>JAOVFK010000018.1:1286224-1826224 GCA_033882615.1 Malus asiatica
AAATAATTTCATATTTCTTACTATAAGACATTGGCTTTATACCTGATTTTGTTGTACTTTAGTGTAATGCTTGTAATTTTTTTTTAATAATTGATTAATTAAGAAATTATTGTATTACATTAAATTTGCAATTGTGTGATTATATATTTATTTTTATTTTTTTAATTAAATAATTTTTATTTTTTTTGAAAATCTTATTACAACGGGCATTGACCGTGGTCAATTAGTGATCCACAATGGTCATAGCGCATGATGCTAGATTCCAATTTACCACGGGTTAGATCCGTGATTATTATTTAATTGATAACGCGCTTTGACCGTGGTAGAAGTTCAAACTTTTCATCACGTCCAGATTACTAACGAACACAATGTCCGTGGTAAATTGCAATCAACCACGGACATTTACTGTGATAGATGTGGGTTTTTCTTCTAGTGTGGGCTTATAAGAGGTTGGGCTACTATACATATTACCAATTGGTTTTATGGCGGAATCTCAACTTTCTTCATGGTATCAGAGCAAGTTGTCTCATGTGTGAAGCCAAATGGCCACACGCGCTCCACGTCACCCCATTGTGTTGTCCACGTGTTAGGCTCGAAAATTCGCCACACGTGAGGGGGCGTGTTAAGAATGAGTCACACATTGATAGGAGAATGGACCTTGCAACTTATAATAGGTTGAGTTACTCTCCATATTGCCTTCAATAAATTCATATATCATAGATTTATAATACGAAACGTAGCAGCTAGTTGCATACTGGTTCTAAAAGAAAAGAAATTGCTTCAGGCTTGCTTCGGTTTAAGCTGCAAGGGATTTCGCCTGCTTCGTAAGCGAGGGATTAAATGGAAGATGCTTAAGAGGTTCGACATCTATTTTATGGGTGCTCAAAACTTCTGGGCAAGGTCTAAAATATCGATGATATCGGTAGTCCAAAATCACTAAAATTTCGATGGAAATATCGAGATATTATCGATATCGATAAAAATTAAATAAAAACCACGGAAATTGTAAGAAAAACTTGGAAATTTTTATTGAAACTTTGCAGGATGTTTATTTAGTCAATTATCTATTAGTTTATCACAAAAAAATTGGAAGGAAATGCATTGCATGATGGATTTAACTAATTTAAGTTGATTATATAGCGAGCTGGCAAACATTGTGAGTATAGAAAATATGTAGTAATTAATGAAAGAAGTTTAAACACACCATAATCATTTATATATAATGAATTAGTACAATATTTTACAATTTATACATTGCATGGTAAGATATATGAGTGACTTAGTACCACATAGAGTTCCTATGAGGTTCAAAATTTTCACTATCTTCATCATCTCTATGTGTAGAGTAAGTGTATTGTGAAGAGTAGTCATCAAATGATAAATCCCCAACATAGTTTTGCATGTAATTGTTAACATGCCACCCACATGGATCCGAGATTGGTTGACGTTGTCCATAAGCAAAATCATTTGAAGATTGAGTCTCGGATTCTTTCCATGAGTCGCTCTATTCCATCCCAACAGGAATGGGATATGAAGGGTAGGAAAAATGGTCGGTTATGAGTATAACCATAGTTACTACTTCCCACTCCAACAGAGTCCGAAGTTATAGATAACGAGTCATCTTCTTGACTTGACAAAGTCCCCTTGCCTCTTTCTCGACGAGTATAGTCATTCCCTATGGCACCAATTCCTGGTCTTGCTCGCCTACTGCCATGGTCCTCATCCTGTGTTGCATGCGTGAAGTTTGCCTCACCAGTGAAAGGGCTCATAAATCCGGGAGGTGGTCCAACATAGTTTCCATATCCACCACTACCTCCAGCTCCACTATATCCTTCATCATTCCCACATCCGGTAGTAGGTGAGTCTCCTAATCTTCTACTAGAGCTATCATTAGTATCAGCAGGATCTTGTGGTTGTGTAGGATTGGAAGAAGGTGGAATTCCAGTGTTTCTTGGTCTTAGAGTCAGTGCTGCTAGATTCCACATCCTCCTCTAATACTCTTTCTACATTTATGCCTTCATTACGTGCTTCTTCAGCAACTAAATGAAGAGGTCTAATCCATTGATAAAGTTGGTCACCCTCTATATCATCATCTTTAGCAACAATATCAAACACATCTAGTGGGTCACCACGGTCGACATGATCTATTTCTGCTTCCTTATCTCGAATTTGAAGCTTCATGCTGTAGTAGCAATAAACTAATTTTTCCAACCTACTATGAGCCAACCTATTTCTTTGCTTTGTGTGTATGAGTGCAAATGTACTTCAATTTCTTTCACAAGCAGATGATGAAGTTGTTTGTGATAATACTTTGATTGCTAACTTACTCACATTTGGTGCATTAGTCCCATACATGATCCACCATTCAAGTATAATGAAAAACAATGTTGATAAGCCTAATAACTCCAACAAATTCTATTATAAACTGATAGTAAAATATGTTTACACTCACTAGGAAACATTTTTGTTCGAGCAGTAACTGATGCTGGTTATCCAAAAGTTCTTCTTGCATCTTTAAATCATGTTAGCTGAATTCAATAAATCGTGTTAGTTTAATCCAACAATGTAATTATTATAATTTAAGTAATTGTGTACCTCATTTCCAAATTGGCCAACTGCTGGTGATGCAGGGTCTAATTTAGAGTATACATTATGTACAGCATGTATAAGGGTACCATCATCTCCAACACCGGTTATGTATTGGTATCGAGGATTCAAATAATATGCTATTCAAAGAAACATATACTCTAATAAGAGAAATAATACTTATGCAACTAAAGAAATGAATTGCAATTATAACATAATTTATACCTGCTGCATGCAAATTGTAGTATAATGTTTTATACCATCGATCATCAATTATCTTTATGACCCACCTTGCACCATGTTTTCTTTCCAAGTCATCCTTCACTACACGCATCAACTCATATATTGTCCCCATAGTAGGATACACTTCTGTGTCAACAATCCGTAAAACTTTGTAAGGAGGTTCAAACACTTGGCACACATGTTCTGATTGAGTCCAAAAAGCATGATCAAGCACTATACTTTCCACCATATGACCTGCATTTGAGCGGCTGAAATTGTGGTTGGCCCAATCATCATTAGTGAATAGTTGCTTCAACCCTACTTTCTTTTTAACTAGGTTGTATAATGCAATATAGTTGGTGGCAAATCGAGTGGTAGCTAGACGAATAATTTCTCCTTTGCAAAATTCACGCATCTTTGCCAACAACTAACCGTGATTGTAAATATAATTTGTAATCGTTCTAGCTCTTTTTATGACATTAGCAATATTCTCTTTCTTCCCCATTGCCTCAAACATGAGATCAATACAATGTGCTGCACATGTTGTCCAAAACACATTATGATGCTTCATTAACTTTTTTTCCAGCTTTGATAAATGCAGAACCATTGTCGGTCACGACTTGGACAACATTATGCTCTCCCACCTCCATGATTACATCCCTCAATAATTTGTAAATATACTTGTAGTTCTTTATATGGTCTAAAGCATCAACAGACTTTAAAAAAATTGTCTTACCCTTGGAGTATACCATGAAGTTTATGATAGACAATCTGGTCGGGCCAATCCATCTGTCACACATGATTGTGCAACCATTAGTTTCCTACTTTGACCTCAACTTGTTAACATACTCACCAATGTCTTTATACTCCATTTCCAAATATTTGTTTCTTACCTCATAGGGAGTGGGAGGTTGTACTCCAACACTGGCTTGTTGACATACCAATACCATATTTTTGAAATAATGTGATGATACCTTCTCAGCAAAGACATTTTCATATATAAAGAACTTGCTAATTAGACGCCCCATTTCCCTCCTTCACATTACCTCCAGTGAAATAACTCCAAACACTATTTTGACGTGCTTTGGATGACTTATATAAACTTGGGGCTATTGGTGGTGTTGGTTGTAATTCTCTAACACTTGTTCCCCGTCTCATTTGTGCACCACCACTTGTCCCGAAACCTTGTGCTCTATTAGGAATTTTATGAAGATGTTCTCTTTCCCATGCTGACTATTTGAAGGCAAGTAATGCTTGCTTGAAATTGCATCGTTCTTCAGGTCCCATGTCATTATCACATTCGTCCTCATCGTCATCATCATCACTGTCAACCACTTGGCCAATGACTTCTCCTCGTAGCCTAGCTCGAATATTTTCCATTCCATGTGTTTTCTTTTCCTTTTGGTGTTTTTTATTTTTTAATAATGTGGTGATGAATGCCTTCACTTCTGGGGGGACATTATCGCATCGTTGGACATTATTTCCTGAATCTAATCCACTAAAATGGTACTTAAGTCGTGTCACTCCGCCACTCTTCATTACCCGACCACAATATTTGCAAATTGTACCATGTTTGTTTCCGTCTATTGGGTCTCCATGTTCCCAAGCTGGATCACGTTTAGTAACTCCGCTAGATATCTTAAACGTACCTATATTTATTTTTCATGGAAATTAGGCAATTATTTTTTGGCCAAAAAATATAGTAGTGACGGTTATATAAGAGAACCTAAATAATAAAGTTATTCTACAGAAGAATTACATAGGAAGTAAAGAAAATGATTGTAAGAATTTAAGTAATTATAAAAATAATATGGAATAATAAAACCTAATATTAATGAATAATAATCCAATTTGATAATAAAATAATAAATAACATTAAACATATTAAAATTATCCTAGGGAATAATTATACAACATTACTTAATTACATCAAAAAATTAACATGCAAGTATTATTTGGTTCTTAGATCATATGCACGGGTCCACACAAATTTTTTTGTTGTTGTATAAATTACAATAATATAAATATTAAAATAATAATTACACAAATGTAACAAAATGTGATGAAAACATATAAGGTCTTTAATCATGAATTAAGAGACAATAAACACACATGTAAGTGACCAAATAAAAAATAGAAAAATTAAAAACCACATGCCATTGACTAAGTAATTAATTGACACAATTTAAAATATAATACCACCGAAAATTTGGAATAGATAATAACAAACATGCAAATTAAATAACAATAGTGAATGAGAATAACTTACCATAGTTCAGTTTTTTTTTAACTTGGGGGGAAATTGAGGTTGATAGATGTTGAGAATAACATGAGCATTATGTTTTGTTTTGGAGAGATGTTGAGAATAAGGGACGGCATGGGACCATTTGATTTTATTTGTATATATAGAAATAGAACTACCTAACCATATATATAGAAATATGACTACAACTAATTAGTTAGGTGAGTGAATGTGGTGAGTAGTTCAAAACTAGATACTTGAAAAGAAATTGTCAAAGATTCATTGTCTTGCTTCTTGCAAATAAAATTCAAAACAAAACCATATATATAAATATTTTAGCATATTTTCACAAAAACATAAGTGATATGGTGGTCAAGGTGTTGAAGGAGTAAAATGGGAGCGGTTCGAATCCCCTAGGTGTTTTTTTTTTAAATATAGAAATTTATCCTAGATAATAAATATTAGTTTGCAAGCCTTGCAGACATCTTAACGACCATATAAATATTACAGGCTGAATATGTAATCACAAACACATCTGTAGCGAGTTGGATAAGGCCCAGGTGCGTGGTTGACAAAGGGAGGGGTTCGAATCCCTCTATCCACAGATTGAGACTTTTTAGCATTTTTTAAGTATTTTTGGGTTTCATCATCGCGATATATTGCCCAAATAATGCATTGAAATGCTAAAAATATCGTCTCCGATATCGCGATAATATCGACAAAAATATCGATATATTGACGATAATTAAGTGGATATTTGAGGTTCAAATCCCTCTATCCACAAGATTGAGACTTTTCAGCATTTTTCAAGTATTTTTGGGTTTCATCGTCGCGATATATTGCCCAAATAATGCATTGAAATGCTGAAAATATTGTTTCCGATATTATCGCGATAATATCGACAAAAATATTGATATATTGACGATAATTAAGTGGATAAGTATGAAAATATCGTTTTCTAAAAAAATATCGCCGATAATATCTATATTTAAATCACTACTTCTAGGCAACGGATAAATACCAAATGCAAATTGTTTTTTTTAAATGACACGTAAAATTGTAATCGAAGTCTTAAAAAAGGTAAAAGTTCCCTAAACTTAAGATAAAACTATTGAAGTTGAATGCATGCATTCTTCTTCAGGAAAGATGCAACTAAATTAACTAATGAAGAGAAAGTAGGGTAAGCATGATCACAATTACTGACCAACAGACTGCTGTAGCTATCAATTTAATTACTTCTTGGTTGATGAAGAGTACTTAATTAAAGTCGACAAAGTTTTTAGTGCAGTGAAATTGATATATATTTCAAGATTTTTTAATACAAAATAAATAATACGTATGCACGTTATAACGTAATCCGTAAATGAATAAGTACTGCAAATTTTAAACTCCAAACTCTCATATGACATTGTGATAATTACAATACCTAATAATGAATACTTGAAAGATTTTTTTAACACTCGTTCATGGAAATTTTTTTTGTTAGAAATTTGTAAGATTAGAAAGGTCTGTAGGCCCTGGTCCTTTTGCGGGGTCATAACTAGTCAACACATTGTGGGAACATGATTAAAGCATATATAAAGATAGGATTAATTATGGCTTAATGCTCATCGTGATAAGCATGTACAAGTAATCGTCACTTGCCACTTCCTTGTAAATTCAGCTTTCAGCGAAACAAAAATGTAAAAGATGGAAAACTACCATACTAATAAACAAAACCAATCATGTAGTTTATCCTTTTCTTTTCTTGTAGTGAATTAGCCAACCTTTCTTTTTCTTTCCGAAGAAAATATCATTGAGATGTTAGATTCTCTGCTAGTATTTGATTTGATTTATTTCTCTTTTTGTTTTCGATATGTGCTTTAAGTTTTTCACATACTTGCACATGTGGTTTTATCTAACGCTACTTTGGCATCTTCTCGTTTCCAGTTTGTATAAAAATCTTCTACATTAGCTGTCCAAACAGGACAGCTAATTAAATTCCACGATCAAGATCAAGACCACGCGGTCTGACGACTCGTAGGTCATTGATAAAAAATGTAACTAGTCAATGATCAAACCAGTTTGGTTCACATATAATATGACATATGATGGCAAACCACATTCCATATAAAGTTATTAATAAAGTCATAAAATAATTAGACAACTTTTTTCTTGTTAATTAGTCATTCACATTGATTAATAAAGTCATCTAGAACCATCGTACATGTACAAGACCGCTAGATAGCGTCCATTAACCGACAAATCACATCAAACTAAAAAATGTTTTAACAAATTTACTATTTTAACCACCTTCAAGGGAATGTCACACGTGAATCAACGACTAATGTGTGTAGTTGAACTAAACGAACATACAATTGATTAAACCTGATAATTTTTTATTTGATTCGTTATTTTGACACAAAAATGATACTAAATTAATAGATTTCATATAGACACGTTAACAAATCAAATCATTATTAGGTAACTGATACGCACATGTTAAGATAATAAGTCGGTTCATGTCTAATTACGTGTAAACTGTAGCCAGTTAAGAAATAGTTAATTTGGTAATTTCAAACTACTAAAAAACTACTATAGTCACTTAGTTCTATAATTTACATGTATTCCTTTTTACTTGTAAGTTAGAGATCTTAAGTTCAATTGTAACGCCCCGCCCAGAATTAATTCTTTAATTCTAAAAATAATAATATTATTATTATTGATAGGCCCAAACTAAACTCCACTTTATTTAGCAAATTTTAAATCACAAATCTTTATTTAAATAACTCCTTCACATACGTAACCATCAATATTAATTAAATATCAAAACGTATAGTTACCTTACCAAATTTATGTACTAAAATTTATTTCCTATACTTTATAAATATTTCCATTTTCTTTCAATTGACCAATGCTCTCAAAATAAGAACAATTTTCAATTAAAGTGAAATTCTCGATTATTTAAGGCTGCATCTAACACAGTTAGACTGCTTACGTACCCTTGAGCGGGATCAAGCCTCTCGTAGTTTACATATTCCAAAATTAAACAAAATCTAAATATATTTCGTTAATCCAACATATACCAAAATTGTATTAATATTCAAAACCATAGCAATTTGATCTAAAAAAACATAATTAGGATAACGACATACGCATAAAGAATAATTGTCCACTCCCTGGCCGTGTGCCACCGCACCCTCCGCCGCGGATGGCGGTCGGCTGCCCCAACTTGCCGAAAAATTCAATTATTTCTAAAAATTCTCAACAAATACAGAAATGAAGATCTCAATGATTAGAGCAACTTTCATACCTGTGACCAAGGCCAATTTGCCCGGGAAACACCTCAAAATGGCCATGAATCGTCGGAAACCCTTGTTTTTGGGTGTTCTTGATTCGTCTCCAAAAAAACTCCGACACCCCAACCAATGAATGGGCTTTGTTCCAGACCTCAAGGGGAGTCTAATGGTGGTATTAATTTGATGGAATCGTTTTAGAATTGGGGAAACAAAGGCACGGGTTCATTGCACCCACTGGTGCGGTTTTACCAAATTCAAGGCCAAATTACAAGGTTTTGGGGTGTAATAGGAAGATGGAATGATTGGGCTTGAAGTAAGGATCAATTTGACACCCTTCCCATCATCTAAGGTGGCCGGAATCAAAAGATCCGACCGGATTAGGTCGTAAGTATAACCGGGTGGAAGGATCTGGAGCACTTCCTTCCTCTCATTTCCCCTCCTTTCTCTCTTCTCCCATTGGTCACTCTCTCATTACCCCTTTTCTGATTGGCTCCTCTCTCCCTCCTTTCTCTCCTTTATCTTCCATCTTCACCACCTAACTTTTCTTACTTTTAATCTGGGCCACACACGTGGCCTTCTGGATTTGGCTCCAAAAATCTGGAGCATTCTATAATTGATAAATTTACAATTTTATCCCCAACTTTAAACATTAATAACTTCTTCGTTCTAACTCCGTTTCACGAACGGTTGCGCCTACACGTTCGTGAGGTCAAGATCTATTCAAAAATATAAATTTTGAAATCAAAAGGTCTACGTATTTTAAATTAAGGTCCAAACCTTAAACCTCGTAACTAGTTTAATTTAAAACTAAACTTACACAAATTATTATAAATTCTTGAAAAATCATATAAAAGCTCAATAATACAAATACGTTGATTATTATAATTTTCGGAAACAAAACTTTAAAATTTCTCGATTAAATTCTTCATAATCATAAATCGATTTATTTTCGATTTTCTCCACATATGCATAATTATGAATATATTTTTCATATATTTAAATTTTCAGGGTATTACAATCACCCCTCGTTAAAATAAATATCGTCCTCGAGATTTCAACCACTGTGTAAGGATAAGGCATTTTAATCAATCCGCAGTACCATTATTCTTGAACGAAAACAAAATCTATTCTAGGATTTTATTCATATTCTCATGTGAACCCAACTAACCATCTCAATCATATAGCCATAAAATATGCTTGCGTCATCAATGCCGACACAATAACGAATCCAAACAACAACCAACGTAAATATGATGTTATACGTATCATGCACACAATTTGGAAATAGTCATCAGAGTGACACAAGAGCTAGGTCACAATTATCTCTTTCATTCTTCCATCACCAAAAATAGAAAGGGATTTGAATTACTCCCACCATTCCTTTTATAATGAATAAAAGTATATCCCCGTTTACGAGTTTATTGCAATTTAAAATAAAGAAATCAACGAATAAATTCTCGTAATTTCCACCCACCTTCACAATTTCTCAGCCACTTTCATTGGCAGAATAATTATCCGACTCTCTAGCCAGACATCTTAACAAAATCATATCAAACGCCAAACTATCATTCTCGTTGGCTAATATAAATACCAAAACATCACCCTACTTCAACCATTTGCTAGATATATATACTAGCATAACGATTATCATAATTTCCAGCCATAATCATCTTCGGTCAATTTAAATATCAGCCATAATCACTAGTAGCTAAGTAAATATCAAAATTTCAACCAACCATTAAAATTTCCAATCACACCCTCAGGGTAATGGAAAGAAGTTTAAAAACAAATATGCAATACCACTAACATTGAAAGAAATCAATTTCATTCTATGATGTCATTTCCTATTCACCATTAAACTAAGTTACCCATAGTAAATTTAAAACCTTATCTTTTCTTTCTTTCAATTGGTTCTCTTTGAAATTGCTTCAAAATGTAACCACAGCTCGAATACTTTATGAGACACACTTCCCAAGCAATACTCACATTTCATCATTCATAGGAGAGGAGTTTATATATTATACAACTTTATTGGCCAACAAGAGCAATCCTTATTAATCACAGTCATAAAATACGTGTCCTTCCTCAGGTTTGTTCGCAATATCAACTCTATCAATAATAACTCATGACTATTGTAACCAAACCAATCCATTTTGCATTTACAAGCTCTCTCCTACAATTATTTCCATCAACAGTTAACATACAATTGAGAAGTCATTTATATTAAACGAACTCGATGTTTCATTCCATAATCTCATTTTCACTACTTCAATTTTAATAACCAAATCATAACCTCATTTTATGAGTTCATTCTTACCCGATAAATTTTCCATCACAATTATTGATAACACCCCTTACCATCACTTTTGGCAACACTAATATCTGAGCTTAAGGTCATAAACAATATTAACACAAATTAAATATCAAATGTCAAGATATGACTACCGTGGCTAATAAATACTAGAATTTCACACCATAATTCGTTAACGGCAATTCAAATTTATAATTTATGAACCTTTTCCGACAATTCTCCTCATCAACGCAAAAAAAAAAAAAAAAATCATCTGGAAAACATTTATATTAAATGAACTTAGGATCATTCCATGTTTAAATGAAGAAACCTTATGAACTTTTCACCTCCCAAACATAATAATCAACCATACTCACAGTTTACAATTTTATTCTCCGATCCGATGGTAGGCCCAACCTAAAATCATGGTTAATTTATTTCCATTAGTCACATTGCTTCCCATTAAATTCATGCCCAAATTTACTTCCCAACCCATAAAGTTCATACTCATGTTATTTACCAAACCTTTTTTTTTTCCTAGTACAATCTTTCAAACAAGGATTTTAAACCCAATCATTTACTACCTTTTTTCATGTTCAAAAGTTGTAATATATCAGTGACCAGTAGACTGGAAAAAATTGTAATATATTTGGCCACACATCACACTCTTTTTTTTTTTCATTCTTGCAGCCCGCACAAGGAACTTTTCTTCCAGAACACTGGGTCTTTGTACCTATTCATTTCTCACACCCACGGGCCTTTTTCGCCCAATTCACATCCACATGCTTTTTTTTTCTTCACCCAATTCACATATCCACGGGCCATTGTGACCAACTTCACATCTACGGGTCATTGTGCCCAATTTCATATCCACGGGCCTTTTTCGCCCAATTCACATTTCTCACTGGCTCAGGTATATTACAATTCTTCCATCCACTTGTCATCATTCACCCTCACTTTAACGTTCAAATTTTCCATAATGTATATCTTAATATCAACTCAATTAAAGATTAATCCAAACTTTAATCAAATACCCATCTTCAAAGCTATATCATTAATACAATAATTTAAAATTTCCTACTCTCATTCACTTCAATTCAAAGCATCATAATTCACAATATATGCATTCAATATAAATTCCTTCATACTCATAAATCTTATAAAATAATGCAATATAAACGCAAATCAGAATTACCAAGGAAATTGCATCACAATTATAATACAATTTCTCTATATGTATTTCACATATAAAACATGCATGCCACTTTATTCCTAGTAATATAAATTAATGCATCCACACCGCATGTCATAATTCACACCAACAAGACTCAAAAATAGTGCATCTCGTAGAATATGATCATTTGCTCTGATACCATTTGTAACACCCTGCCCAAAATTAATTCTTTAATTCCAAAAATATTATTATTATTATTGATAGGCCCAAACTAAACTCCACTTTATTTAGCAAATTTTAAATCACAAATCTTTATTTAAATAACTCCTTCACATACGAAACCATCAATATTAATTAAATATCAAAACATATAGTTACCTTACCAAATTTATGTACTAAAATTTATTTCCTATACTTTATGAATATTTCCATTTTCTTTCAATTGACCAATGCTCTCAAAATAAGAACAATTTTCAATTAAAGTGAAATTCTCAATTATTTAAGGCTGCATCTGACACTGTTAGACTGCCTACGTACCCTTGAACGGGATCAAGCCTCTCGTAGTTCACATATTCCAAAATTAAACAAAATCTGAATATATTTTGTTAATCCAACATATACCAAAATCGTATTAATATTCAAACCACAACAATTTGATCTCAAAAAAAAAAAAATTAGGATAACGACATTCGCATAAAGAACAATTGTCGGCTCCCTGGCTGTGTGCCACCGCACCCTCCGCCGCGGATGGCGGTCGGCCGCTCCAACTTGCCAAAAAATTTAATTATTTCTAAAAAATCTCAAAAAATACAGAAATGAAGATCTCAATGATTAGAGTAACTTTCATACCTGTGACCAAGGCCAATTTGGCCGGGAAACACCTCAAAATGGCCATGAACCGTCGGAAACCCCTGTTTTTGGATGTTCTTGATTCGTCTCCAAAACAACTCCGACACCCCAACCAATGAATAGGCTTTGTTGCAGACCTCAAGGGGAGTCTAATGGTGGTATTAATTTGATGGAATCATTTCAGAATTGGGAAAACAAAGGCACAGGTTCATCGCACCCATCGGTGCAGTTTTACCAAATTCAAGGCCAAATTACAGGGTTTTTAGGGTGTAATAGGAAGATGGAGTGATTGGGCTTGAAGTAAGGATCAATTTGGCACCCTCCCCGTCGTCTAAGGTGGCCGGAATCAAAAGATCCGACCAGGTCGGGTCGTAAGTATAACCGGGTCGAAGGATTCGTTGCACTTCCTTCCTCTCATTTCCCCTCCTTTCTCTCTTCTCTCATTGGTCACTCTCTCATTACCCCTTTTTTTATTGGCTCCTCTCTCCCTCCTTTCTCTCCTTTATCTTCCATCTCCACTGCCTAACTTTTCTTACTTTTAATCTGGGCCACACACGTGGCCTTCCGGACTTGGCTCCAAAAATCTGGAGCATTCTATAATTGATAAATTTACAATTTTATCCCCGACTTTAAACGTTAATAACTTCTTCGTTCTAACTCCGTTTCACGAACGGTTTGCGCCTACGCGTTCGTGAGGTCGAGCTCTATTCAAAAATATAAATTTGACCTCGAAAGGTCTATATATTTTAAATAATTAAGGTCCAAACTTTAAACCTCGTAACTAGTTTAATTTAAAACTAAACTTACAAAAATTATTATAAATTCTTGAAAAATCATATAAAAGCTCAATAATACAAATACGTTGATTATTATAATTTCCGGAAACAAAACTTTAAAATTTCTCGATTAAATTCTTCATAATCATACATCTATTTATTTTCGATTTTCTCCACATATGCATAATTATGAATATATAATTCATATATTTAAATTTTCAGGGTATTACATCAATTCTCATCAAAGATGAATTTGAACTATATTATTAATAACATAGTGAGGCTAAACCATCACTCTCATTTAGTGTAGATAATATCATTTGTTAAAAAAAAAAATCTACTATAATAGCAATAGGATTTAATCCCCTTTTGTAAGATTAAATCCCTACGGGAGCTTAATCCCTACTGTTAACTTCTATATTTATTATTTTATATGTGTTATGTGCTCAAATATGAACCGCGCCTGGAATGAGAGATGAACCAAAACGTCTGTCTTCCTAAGAAAGCTTACTTGAATAAAGGCTTTTTATATTATTAATGGTGAACTGTCAATTTAGTCCCTAAATTATATTCAAAGCTCATATATTCAATTTTTCATCAATTTAAGTCACATTACTTGCATGTGATACACATTGAAGGGTAGATTAGTAGTTTTTCATCAAGAAATAATCTATGGAATTAAGTTTGGCGGGTAAATTGGTAGTTTCAAGTAAAAAATAGTGTAAGTTAACTTTGGAGGGTAAATTAGACGTTAGGTTCTCAACCTCAATGAAATGTTAATGGTTTATAAGTGAGAAAATAACAGTATTATACTCTAAAGTGTGTCAAGTGACTTAAGTTGACTAAAAATTGGATAAAATAACTTTGAATATAATAGTATGAATGAAATTAGCAATTTTTAATAAATTTAGGGATATATTTTACCGAAAAAATAATTTAGTGACCTAATTTTCACTAAGGTGATACTTCAGGGACTAAATCGACACTTTACCCTATTATTATTAATTAATATATAATTTATACTAATAAAGTTTAAATTGTATATATTTATTTATATATTATAATTTATATATATTAATGTATAAACATGTGCAAATTCCTAAGTTGAATTATATATTTATTAATATATAAATATAACATGCTCTTTATGCAAAGGGATTCCCATTTTTTTTCAAAAAATGGGGATTAGGTGTAGGACCCACTTTACATAGAACTTCAACGATTCGAACCGTCTATTTTATAAGTCTCGATTCATAGATCATCTTTGCAAAAATTCATTTTACTCCGAAATCATTTGCATATTTAATTATGAAGAATAAATTTCATTGTTTCTTATATAACAAAGTATTCGTTAATTTTTTAAGCCAAATTAGATGTCTTAAATATTTCTGATTTGACTAATATTTTGTAAGTATGATCTATAAGGTGCAACTTGAAAAATAGACGGTTCGGATCGTTAAAGTTCAATGTGGTGTGAAGCCCCCAACTAATTCCTATTTTTATAAAAAAAAAATGAAGATCATTTTGAAGTAATATAGTGGTATGTCCAAATTTTGAAGTAATACAGTGGTATGTCCAAATTTTATAAAATATGTAACGGGTCTTAAATTTTTACACATGATAAAATGACCCGAGTTATTAAAAATTCGTTAAGATAATATATATTACACACAAAAAAATACGAACATGACAAACACGATCCATTTATCAAGCCTACACTTAGATGCACATAATTCATATAATATATTCTGAGTTTCTGAACATGAGGGGAATAGATAAATTATGCCAACGTATATATATTAGGGGTGTGATATCTACATATCTCATTTTACTTCTCACACACCTTTTTAATTTTCGGTCATCGGATCAGATGAATTGAAGAAGATCAACGAACAGAAATCATCAAGGGGTGTGTGAAAAGTAAAATGGGGTGTGTGGATAGCACACCCCTATATATTATTGCCAAAATGACTTCAACTAAAATATTATTTATATATTGTAATAAGCAAGGATAATAAAAGATTACTCCTTGCATGAGAGCGTGACTGTAGAACGCCATCATTTTTATTTTCTTTATCATTAAGCTGAAGCTCCTATAAATCATTTAATTTAGAGATCATAAGTCATCTATATGACATAACCTAATCCGGAATGTCCACAAGGACTCCGAATCGAGCTGTGCTGGCCGACACCTGGAATGTGACAAAGCCATAAAGTGCGATGGTGATGAAAATGTGAATAAATTTGAACCTAAGAGTGCATAACTACCAGAGTGCGCTGGTGAATGGGCATGAACCCATTTCACACGTGATACAGAGCATAAGAAAAATACAGTGAGGTAAGATAATAATTATACCATCGTAAAGAGCCACCTGAACTGAGAAGTGTCACAAGTTCTCGTCGATACGAAACTTTGCTACTAGAACCTGGAGGGGTGCAAAAATAGAAAGTGTGAGTGAGCAACACAAAGATTTTCAAAATCATTTCAACTATCAAAGGTAGTAACCCTTCACCGTAAAACCTGTATAGTTTTCAGAAAATCATACTACGTATAAGTATGAAATCAAAAGTATACTAACAGTAAATCCAAAGGCATACCACTACACAACATCTCATTAGCAATATAAATAATCATGTGCTTAATAACCCATACTAGCATGCCAGTCGGAGTCACCTATGGTGACCTGTACGACTGCAACCATATCTCATCAATCAATGCTAGCTTATAAGTCGGAGCCACCTATAGTGACCTGTACGACTTAACCATATCTCATCAATCAATGCTAGCTCATAAGTCGGAGTCACCTATAGTAACCTATATGACTTATCCATATCTCATCACATATCCTTGTAATATGTCAGCCGGATCCATCTCTTGTGGTCTGTACGGCTGAACCCATGGCTCATTACATATCCCTACACACAAGTCGGAACCACCTAAAGTGGTATGTACGACATGTTGGGTGTAAATATATACGCTCAAGTGCTACGATCACATGAAGGTTGTGCGAAGTATCGCAAGTCACCTACGAGTCGGAACCACCTAATGTGGTATGTACGACAGGCTGGCACCAACCTTGTATCCAAGGTGAGCATGTGGTGCATGAGGTGAACGATCACGTGAAGGCTAGGCCCTGGCCACGGGCGAAGCACTAACAACGGGGTGCAGGATAATGAGCTATAACTGCATCTATTATAACATGTACAACTCATGGATAACCTGTACGATAATGTTGGAGTTGCCTATCATTGCAACCTGTACAACAAGGTCGGAGTTACCTAAAACATACATGTAGTCATGCCATAACTTCATCATTTCAACTAATATCATAAACTCACATGAAGTTACGTGGGTCTCCTGCGTTCACCTTTGCACTTCAAAGCGTTCACAATAATTATGTGCAAGTAATATACATATGGATATACCATAATGCAATCTAATACTCAACCATGTCATAGCATTTTCAATTATACACACACACACACACACATACACACACACACACACACACACACACACACACACACACATATATATATATATATATATATATATATATATAATATGGTGTAAAATGCATAAGTTGTAACACCTTACTCCCGAACTATTTATTTTCGAGAATAATTATCGGTGATAAGCCCAATTAGACACTAGTTTAATTAACTATCATTACTTACGTTTCCTTACTTCAATTTCTTGGTTCTTCACACATTGATTTATGAACAACATTTAACCACCAAATCATAAAGTTAAATCTCACATTTTCCACCAATCTCCTTCACATTCCCCAAACAAGGCTACTGCCTCAATTATTTAGTCTCATTTATTGTATGGTTGCATCTAACGTCTCGTTAAACTACATACGTACCCTAAATAGGGATCAAACCATTTGTAGTTCACAATAATTACTTCAAAGCATTCATAGTAATCGTTACCAATAATCATCTTCTGAAATGTTGAGTGATGAAAGACTACAGGAGGAATGGGTGTCGGAAGAGGATAATTCCAAATCATCTTCTGATTGACTATGATCTGTGTCTTTAAGTTCTAAAACTTGGATTAACTGAAGTTTCTCTTCCTCGGAGATCTTCAATTGGTTGATAGTTTTCTTGACACGACATTTGTTGGCATAATGGCCATATTTGCCACATTTGTAGAATTTACCCTTTTGTTCTTTAGGGAAATTTTTCCCTGAAGGTTTTCTCTGAGACTTATTAGTCTTGGGTTTTTCATAAAACTTATTGGTTTCAAAGTTTTTATTTTTAGATTTGTATTTATTATATTTGGGGTATTGTCTACCTGAGTATCTATTGGGATACTTATGATAGACTTGTGATTTTTTCTTTTTGTTAGAAGGAGCAATATGAGGTAGTCCATATTATTCACAGAACGTTCCTAATTCATACTTAGCGATAGATTTATCTTTATTAAATTGTTTTGAAATTTTCAGATCGATACACATTTTCAAGCCTTCATTCTGCATAATATTAATTATATTTCCATAAGTAAGGGTATGATATGGTATGACACCTTCTTCATTTACTAAAACGTTTCTTATTTTATGAGCAAAAAGGTTCGGTAATCCATTTATAAATTTTTCTTTCCAAAATGGTTGATTACTATCTTCTCGAAGCATAACTCTAGACATGAATACATCTTTGTACCATCTAAAGTAGCTTAGTGTAGGACATCTTAAATTACTGAGTTGATCATCGATCCTAGTGGTGACATTACCAGGTGTTCCTATGAAGTGTTCTATGATTGTGAAAAGTAATATGTTAATTGCGTCTGGGACACCTTGTTCAATGTGTTCATAAAAAAAAGGTAATCCTTCTTCATCTCTTTTAACAACATTTTTTATTTCATTTCTGGATTGTTCGGTGAGATGTTTCTCCCACCAAGAATGGAGTATTCCTGTAAATCCAAAGACCAAGAGGTCGACAACTTGTGGTTGGCGAAGGTTATGACTGGTGATATAGCTATTAGCTACCATAGAGATATGTTGAAGTTTGTTTAAGAGTTTTTGTTTTGATAAACCATCTATATTCCATTCATAGAGTTTATCAGAAGAGTAGGTCTGGGATACCAGTTTTTTGTGAGAGATGTTGGATTAATACGTTTGTTGGTAATCCTTTTGAGTTCAAGATTTTGAAAAGCTTGCTTAACTTTTCTAATGGAATTTGAATCGTCTTCTAATTCAGAGGATTGAAGAGATATTTATGATTGAGATTCATCAGGGTGATTTATGACATGAACTGTTTTTTTCTTTTTTAATTCTAATAACATCTGGTCAAATTTTTTGCTTGTGGAAATGGATTTTAAAGCTACTGCCGTTGAAGAGGATTTTGGAAAGTTAACTAGGGGTTTTTTCCCTAATTAACAACTTTGGTTGAGAGAGTTTGTCAATTTTAGTTTTGATTTTATCAAGTTGTTTACCAATGGTATGAAGACTTTGATTGGTGAAATTATTTTGTTCAATGACAGGTTTAACTCCTGCATCTTCCTTTGGAAGCTTAAAAGGAGTAACTGGAATATACGTATTTGCAATTGTGATTAGAATAGTTTCTTGTGGTGAATGATTAGAGGAGACAATAGTTTTATCTTCTTTAAGCCAATTTTCTTTGGTTATTACCTTTAGTTTTTTATCAGACTCGTAGTACTTCTCAACATAATCGAAGAAAAATACTTCAAATCTGTGTGTTTCAATAAATTTATTCCAAGAATGATAAATTTCTAGTTTTTCTTCTTGTGTATACTTGTTTCTGAATATATTCCTTCTGGGAATATTTTCTTCGGCTTCAATATCAGCATTGAGCCTTTTGCTGTTATTTTTAAATGGTTTATTTAAAACTAAAAGTTGATGGTGAATCTGACATGCGTCAAAATCAGATTCTGTTGGAGAAATTTATTCTTCCTGTTCTTGGCTATGAGGTTGGTACCTCGGATGATTGACTTAAGAGGTTGTTTCTATTGATTTTAATTTGATATTAATCAAGTCATTGATTAATTCTTGTTGAGTGACAAAAGAACTAGTGTCTACTGCTTTTAATTTCCTATTGGCTAATGAATTGATTAACTCTTGATCATAACCCATCTTATCGGTTAGTATGGATCTAAAACAAGAATTTCTACTAGGAGCAAATGATTTATGTGAGTGGATAGACTCACAAGATTTTCTAGCCGGACGATCAAAATTAATTTGGACAGTCCCATCAAAGTATTGTTCTATGTTGTCTAAATTAACTATACTGTTTTGAATAGAGACTGGCCGACTTTCATTAATCAAACACCAATCTGAAGGTAGACTGATATCTGACCACCTAATGGTTCGGGGAACTTTATTGTTTGCACTTTCTTGATTGGTTTGAATTAAGAGTGTATGATCTCTAGGACTTTTGGTTAAAGTCTGGAAATTCATATTTGTGCCATTGACTTTGTAATAGACTCTATAGATTAAAGTCAAGGGTTGTGTTCCTTCAAGGACTTGGTATCCTGAAGTTTTGATGTTTAGTGTGAATGCTTTCAGTAAATGAGGGTCTGAAAGACTTATGGTAAGGTCTAGAAAGCAATCAAAATGGATAGGTCCATTGTAAAGACTAGATTCAATCATTCCAAGTATACTATCACTAAAGTTAGTGAATCTAGCATCTTGGAGACATAACAAAATAGAGGTGTTAAGGCCTCTACGTGTTAAAGGTTTTACGACTATCATAACAAAATAGATGGTCATACTTGGAACGATTGAATCTAGTCTTTACAATTGACCTATCCATTTTGATTGCTTTCCAGACCTTACCATAAGTCTTTCAGACCCTCATATACTGAAAACACTCACATTAAACATCAAAACTTCAAGATACCAAGTCCTTGAAGGAACACATCCCTTGGATTTAATCTATAGAGTCTACTACAAAGTCATTGGCACAAATATGAATTTCCAGGCTTTAACCAAAAGTCCTAGAGATCATACACTCTTAATTCAAACCAATCAAGAAAATGCAAACATTAAAGTTCCCAAAACCATTAGGTGATCAAATATCAATCTACCTTCATATTGGTGTTTGATTAATGAAAGTCAACCAGTCGCTATTTAAAACAGTCTAGTTAGTTTAGACAACATGGAACAATACTTTGATGGGACTGTCAAAATTCATTTTGATCATCCGGCCAGAAGATCTTGTGAGTCTGCCCACTCACATAAATCATTTGCTCCTAGTAGAAATTCTTTTCTGGATCCATACCAACCGATAAGATGGGTCAAGATCAAGAGTTAATCAATTCATTAGCCAATAGGAAATTAAAAGCAGTAGACACTAGTTCTTCTGTCACTCAACAAGAATTAATCAAGGACTTGATTAATATCAAATTAACATTAGTAGAAACAACCTCTCAGGTCATTCATTCGAGGTATCAACCTCATACCCAAGAACATGGAGAACAAACTTCTCTAACAGAGTCTAATTTTGACGCAGGTCAAATTCACCATCAACCTTTAGTTTTAAATAAACCATTTAAAAAGAACAACAAATAGCTCAATGTTGATATTGAAGCCGAAGTAAATATTCCCAGATGGAATGTATTCAGAAACAAGTATACATAAGAAGAAAAACTAGAAATTTATCATTCTTGGAATAAATTTATGGAAACACACAGATTTGAAGTATTTTTCTTCGATTATGTTGAGAAGTACTACGAGTCTGATAAAAAACTAAAGGTAATAACCAAAGAAAATTGGCTTAAAGAAGATAAAACTATTGTCTCCTCTAGTCATCCACCACAAGAAACTATTCTAATCAAAATTGCAAATACGCAGATTCCAGCTACTCCTTTTAAGCTTCCAAAGGAAGATGCAGGAGTTAAACCTGTCATTGAACAACATAATTTCACCAATCAAAGTCTTCATACCATTGGTAAACAACTTGATAAAATCAAAACTAAAATTGACAAACTCTCTCAGCCAAAGTCGTTAATTAGGGAAAAACCCATGCTTAACTTTCCAGAATCCTCTTCAACGGCAGTAGCTTTAAAATCCATTTCCACAAGTTAAAAAAATTGACCAGATGTTATTAGAATTAAAAAAGCAAAAAACAGTTCATGTCATAAATCACCCTGATGAATCTCAATCAGAAATATCTCCTACATCATCTGAATCCGAAGATAATTCAGATTCTATTAGAAAAGTTGAGCAAGCTTTTCAAAATCTTGAACTCATACGGATTACCAACAAACGTATTAATCCAACATCTCTCACAAAAAACTGGTATCCCAAACCTACTCCTCCTGATATTCAGTTTGAAGAAAGGAATATCCAAAATTAATTCTCTATCTCTTCTGATAAACTCTATGAATGGAATATAGATGGTTTATCAGAACAAGAACTCTTAAACAAACTAAAACATATCTCTATGGTAGCTAATAGCTATATCACCAATCATAACCTTAGCCAACCACAAGTTGTTAACCTCTTGGTCACTGGATTTACAAGAATGCTCCATTCCTGGTGAGAGAAACTCCCATCGAACAGTCTAGAAATGAAATAAAAAATGTTGTTAAAAGAGATGAAGAAGGATTACCTATTTTTTATGAACACATTAGACAAGGTGTCCCAGACGCAATTAACACATTATTTTTTACAATCATAGAACACTTCATAGGAACACCTAGTAATGTCACCACTAAGATCCATGATCAACTCAGTAATTTAAGATGTCCTACATTAAGCGACTTTAGATGGTATAAATATATATTCATGTCTAGAGTCATGCTCTAAGAAGATAGTAATCAACCATTTTGGAAAGAAAATTTTATAAATGGATACCTTTTTGCTCATAAAATAAGAAACGTTTTAGTAAATGAAGAATGTGTCATACCATATCATACCCTTACTTATGGAAATATAATTAATATTACCCAGAATGAAGGCTTGAAAATGTGTATCAATATGAAAATTTCAGAACAAGTTAACAAAGATAAATCTATCGCTAAGTATGAATTAGGAACGTTCTGTGAACAATATGGACTACCTCATATTGCTTCTTCCAACAAAAAAAAAATCATAAGTCTATCACAAGTATCCCAATAGATACTCAGGTAGACAATACCCCATATATAATAAATACAAATCTAAAAATAAAAACTTTGAAACCAATAAGTTTTATGAAAAACCCAAGACTAATAAGTCTCAGAGAAAACCTTTAGGGAAATTTTTCCCTAAAGAACAAAAGGGTAAATGCTGCAAATGTGGCAAATATGGCCATTACGCCAACAATATCGTGTCAAGAAAACTATAAACCAATTGAAGATATCTGAGGAAGAGAAACTTCAGTTAATCCAAGTTTTAGAACTTAAAGACACAGACCATAATCAATCAGAGATGATTTGGAATTATCCTCTTCCGACATCCATTCCTCCAGTAGTCTTTCATCACTCAACATTAAAGTAGATTGTACCGATACTTGTTGTAATAACAAGATCTCAGTACTCAATAAATAAGAAGAACAAGAAAATCTTCTTATTGAATTAATTAGCAAGGTCGATGACCCATAATTAAAATCCTTTTACCTCTAGAAACTAAAGAAATTACTTTCTTCAGAAGAACCAGGCATTAGCCAATCCCAACAAATTCCAAAATTTTCTCTTAGCATAACCTTGAAAAGGTTTAATAAGTCTAAGAAAGAAATAACAGTTAAAGACCTCCAAAAAGAAGTTAATAAAATTAAAGACAAAATTAGGTTTTTGAAGTTCGAAAACCTAGAAGTCCAAACACAACTCAGTAGAGTTCAAACACATCTGTTAACAAACTCTCACGAAGAAGAACCTAACAGTTCTTCCTCTAGTTCTGATTCAGGCTCCCAATCTGAAGAAAAATCTACATAAAATTTAGTCTTAAGTCTTTTAGACAATATAAGAATCCATAAATGGTATTCTAAAATTAAAATAATAATTAAAGATTTTCATTTAAAAACAATTGCTTTGATTGATTCCGGTGCAGACTTGAATTGTATTCAAGAAGGGTTAATTCTTACTAAGTATTTTCATAAGTCAACAGAAATACTTAGTGTTGCTAACCAGTCACCAATGCAATTAAAATATAAAATACCTAAAGCACATGTGTGTCAAAACAATATTTGTTTTAAACCCCCATTTGTTTTAATTAAAAACATTTCAGATCCAGTTATATTAAGACTCCCTTTTATAGCACTTATATATCCTTTTAAGGTTCATCATAATCGGATTACCACCAAAGTCTTAGGACAAAAAGTGTTCTGCTTGGAAACAGATCTCAGAAAACTAAGACACTTACAGAAAAATAATGTTTCAAAAACCATTAGTATAATCACTAATAAATCACAACACATTAATTTCTTAAAAGAAGAAATTAATCACAAACGAATTGAAGAACAGCTAACAAATAAATCTTTGTTAGAAACTATTAATAATTTTCAAAAGAAACTTATTAGTGAAGTTTGTTCTGACATTCCCAATGCCTTTTGGCACCATAAACAATATATTGTTAAACTTCCTTATATAAAGGAGTTTAATGAATCAAAAATCCTAACCAAAGCTAGACCTATCCAGATGAATCAAGAAGTCATGGAATTCTGCAAAACAAAAATCCAAGAACTTCTTAATAAAGGAATCATTAGAAAAAGTAAATCACCATGGTCATGCCCTGCATTTTATGTTCAGAAAAAGCAGAATTAGAAAGAGGGACTCCCAGATTAGTTATTAACTATAAACATTTGAATGAAGTTTTAGAATGGATTAGGTATCCAATTCCCAACAAAAGAGATTTGATCAAAAGGTTTTCTCAAGCAATCATTTTTTCAAAATTTGATATGAAATCAGGTTTTTGGCAAATTCAAATACATGAATCTGATAAATATAAAACAACTTTTGTAACTCCATTTGGACATTATGAATGGAATGTAATGTCTTTCGGCCTTAAGAATGCACTAAGTGAATTTCAAAATATTACGAATGAGATTTTTAATCAATATAGCCATTTTTCGATTGTTTATATTGATGATGTTCTTATTTGCTCAAGGTCAATAAACGAACATTGGAAACATTTGCATATGTTTGTTAGAATAATCAAGTCTAATGGATTAGTTGTATCTGCTTCTAAGATTAAACTGTTTCAGACTAATGTCAGAGTTATAGGATACAATATTCATCGGTCTACCATTCAACCTATTGATAGAGTCATTAAATTTGCTGAAAAGTTCCTAGATTAGATTACTGATAAAACTCAAATTCCTTAGATCATTAAATTATGTATCTGAATTTTATCCTCATTTTCATCAGCAGTGTAAACCATTATTTGATTGTCTCAAAGATAATCCTCCAGCATGGTCTACCATTCATACTTCTATTGTTAAATAGATCAAATCACATGTTAAGACATTACCCTGTCTTGGCATTTCAACTCCCAACTCATTCAAAATAGTTGAAACTGGTGCATCTGATATCGGTTATGGAGGTATCCTCAAGCAGCAAACTTCTTCCGGATCTCCAGAACAAATTGTTCGTTTCCATTCAGGAGTATGGAATCCTACACAAAGTAATTATAGTACTATTAAGAAAGAGATATTATCTATTGTATTATGCATTAGCAAATTTCAAGATGATTTATTAAATCTAAAATTTTTAGTTTGAGTTGATTGCAAATCTGCAAAACATGTTTTACAAAAAGATGTTCAAAACATTGCATCAAAACAAATTTTTGCATGATGGCAAGCCATATTAAGTATTTTTTATTTTGATATTGAGTACATTAAGGGCAGCCACAATTGCATTCCAGATTTTTTTAACAAGAGAATTTCTGTAAGGGAAGAATGTCAAACAGCAGTAGCCAGAGAAGGCTTCCAGCCACTTTTCCACCTTCACCATCAGTAAAAAAGGAATCTATTCCCGATTCCCCATCAGCCTTAGCCATCACTAACAGATTTACTCCCTTAGGATCCATTGTATGACATATCCGACCAAATTACCAAAAGGCTTTAGTCAACCCATATGATCCATATTCTTCAATGTCATCACCTTCAACACCCAGAACACCTAACTTTGCTGAAACATCTCCTTATGTCAAGAAAAATCCATTGGAATATCTTTTCAGCATTCCT
Source organism: Malus asiatica (assembly GCA_033882615.1). NCBI lineage: Eukaryota > Viridiplantae > Streptophyta > Magnoliopsida > Rosales > Rosaceae > Malus > Malus asiatica. The sequence continues at coordinate 1,311,768 of JAOVFK010000018.1, forward strand.
AACCAAATTGAAAGAAAACAAACCCCAGAAAAAATAGCCAAAACAATCTTACCTCCAAATTTTCATCATATACCAATTGAATCTTTCAAAATCCTCAAATACTACCAAACAATTCTCAATAAGACCGAAACAATTGCTATCAAACCCATTTACAATACCACCCATGAAAACAAAATACTCTACCATTCCCTCCACATTGGAAGATTTCTTACCGAACAAGAATGGGGATTCCCCCTTTATCACACTAAATCACTTGATACTCAGAATGTTCTTATTCCCAACAACCATTATAATTATTTTGATTACATTCAAGCATGAACCAACATATTCCTACACCAAACATCTGGTTTTAGTCATTCTTGGTTCATCACATTTGACAAAAGTTTCAGGTTAAACTTTCCAGCATGGTTTCCCAATTGGTGGTCAGTGCATGGCCCAACAGCCAGCTTACTACCTGAAGATCTCATGCAGATTTTATCATCTGGTTTCCAGAAAAGGTTTGATCGCAGCCAGTTCGACGACAGAATCACTCTTCTACCGTTGTTCATGGCAAAATACAAAGTCCCTTGGATCATGAAATGGAACTATGAAGTTGAAACAGGACAAGTTTGCTGTTCCCGGTGGGTTAAATGGTGGGCCAAATTCGACTACCAAAAAATTATCAATTTAGTCTTATCAGAATTCCCCATTGTTCCTGTTCCAATGGTATCTCCAGCAGCAACTACAAAGGCATTGCCGGAAATTCCAGAACATACACAATCATTATCAGACATTAGTTCTTCATCATCCCTCAAAGGAAAAACTAAATCATCCAGGTCCTCCAAAACAACAAGTTTGAAGAAAAAAGAGAAATCCTCGCAACTTAATGAATTAGCAGATAAGCTTATGGCAGAAGCAGCTTTGCTGCATAATGAAGAAGAAGACACAAATTCAAACTCATCAAATGCTTTGTCTCAACCCGTCAAGTGGGCATATTACTCGGATTCTCAAGACCCATTTGAAATTTGAAATTTTGAAAATGTAATAATTTGTAATCATTTCAGGGTTTTACCCATGTAAATCGCACAGTAGAAGCCATGTGATTTTTCACAGAAAGTAACATTAGCACTAGCAACAATCATTCAGACATAACACTATTCATCCATCATTTCAGCCAGCAGCAGCGTGAATCCACAGGAAAAACATCATCATTTGCACACCTTTAAAGCCTTTGGCTCATGTAAGCGACAGTTAGCAGCGGGATTGCCGGCCTCAATTATTGGCCTCAATCATCTCATCTCTCTCTATAAAAGAAGAATTCATTTTCAGAGAAATAGGACTTTTAGTCGAAAATAGCTGAGACTTCTGTGAATTCTTTTAAGAACAGAAACCATTATTCAGATCCATCCCACATTCAATAAAAATTATCAAACACTTGTATCTTATTTTCAATCAAGGATGCCTGCAAGCATCAATGTTTTCCTTATCAATCTTCAGTAGAAGAAATTGTAAGTTGGTTTCCAATTTGAAATAAAATTATTTTCAAATTCATATCTGCATCATTAATTTAAATTCATTAATTTCATTATGAAGAATATTTTCATAACCACTGATTTTGAATGGCACAAAATTCTTACTTAGAGTCAATTTATTAAGTATCTCAAATTCAAGGTAAATACCGTTCGATCATTCATCATCTTCTTCGTTACTGTTTATAACATTTGGTATGATATATGCACTCCCAATGAACATAATGAATGTAGTCTTGGTTGTTATCCTCATAAGTTTTACTATCATCAATAGACATAAGCGTCCTTATAACTTTTACCATCATCAATAGATATAAGCTCTGCACCCATTTGGTATCGGAGCCAAGTTAGTGTTAATTGCATTAGCATCTTTTAATCTGCAAGTCAGGTTCATATTCAAGCTTTCAATTTACTATCATCAATATATATATATACGATAGAAAGGAAAAGACCCACTCACCTTGAGTCTACACTACAACTCCCAAGCACGAATATCTAGACATCTCGAATGATCGACGCCTAGAACAATTATCAAATCACATCTCATAATTCTTATCGATAGAATACATAATTTACATAAAACACACGCCTACGATTCGATCAGTGAGATCCATATCACGGATTTCCGATCCGTTACTTCCAAAGATCCACATTATACTTCTAGAATATAATACTAAAGTTTCATTACGATTCAACGGTTGGATCTCCACCAATTGCCAATTCAAGTGGCGGTCAACGTTTTATTTTACAAACTTACAAATCCACTTTAGGAAGATCCGTATGTCAAATTTTCAATCCATAAGTTTCTAATACAATCAAATATTACCTACTATAATGTTTTAAAATTTGGGGACGATCCAACGGTCGGATCATCAATTCATGCAAGGATCTCTTGATGGCCAACTAGGTGGTCAACTATGAAACTACATTAAACATCATAATTTCCCTAAACAGATGTTAAATATGGAATCGATGCTTCAAATTTAGCCTAGGAAGGTCAGGTGAAGTCTTGGCCCACGCGCCGCGGTGAGTGGTGGCCGGCCGCCACTGCTCGCTGAAAAATTCCACTATTTTTTTAAATTCTCAAATTTCACAGAAATGAAGATCTCAAATAGAGGAACAACTTTCATACATGCCATGAAGTCCAAAAGTGGACGGAAGATAGTCAATTTTGCCCACAAAGTCGGTGGGTGCCTAAAACTTCTCAGTGTCGATTCGTCGTTTACGATGGTACAACAGGGTCAAGGTTGGTTGGGATTTTCTCCTGGGATGATAGGCTATAAAGCTCAAGTGGTGGCATCGGCCATCGCTTTGCCAATTAGCTAGAAAATTGAAAAGGGTGGTCGGAGCATTGTTGATTTTCGTCGACTTTCGTGGCCTCAAACCGCCACATTCCATGGTTAATCAAGGTGGTTCTTGGGTGAGTTTTGTAGAGGGGAATGAGAGCTTCAAGATGGTGATGGTGGTGTCAAAAACCTCTACCGGAGTTGGCCGGAATCGGCCTTGGAAGATGGGTGGACGCGATGGGTTGTGCATAGGTGCATGGAAAGCTGGGAGCTTTTCCTTTTTTATTTTTTATTTTGTCTTCTTTTTCCTGATTTCTGATTGGGCTGTTGCCCTTTTTGCCCTCTTCTAATTGGTTCCTTGTCCCTCTAATTTAATTGGTCCACTATTCCCATCTGGTGGGAGTTCAAAATTAAACTAACAAGTAACCAATTTCAAATGTCTGTAATTATACCGTTATAATCCGGACTCGCAAACGGTTTTCGCCTATGTGTTCGTACGAACGAGTACTACGAGGATATGCTACAAGAATAAGTCTTACGTCTCTATAACCAATGGTCAACGGAAGTCAAAGCCTTCCCCTCTAGGGCATTTTCGTAAATTCACATTTTAAAAATTTATAAAAACGTAAAGTCAAGGACGGGTCGTCACATATATGTACAAATAAATTTGATTATAGTAACAAGGGTAAAAGACTGTTTACTACCCTAATGTTTCGTGGTTTTCAACATTTAGTACATCAAGTTTTTTTCATCCCAGAGTCATACCTAAAGTGTTAATTTTGGGATAGTCTCATACATCTGTTAGTCAAACTGTTAATTCTCCCGTTAAGTGATGACGTGGCGCCCATGTGGACAATGACTGGGCGCCACGTGTCATTAAAAATATTAAAATAATTAATTAAATTAAAAAAAATCCCCAAATCCCCTTTGTCTTCCCTACCCCGATCCCCTTCCCTTCTCCCTTTGCACCTCTGCACATCCGCTCACCCTCACTCTCCGCTTTCACTCCCCAGATCCATATGCACCTCTGCACATCCATCCTTCCCTCATACCTCGCCAACCTCCTTATTCTTTCTCCACCCAACTCGCCAATGAATTCCCCACAAAACCCACCTCTCTAAATCCGCAGAACCCAATCCAGGAATCGTTTTCGAATCCGGGTTTTCTCCCAAAAGAACCGGCGTGCTCGCCCTCGGATAATAAACCACCTCAAACGGCTAGTCATTCGCCGCCATAGTCGCTGCCTCAACTACACTTTCAGGCCTCACTCTCCACTTCCCTCTCATATTCCCATTGGGGCTCAAACCCCCACCCCCATTTCTCATTTTGTTATCCTCATCTCTCAGAAACACACAGAACCTGCCGTAAGGCAGAACACAACCTCCAGAGCCGCCGCCGTTGCTGTGGCTGTTGTTCTATTTCCTCCACTGCCGTCTAATCCCCTCTTCGTTGTTCGAATCCCAACACAGAGATCGCCATTTTCGGCTCTTAGAAACACAATGGAGTCTCCAGCCACCAATTTCTTCTGGTTCACAAATGTTCTCCACCCAGTAGTCAACAAATGCCGCCGTGGCGTCCCTTTGTAAATGTGCCTGAACTTCCATACCTCGTTGTGGATGTCCTTCGCGATCACCGTCTGCACCGGTGGGTCCGCCGAGTAATCCAACTTTGGAAAAATGGTCTCGGCGCAGTACCTGGGGACAGAGAACCCGCCGCCGTTGTTGGCATCGTATTGGGTCAGTGTCTTGGCGAAAGACGCCGACTTTTCCTGATTTTCCGACCCATATGCCTCCGTATCCCCATCTTTCGCGACAAAGGTTCAATTTTGATTCCGACCCCAAAGAATTATGCTTTCTTTAATTTCAGATGGATCTTCACAAAGGGAAAGGGGGTCGAGAGGGTGGTGGGGGATGTCGGAGCTGTGGAAGACTAGGCCAATGCAAAGGGAAAGGGAGAAAAAAACGCAAGAATCTCCGATCTTCCATGGATTCTGTGTTTCAGAGTTTGAGTTTGAGGGAGGGGGAAGGATGGATGGATGTGCAGATGTGCAGATGTGTAGAGGTGCAGAGGGAGAAGAGAGGGGAGTCGAGGTGGGGAAGACAAAAGGGATCTGGGGAATTTTTATTTTTTTTTACTTTTATTTAATTTTTAAAATATTTTTATGACACGTGGCGCCCAGTCATTGTCCACATGGGCGCCACGTCATCACTTAACGAGAGAATTAACAGTTTGACTAACGGATGTATGAGACTATCCCAAAATTAACACTTCAGGTATGACTTTGGGACGAAAAAAACTTGATGTACTAAATGTTGAAAACCACGAAATATGAGGGTAGTAAACAGTCTTTTACCCTAGTAACAAATAGAAATGTGATATCCATACACCCCATTTTACTTCTCACACACCTTTTAATTTTCGACGGTCAGATCGGATGAATTAAAGAATATCAACGGACAGAAATTACCAAATAGTGTGTGAGAAGCAAAATGGGATGTGTGGATAGCACACCCCTAACAAATATTATCATCATGATTAACCCACTTTTTTATGCTGTGAATAATTAAACAATCTTTAAATCTAATGAATTTTTTTTTAAATATGATCTTCAATTAAGATAAAAAGAAAATGGACAGTTTGAATTATGACATGTGGACGATGACACACTATCTTGTCATTATGTAACATATACAATTATATGTACATTATTACATAAAAAAGTAGCGATTGAGTTTGCCAAGATGGAATCCTGTCCTTTATTTATCCACTAATAATGAGGCAAACACTTAACTTAGGACCACATGAGTTGTCGTAAAAGTTAAAATAAATAAATAAATAAAAATGATTGATCTGATAAATCATTAATAAACCCTCCTCCATCAGGAGGAAAGAACCACCACTACATAATTACATGATTTACATCTCACTCCAACACAGAGCTAGAACGCTTCCCACATTCTCTCATCCATCTTCCTGAGATTTTTGACCTTTTTTTCTGACGGGTGGGTTGTGCAAAGTTCAACAACAATGGTGAGGAGACTGATGGAAGCATGTTGTTTGAAGGACAAGGACAAGGGAGATGACGATGAGAAGCCAGATTACATGGTGAGTGGAGGCAACAGAATCAGAGGAAAAGTTGTGTTGATGAAGAAGAATGTGTTGGGCTTCAACGACCTCAAAGCTTCGGTCGTTGATAGAATCCATGAGCTCTTGGGCAAAGGTGTTTCCATGCAGCTCATCAGTGCCACTCATCCTGAACCAGCAGGTCAGTCTCTCTTTCTCTAGCTGGGTTTCTTCAGTTGAATCGAATTAACAATCCACTAAAATTCTTTGAGTTTTTCACACGTAAGCTCTAGGTAACTTTACATTTTCGAGAAAAATACATCACCCAACTGACTTGGTAAATGGAATAGATGTGAGGCCTTTTTCTCTAATTGATCCGTTGATGTGTTTTTTTTTTATTTTTTGGAAAACTTAAAGTTGTCAGAGTGTTTTTTCTAGTTTATTAAAATTCTTTTGTTAGGTGTTTGCAATATTCATGAATTTAATCTTGGAACCTACATAACTGGACGCAAAAGCTATGTTGAAGAAGAGAAGTGCATTAGGATTTTGACAAAGCTCAAGATTGACTCAAAATTCTTATTCATGTGCAGCAAATGGATTGAAATCGAGAGGGAAGCTTGGAGAGGTAGCTTACTTGGAGAAATGGGTTACAACGACTACATCTTTGTCGGCCGGAGAAGCTAGTTTCTCCATTTCCTTGGATTGGGATGAGTCTCATGGTGTTCCCGGGGCATTGTTGATCAGAAACCACCACCATAGCCAATTCTACCTCAAGACAATAACATTAGAAGACGTTCCTGGGCACGGTCAACTCCATTTTGTCTGCAATTCTTGGGTATACCCAGCACATCGCTACAAGTACAATAGAATATTTTTCCCCAACAAGGTACTGGTTAATTAACATAATGCCAAGTATAATATCCATTAGGGAGAGACAGTTTTCACTAGTTTTTTTTTTCTTTTTATAATTTTTATTTAAGAAAGAAGAAATCTGGAATCTTGTAGCTCATGCAGCATGCTTTGTTATTCTTTGATTAAAATAACAAGTCAATAAAGGTTTAGTGACATGATCAATTGGTTTTAGCATCTGATCTTATCCGAACCATGTGGTCAGATTCTGTAATGATCGATCCTTTTAATCTCAATAGTATGGAAAAATCAAAATCCATTACTTTTCCAGCTGGATTAGCACTCGCACTTAAAAAAATCATTTTATATTATGTTTGATTTAATTTTTTCTAGTTTCATTAAATCTTTTGGTATTTTGACAAATATAAGATACAACATTAGTTACATTCAGTGGCTTTTTTTGTGGAACACAATTCAACAATTTTCAAAAGTTTCGATAAATTGGTTTTTCTCTAATTTATAGAAAGAGAAATGATTTCCGTATATCTTTATTTATTTTTGTTCATTTTTCTCCTATGATTCACCAATCAAATAAGAGTGCGCAAGAAAAAGAAAAAAGACGCTAGGCGGAATCACTTCCCCTGCTGAAACGCAGAAATGAAACTGAAATGCTATAATTTTTGTTAAGGTACTTACGAGACTGCACTGCCCTGACTGAAAACTTGATGTTTTTGTTTAGGCCTACCTGCCATCTGAGACACCTGAGCTACTACACCCTTACAGGGAAGATGAACTCGTTAATCTCCGAGGGAGTGGATCAGGCGAACTAAAGGAGTGGGACAGAGTCTATGACTATGCTTATTACAATGATTTAGGGAGTCCAGACAAGGGTCCAGAATATGCCCGCCCTGTACTTGGTGGGTCGAACGAGTATCCATATCCAAGAAGAGGAAGAACTGGTCGAGAACCAACTAAAACCGGTTCGTAACCTAAATGGCTCATTTTACTAATCAAGTCGTGACTAAGTTAAAATATGGCGACAACACGTACAGCATGAAGCATTCCTTACGGTTCTATCTATGACCAATTTTCTCTTATGCTTTGTACAGACCCCAATTCCGAGAGCAGACTGCCGCTTCTAAGTCTAGACATTTACGTTCCGAAAGACGAGCGGTTTGGCCACGTGAAGTTTTCAGATTTTCTTGCCTATGGCCTGAAATCCCTGGTTCAAATATTGCTTCCAGAACTTAAGTCTTTGTGTGATAAAACTATCAACGAGTTTGACACCTTTGAGGATGTACTTAATCTCTATGAAGGAGGTATCAAGCTACCAAATGGACCTACTCTCAAGAAAATACGAGAGTGCATCCCTTGGGAGCTGCTTAAGGAACTGATTCGCTCAGATGGCGAGCGATTTCTCAAGTTTCCAATGCCTGATGTGATTAAAAGTACATGAAGATATTTTTTTCCCCTGTGACATGATTTTAGATATGCTACATTCCTATATTGTTGAACATAAATCGTATTCAACTATGAATGTTTCCTGATATAATTGCAGAAGATAGGTCTGCATGGAGGACAGACGAAGAGTTTGCACGAGAAATGCTAGCAGGGGTGAACCCTGTTAACATCACCCGCCTCCAAGTAAAATATACAATTTTCCATGGTTCATATTACAATTATAGTGGCATGGATTTGTTCTAAGTTGTCCAAACAATCACCGAAATTTTAACTACAGGAGTTTCCCCCAGTTAGCAAGCTAGACCCAAAAGTGTACGGGAATCAGAACAGTTCGATAAGGGAAGAGCACATTGCAAGCAACATGAATGGCCTCACGGTTAATGAGGTACAAATGATGCTTCATTTGTTTCCAGTATATATTTTATACGATTATAGTCCGTGTTTTTAAATCTATGTACTGAAATAATCATTTTTGTCCTGTTTTGCGCAGGCAATTGAAAGTAACAGGCTGTTCATATTAGATCATCATGATGCATTAATGATATACCTGAGGCGAATAAACTCTACGCACACAAAGACGTATGCCACCAGAACTTTCCTCTTGCTCCAAGAAGACGGGACATTGAAGCCTTTGGCAATTGAGTTGAGCTTACCACATCCACAAGGGGACCATCATGGTTGCGTCAGGACAGTCTTCACTCCACCAGGACAAGGCAAAAAAGGCATCGAGGAGTCGGTGTGGCAGCTTGCAAAAGCTTATGCTGCTGTAAATGATTCTGGATATCATCAGCTTATCAGCCACTGGTACGATGTCTAACATAGGAAGCGACATATTTTATCATCAGGTAGCAGTTTGGTTCTAGTTTACATGCTAATAATTATTATTTGCAGGTTAAACACACATGCTGTGATAGAGCCATTTGTGATTGCAACACATAGACAGTTGAGTGTGCTTCACCCGATACATAAGCTTTTGCATCCGCACTTCCGGGACACATTGAACATAAATGCCCTGGCCAGGCAAATCCTCATCAATGCTGATGGGGTACTTGAGAAAACAGTCTTCCCAGGTCGATTCTCCATGGAAATGTCAGCCGTTATTTATAAGAGCTGGGTATTCACCGACCAGGCATTACCTGCTGACTTATGCAAGAGGTAAGCCAGAAAGCCTAAATTGAAAATAATAAGATTTGAACTCCATCAAACTGAATATCATTTCGCTTCTGGTCTATTTCAGAGGAATGGCAGTTCTAGATAAGACCTGTCCTCATGGCCTCAGACTTCTGATTGAAGATTACCCATTTGCTGTTGATGGGCTAGAAATCTGGTCGGCGATTCAAACTTGGGTTGATGAATACTGCTGTTTGTACTACGAATCAGATGATGCGGTCCAAGTTGATTCTGAACTCCAGGACTGGTGGACAGAGCTTCGCAATGTAGGCCACGGTGACAAGAAGAATGAACCATGGTGGCCTAAGATGCAAACAAGAAATGAACTTATTGAATCATGTACCATAATTATATGGGTGGCTTCTGCCCTCCATGCAGCTGTCAATTTCGGGCAATACTCTTATGCTGGTTACCTCCCTAACCGCCCAACTGTAAGCCGACGCTTCATGCCTGAGGCAGGCACTGCTGAATATGCTGAACTTGAGTCCAACCCTGACGCAGCTTTCCTCAAAACAATTACAGCTCAATTGCAAACTCTCCTTGGTGTATCTCTGATAGAGGTTTTATCACGACATTCAACTGATGAGGTTTATCTTGGGCAAAACGATACTCCTGAGTGGACTTCAGATGCTGAAGCACTAGCAGCATTTGCAAGATTTGGAGAGAAGCTGATGGACATCGAAAAGGGAATCAATGAAAGGAACAAGGATATGAGATTGAAGAACAGAGTTGGGCCTGTAGACATGCCTTATACCTTGCTCTATCCTAACACATCAGACAAGAGTAGAGAGGGTGGACTCACTGGAAAAGGAATTCCCAACAGTGTCTCAATCTGAACCTTTTGATCTGTATACTAGATGAATATTTTTGAAGTAATTATAGTGTGACATCGTACAATGGGAGTGAAAGACTACCAAATAGGTTTTTTGTAATTCTCATATTCTCTTCCATAATCTTGTACCTAAGTGATGGTGCAGACGGCACTATCTTAGTAATGTGCATTAGTTGTGCAGCCGTAAACATATGCTTCCCTGAAATCAAGAACTCGTGAAACCTACTGGTTGTGCCTCTCTCAGACTCAAATTATTGTTTTTCCCTCAATATCTATTATTTAACTTTGAAGCCAAATGTAACTGTGAATCAAAGCTAGAAACAACCCAAAGATGAACACTATTAACCAGCTATGGCATTTGCCAGACGCAAACACCGTCACTAATTTGCCAACAGAAGACTCAGAAAGGTAACCTGTGAAAGTTCAGATGCAGATGCAGATCCAGCATTTCAATAAAACGAGCAAATATTAGTGTGATAAGAGACAATGTTGCTATCTTGAAAAGAAAAAATTCACCCACCATCTCATTGAAAATCCAATTACTTGCTCTAATAGTCATTTTTGAACTCCCCAATTCCCATCTTTTACATTTTACTTATCTGTATATATGTCTCTTCTTTTTCACTCACTCACGGTTCCCCTTCTTCCAAGGTTTATGTCGAAAATCCCATACGAAAAATTGACATAAAAAAATTACAATATATAATATACATGGTTTCATTCCTAATTATCCCAAGATCTTTTATGGTAAAACCTTACTCACGTTGGGCTAAGAGGTGGTTAGTTTGAGCACTATTGGTGTTCGACAGTTGGCCCATCTCTATGGAATTTGACAGTTTATACCAAGAAAACCTATCAAAACCCATATTCCATGTAACATGATAATAACAAATTTAGAACCACGAACCAGTACAAAATTCTATATTAACATGGCTAAATAGAACATGGAAAATATATTTCAATGGGAAAAACAAAGGAAGAAGCAAATATGGGTTGTTTCTAATACACTTTCAAACGCATAGAGAAAAAAAGAAAAAAAAGAGAGAGAGTGAGAGAGAAGACTTACTCCATATACAATGGGAACTGGAGAAGATTGAAGCTGTTCATCGCTTGAGGGCTTGGACTTGGAGCAGAAAACCACAACCGGTCGCATTTGCAGTATTCTACTTGCAAATTAACAATGATTCTCCCCTGTTTCATGCCACTCATCCATTCGTTGCATGTGCCACGTGTAATGCTTGACTTATCATGGATTATTTTAGTTAACCAATTTAATGGAGGATTATATGTTAATAAAAAAGGTATATGTTGAAACATTTTCAAAATGGTGCAATGTGACAAAACTTATATCTCATGGCCCATTTTGAAAATCAACTGAAACTTGAAGAGTGTAAAATATAATCAGCTCTTGTTTTTTAATAGCATTATGAACTCATCTAGCTATCAGTAACAATTTGGGATGCGTATTCAAAATTGACACTTGTATTAAAAAATGATAAATTAGGTTTTCATCTCTCATTTTCTTTTCTCATTAATTGAAACCTTATTCCACTTCCATTTTTATCAAGGTCATTGACTTTTATCCACCCCATTGAGTGTTTTAGGTACTCAAGTAGACGGTGCATCAGATCTTCATGGATGAAGTAGAAGTAGTTGATAGAGTCGTCTCCTCTAGTCAGCACAAGTAGCAAACAAAGCCTCTAGTGGAGAATGCATACAGGAGTAAGTCTCACCAAAACTTGGCTATGGTAAAACTGAAAGAGACAAAACCCATAGTTTAAGAAGGAAATGTGAGTTAATGCAACATGTCGGTACTTAACATCTTCAGGACGTAAGTAGAACGTGAACAAGGATATGACCATCCTGATGTAGGTGCCTCGTTAGGTTAGGAATTTAGTGGGAAAAATGCTCCTGAACTAAGCAAAAAAAAAAAAAAAAAGTGTACATTAGGTTTTTTTTTTTTTTTTTTTTGAATTAAGCAATAATGTCAAATCCAATTTAACATTGCTATCCGGAAAAGACAATGTTGAGAATAAATTTATTAAACAAAGAAAAGAAAAATACAACAAAGAGTGGAAGCGCAAGAACCTTACCCCTCACAGAAAAATAAAGATCTTTTTTCAATACCAATTAACGGTATAATTTATTTACGGAACGAAGATATACTCGGATAGTTACTATCCACTAAGGCAGTAATTGCCTTTGCCCAATTACCTAGACAGTTATTGCGTTACTTGGGTGGATTTGCGCTTAAGGGACAAGGCGTTCTTAGGCCTAAAGGACAATGACACATTAATGTTCTTCGCATAGTACAATTACTAGATGCAGGAAATATTAGGATCTAGTTATCGCAGATCGTATTTGAATGTATAGTGCTTGTCCTAATCCGACCGTTTGACACCTCTAATAGATATGCATGTGAGCGTGTGCGTATGTGCTTGGATTTCATACGCATAGGTATGTCTTTATTATCGTGATATGCGTGTACATAGGTACTAGTGACGAAATCAAGATTGGCCAAGGGAAGGGGCGAAATTCAAAAGAGTGCAAGGTTCGATTGAAGAGGTTGCTTTCACATTGGAGAGTGCAAAGTTTTGAGTCAATATTCATAGCATAATATGGTCTCTCCACCAAAGTGGTTGTAAGCAATAATATCAAAACCAACGTAAGAAACTTAAATTGGCTAGGATTAGATCCTAAAAAAATGTTAGGCACTAGTCAAACAATGGACTGGGACCTAGCAGCTTGATGCCTAGGCAAGATCTAGGTAGGAGTCTAGATGGATTTAAATTATCGTAAAATAAGCATTAAACAATATTTACATTGTTTTTAAAAAGTAATACAATATTTATCAATAATGTAAGAGTTTAAAATAAATACGATGGAAGTCTTAAAAAAGAAAATAAAAATACATACTGGAATAAAAAAAATAAAAAATAAAACGAGAGAAATGGGATAATAAACCACAAAAAAAATATGGGGTCAGAACAAAAAAAAGGGGGGGGGGAATGGGTAAACAAACAAGTGGGGCAAAAAGACGAAGACCGGAAGAGAAGTGGTGGGTCAACACAGTATTTTAAGAGAGAAAAATGTAAACAAACTGTCAGTAAGATAATACTTGGTAAGGTGTCAGTACCCAATTTTTACTAACTTAGATGACCCAATAATTGTTCAACATCTGTCTTTAAAACTCACATCCAAATTCTTGCTGGGTCCAGATCCTTTCACTACAGATCCAAACCAATTCATCCTAGCCTTTGATTTAAATCTCACGGCCTAGGTTTAATTTTCACTTTTTTAATTTCCTTGACTCTTTCGCGCAAAACGAAGTCTTTTTTTCTTCCACCATATGCATCTTCTTCGTTCTTTCCTCTTTAAGTTGTCCATTCCCGATGAAAAAAATGGAGCAACAATCACAAAACAAATCTGGTGGGGAGTTATCAAAAGAATTAGATGGATTTAAGAGGCCTTGTCCCACTCTCACTTTCTTTTTCCCAATCTCTTTCTTTGTCGCCGAGTATGTGGGTGACGTATCAAGTTTGAAATCAATATTCATCCTCGTTTTGGCCTGGATGTTTTTAAAAAAAAATTGAACTTAGCTCTGCTGTGCGCAGAGCAGAACCAGACAGGCACCGACGGAGAGCAGCAGCAGCATAACCAAATGGGTTTTCCGGCGAGGGGAGGGACTGCACCAGCGCTCCAGTCTTGTTTTTCTGGCGAGGGGAGTGGCGGCCGCCACTCCTCACCATCACGTGGCTTCGCCACTGATAGGTACTAGCTTTTCTACAAGCGTTTCCGCGCATGTGAAAGACAATTTTTTTATCAGGGCACACTATACAGGCGACTTAAATGTATTTATTCATGTTGTTTCGCTCTTGAGCATGCAAAAGGTCGCCCTAAAGATCATATGTTTGGGTGAGAGGGGCATCAAGGGTCCATAGAATTAAAGTGAAATTAGTAAGGAATGAACTACAAACTATTAAAGAAGAAAATAACTTCACTTCGTAGGCATTATAAAGGTTTGTGAATGAAAGTATTAGTTATTCACAACTCCTATGCCTTTGTAATAATTATGTAATGCATCTATCTAAACATTTCTAGTCCATTCAAGACTAACTTGACTTCATTAATCCCTTGAAATAAGTTCATTACCCCCAATCGTTAAAAGAGTGTCAAATACGAGTACGAAAATGAACTCAAATAATTTTCTAAGTCACTATGTAGAAAGAGACTTAGTTCTCATGGAAGACAACAACAAAGTTGGAAATGATATCATATTACTGCGAAACCACAAAGTAATTCAATTCATATTCTTATAATAGCTGACTGAATCTGAAAGCAAATCTTTCTTGTATATAATAAAGGGGTGTGCTATCCACACACCCCATTTTACTTCTCACACACCCCTTGAAGTCACTGTTATTGCCCGTACCATTGCTAGACTGTACAAATAGTGAGGATTTCATGCATTTGCACACGGCAATTTTTAATGACAATTTTAAGAATGTAGTGAAAGTATTTAAGGCTTGCTCTTCACTCCACATCCCCAGTATTGCTGGCCTTGCATCCTTTGGTACAGGTAAACATTTGTTCAAGTGAAATAATGTACTTGCAAGGATTGATATTTTTATCTAGTAAAATAAAAATTAATAGAGAAGGGAAGAGGAGATCACGTCATACTTCAGAAATAGTCTTCAACTTGCCCTGTTGTTACTTCAGCAATAATCTTGATAGTACTCAAGCTTGGGCAAAAAGAAATCACCTACTTGTTGAACCACATATGAAAGTTATAAATATGTAATTAATTGGTCCAAGAAAATTCACGGAGGCATATAAACAGAGAAAAATCGTTGAATCTTATATTACCTGCAATGAACGGAGAAACAATTTGGTATAAGAATCTCATTCCACAGAACTTCTTCAGTTCGGGCCTAAACAACTGAAAGCAAAAAAATTCCCAAGATACATACTTTCATTCAAATCATCCACCGTCATTAACAAAACAACAACTTGTATCTTTCTTCAGCTAAGATAAAGCAAAAACTCAGATGACCCAAAATCAAATGGCTGTTCAGTGCTGGCTGGATTGTTTTTAAGAAAACTGTAAATTTGGAACATGCTGAAGCCAAATTTGGTACCAAAAGATTTCAAACCTGAATTGTTTGTCAATAGCAGCTTTCATCGCCATGAACCTGAAGCATTACAATAAAACACAACTTATTAACTATTTGGTATTGACTTGTAGAAAGTTAATAACTTTTCGCAACATTACAGAACCGAAAATTGTAGTACCTTTCAGATATGGGAATCACGAATTTCTTCCCTCTTTCTTCTTCATACGCATCCAACACCATTGCATACTCTCTAATTATACTCTTATCCTCGCTTTCTGCAATCTAAACTCGATAAATCCCAGTGCTGAAAAAGCATGCCAAAATAACATAAAAAAAGTCAGTAAAAAGCTTCCACTGCAATGTATTGCCAATTAAATTTTACCAATTGGCTAAATATACATATAGGGTTCTAAGTTCTAACTGCTAAGAAAGCGCGTGGTCTGAAATAGGATTTACGGAAGTTACACTATTTGAGGAAAACTGTTTTGTATGAAACGTGGTACAGTTTTCTAGGACCTTTTCCCACGTTTGAATTTTTTTTTTATTTACACAAATGCTCATGGAACATTTAGATTCATAATTTACTTCAGTTATAACTTTTATAATTTTAGGGGCTTTAATGTCTACTTCTTTTTTGTGAAGCTTTAAGACACCAAAACTCAGTTCTAGCTTTCTAATATGTACTAGCCTTCCTGCACGCACTGGTGCGCATGCAAAAAGCTTTTCTTTTTTCTTTTATTTCTTTTTATTACGGGCGCTGCGCACTCCTTAAGTTGTTTTCATGTGTTTAAAAATAAAGAACATAATATTTACTAAACAAGTTATTGTATGATGATTGGATATATTAATGGCAATGTTACATAATAAGTGACACATCCCAACCCGAGATGTCCATTTGGACTCCGTATCGAGCTGTGTTGCCCGACACCATGAAGATGACAAAGCCATAAAGTGTAGTGATGTCCATTTAAACCTAAAGTGCCTAAATGTAAGAGTGCGCATGTGAGCGGGAATGAACCAATTTCACACTTGATGTCAGAGCATAAGTAAAATACAGTGAGGGTAAAGAGGAATTATACCGTCAATAGTATTCCAACAACAACATTATGCCATAAATCCTCGTCGACACGAAAGCTCAGCCACTAAAACCTGGAGGGATGAAAAACAAGGGTGAGTATGCCTAAAATAAAGTTTTGTAAAAACCTTTTTGAAAACATAATAACCCCCCTCGCTGTAAAACAAGAATAGTTTCCAAAATATACATACTACGTATAGTATAAAAATACTTACCGTAGCCTGCAATATCTCAAGAATTCAATATGACACAATATTTCGTGAGTAAACACATAACCCCCGTAATCACATAATCTCGCATAAGCAAGCATATCATATCAAGTGCTCATCGACACATGCTGACACACGAGTTCATGCAAAGATATTCTGACATGAACAGAGCTAGGTGTAACAATGATATACGGCTCTAGTACTACAATCATGTGAAAACTGGCACTATGTGCAGCATATACGAGCCCTAATTGCCTATAGCAGTCTAGGACAGGACTGACACCTACAATGGATCCAAAGTGAGCGTACGGTGTATGTGCACATACACATGAAAGATTGGCCTTGGGCCGGGCGAGTACGAACACCGGTGCAGCAAACGATGAGCAGATAACATAAATATAGTCATGCCACAGTGATTCGATAATTCACATTGACCTACTAGTAATAAATAAAATATTAATCAAGGCCGTAATTAAAATCCCATAAAAGTACGCATACTTGTGCATCCTCGTAGGATTTATGATAATTTCGTAATTTCCGTTATTTCGCTAATTCTTATAAACATTAGTCTAATCTAGGCATACGTAGGGAATCCTTTTTCAAATGTATAAATGGATACTAAATAAATATATAATATTTAAAGGCAAAGACCCACTCACAGTTACTTGCGATGTCACATCCATTCAAGCTAGGAAACCGGAGTCTTTGATACTAATCACACCTAAACATAATATTGGGACCCATTAGTAAAACTCCACTAAGACAATTAAATTTGGGAAAACGGGGTACAAATTTCAAATCAGGGCGTCGAACTACGCTAAGGAGGGTTCCTCGATAAATTTTGTAAAAAGTCAATGGAAAGTCAACGGTTAACCCTAAAAAGTCAACTGAGACGCCCCGGTGGTCAACCACGTTAAAACTTTAAAATTTCACTAAATGGATGTCAAAAACGGACTCTGGACGTTGAAATTAGCTTAGAAGGGTTTTCGAGAAATTTCCGAAAAAGTCAACACAAAGAATATTCCTAGAATATTCTGAGCCCATTTCAGAATTAGGCCGGCTGGACCAATGGCCCAAAGGTTTGGACCGAGCTTGGATCAGGTTTTGGGACAAATTTGGGTTTAAGGCCCTTTTTTGCATCGAGTTGGGTTGACCCATGGGCTTGAGGGTCGGCCGGTTTTCTGAGAAGAAGAACACCGAAATCGCAAGTGAGAATGGCCGAAAAACTTTAGAAGGGTATAACGGTTTCAATTCTAAACCAAATTCAAAAATTCAAAAGCCAAAGTAAAGCTCAGGAGTTAAGGAATTGAAATATACCAAAGTGAGGTTGAGCCAAGGTTGGGATCGGCCGGAAAAAGCCTGCAAAGGGCCGGGTTTCTCGCTGAAAATCTGGGGAGTGTTTCCCTAGTGGTTTCTATCCCCAAACCCTACAACAAAGGCCTAAAACCTTAAAATCTTTCACGAATGACGAAAATGACGAGAAATAGGGGGTTCCCGAGACCTACTTTAGTTGGAAAATAGTGAAGTCTTGCCGGACGAGACGATGAACAGTGGGCAAAGTCGTCGTGTAGCCACATCTCGAACTAGGGTGCACCGAACTAACTGGATGACGGTGATGGTGATCTCTCTTCGAGGTTAGTGGTCTGGTTTCGATGGTTTTGACAGAAGACGACGGTGATTCGTCATGGTATTGTTTGTGTGACTGCAGAGATGAGGAGGACGACCGAGAGAGAGAGATAGGTGAAGGATAAATGAGAGGAAATCATGGCAGTTGGCGATGGTTCATGACTAGCCTAGGTTTGTGGTGGTGGTGTTCGTCAGAATAGTGAGAGTGGTATTCGCGGTTTCTCTGCACTTGCAAAGAGAGAGACATGAGATGGAGCAGAGAGATGAGAGGGAGTGAAATAAGGGAAGGAGATGAGGTGGCAGCAAATGAGTGAAGAGTAGGAAAAAAAATGGGATTTCTGGAGATTGGAAGACACATGAGGGAGGGAAATAGTGGGATGTGGGCCTCACATGTCTTACAGCTCAAAGTCACTATTGAACCATATATTTTCACAAAGTAAAAATAAATAAATAAAAATACATAAAGAACTACGAGTGACTTGATCCATCAACGAGGGTACGTAAGCAATCTAGGGCTTGACCTAGGTGCAGTTGCAAAATCAAACACCCAAATCCCCAAGTTACGATTTATTCATATTGGAATCAAAGGGTTTTTCCTTTTTAACGAAGGATTGTAGTTAATAGATGCATAGTCTAAAATGGGTCGAACTCAAATTAATAAAACCCTTTTAAGAAAAGTGAGACGCATAGTCTAGAATGGGTTGAACTCAAATTAATAAAACCCTCTTCGAAAAAATGAACGAGGGTGAAATCGTGTCGAGTGAATTATTTGTTTACATATTATGTACAATTTTGGCTCAACAGTCACCAATGAAAATACAAAAAAATATCTCCTGTAACATGAATTTACCAAAACGCCTATCATGCTCCGTAATTTGTAAAATCTTCGTCGTAACTCCATTCCGCTTACGCCTATGCATTCGTACCGTTGAGTACTTCGAGAATATGATAAAATAATAGCCCATACGCGTCACGAAAAGACGGTCAACGAAAGTCAACAATCTCGCCTCTAGGGACATTTTCATCAAATCACTCTTTTAAAATTTATAAAATCGTAAAATTAGGAATGGGTTGTCACAATAAGTCATATAGGGAGGAGTTTTACGCTGGCCAGAGGTTAAAAAGGAAGAGTGGATTTTGTTTCAAGCCGCAACGTGCAGTTGTAGACTTATAGTGGTGTTTGCATGGTGAGTTGCTATATTTTTGAGTCCTTTACTCCCTGCAAGCCAGAAGTGGACTAAAAAAAAAACAGAAATACAAAACAATATTAAATTCTAATAATGTTATGTTGAGGGAAGCTCTTAAATTAAGTGTCGAATGCCCTCTTCATTGAAATGTTTTCATCCTCACAGTATATGAAATCAGAACTGCAAGAAAACGACCTACCCATATATTAACCACCAATTTGGAGATGCTAAAAGAACGAAAATTTGATGTTAAAAACATGAATTAGGAGAAAAAAGGGAAACATAAATCGACACTAATATCCACCATTCAAACCTTCATCTCTACAAATCAGACACCCCCAATTTCACCGGAAACCGCCAAGTCTCGGGTTCCGTAGTCGGTGGACGGGACCTTATCAGAGAAATTTTGCGATTATTGCTTGCTCCAATGGATAATGGAATTACTGACACCAGGTTATAGTTCCCCTCGATGCCATCATAGTTCTTTAACCTTAATTTAGTTTTGAGTGAAAATATTACCATAAAAAAAATTTTAAAAACAGTTAAATTAATAGTGCCGTATAAGTCAGAGCATTTACATCATGAATCGTGCAATGCTACACCATCCAATTAACCATTTCATCTGGTAAAATCTCTGGCTTCGCAACAAAACCCTACAAACACAAATTATAACCGCGATTCACACAGAGAGAGGGGTAGGTGTATGGACGTGAGGGTGGTTCTTATATATGCCCATTGATTCAGCAAACCACTTTTGCAGTTTACATTGATCAATTACGTGGGCAGAATGTGGGATGAGAATGTGCACGTCTCTATTATTTATTTTCTTTATTTCTCTTTTCCAATAAATTTTTTTTTGTTTTAGTTTTTTTGTATCTATTTTTTATGACAAAATTATCCCTACGAATTTTGTTCTATTATTTTGGGTAAGGTTTGAATTTTTTTGTTTTAGGGATTTTTATGTTCAGTTTTTTTTGGTGAAGCCCTGAGACACCAAAACTCACTTCTGGCTTTCTAATATTAGAGATATGTATGTACATAGGTATGCTTATATTTGAGCATATTGGTCATATGATTTGGTCGTAAATATGTCAGACCGTGGAGCAATGATCCTTTTGGGTAAATTAGTTAGAACTTTTATTCCTAATTTTTTTTTTAACAACGATATAATCTACACTAAAGGGGGGTGGCCCGGTGGACTTAGTTTCACAATAGGCTAGCAATAATTTGGTTCAAATTCGTCTTTGGTAAGAATCGAACCTAAAACCTCTAACTTACAAGTGAAGAAAAATACCACTACACCGAGTACTAAGTGGCCAATTCATGAATTTTTTCTTAGCGACAAAACTCCAATTTTTAGGGACCAATGCTTACTTATCTGGATGATTAATTTGTCAATTTTTAGGGATAAAATCTATCAAACAGAAGTAATCCAGGTGTCTTTTTCTAAGTATAAATAATATGCAAGGTGTGGACGCAAGTGATAACAGTTCAGCTATGGACTAGAGATATAGTGTTCGATTTCATTCTCCCCCAATATAACATGTTAGTTGGTTTGATTGTAGAACATAATTGAAACTTGATTGGCTGAGATAGCCTTCATCTTATGTTAACCAATTACGCTAGTAACATGGATTGACAATTTGACGCACTCTAGCTTAGATTTTGTGTTACATGTACATGAGATTTTTTTTTCTTTTTCATCTTAAATCCTTAATTAGTTAAGACGTCCCTCAAGCAAAAAGAAGGCAAAGAGTAGATAAAAATGGCTTTGGCCCTCAAATTCAAAGGCAGAAGAAGCTTGATTGCCTGCATATAAAAAAACAGCAGCTTGAAAGGTTAAACTATTTGAGAATCGCCACAAACTAATACTCACAACACGCATCAATATAACCTCATTTTTAACATGAAAATGATCACAGCTTAAATTGTTTTTATTTCATTAACTAACTCTTCATCTAATATCTTTTTATTTCCAATATTCTAACAGATTATTTCCCCACAGAATAGTAAAAAGAAGGCAAAAAAATATATATATAAAAATCGCAATTTTTGGTGTCTCCATATGAATTTACAAGTTGACCAAACTAATTAAGATATGCAAAAAGAAGAAACAAAAGCAAAGATGAGCCCTGAGTCACAGGTAGGGCAACGTATCAGAATCACATGTTCTTATTGGCCGAACCCTTATCACCTTATCCAAACCCAAATCCTCACCACCCACATCAAATCCCTGCAAACTCCCATTCAAAATCTCCATTACCCCATAACCCCCGAAAAAATTATACTACCGCACAACACAACACAAACCACCCACAACTATACCACTCTCTCTCTAGTCCCTCATGGCCATGGCAACACAAGCCAGCCTCTTCACCCCAACCCCCTCAGTCCCAAAGACCACCGCCGACCGTACAACCGCCCCATGGAAGCAATCAGTCTCCTCCTCCTTCATGGCCCCCAAGCCACTCAAGCTTTCCACCACAAGAACAATGAGGATTAATGCCTCCGCTGAAGAGAAAACCGTGACCCCCACGAAAGAGGAGGCTCCGGTAGGCTTCACCCCACCCGAGCTGGACCCAACAACTCCCTCGCCCATCTTTGGCGGCAGCACCGGCGGGCTGTTGAGGAAAGCGCAGGAGGAAGAGTTTTACGTGATCACATGGGAGTCACCAAAGGAGCAGATTTTTGAGATGCCGACCGGCGGAGCAGCCATCATGAGGGAGGGTCCTAACTTGTTGAAACTGGCTAGGAAAGAGCAGTGCTTGGCTCTTGGGACAAGGCTGAGGTCAAAGTACAAGATTAAGTACCAGTTTTACAGGGTTTTCCCTAACGGGGAGGTCCAATACTTGCACCCCAAGGATGGTGTGTACCCTGAGAAGGTGAACCCTGGGCGCCAAGGGGTTGGCCTGAACTTTAGGTCGATTGGGAAGAATGTCAACCCAATTGAGGTCAAGTTCACCGGCAAGCAAGTCTATGACATATGATCATGATATTGATTTGTGTAATTTGCAATGTATTTAAGATCATGATGATGACTATGTGAGTATAATATGTGCTTCTTGAAATTTGATTTCATTAAATGCAACTTCAGTGACATGATTTGGGTCAATATGTTTTCTATTTTAATTTATATATGTTATATATTTCCATAGATTATTAGACTGTCACTACTACAAAATGGACTTATTGTGTCACTAGGTGATGTCGCTTTAATATAATATAGTGGTGGACAAGACATTTGCGACACTGACTGAACATGACGTCGGATTTATTATCGCTTGTAAGCATCATAAACTGTCTATGTCACTTTTAACCAACGTAAACATTTAATGTCGCTTATAACTGACATACATTTTAATCATTTTTAAATAATGGTGTCGCTTTAAAAAAAAAAATAGTGTCGCTTTTAAGCGACATAAAGTATTGGTGTCACTTCTAGCCAACACTAATTATTGTTTTTAAATATTTTAAACCTTGCATCAATTCTGAGAGACATAGATTTTATTTTTTTAATATTTTGAAACCCTGTGTCGGTTGTAAGCGATAGATTGATGGTCTTTATATACTATCCCCATGTTTTCTTCTTCCTCTCTTGCATCTTTGTTAAGGATGAGTTTATGAGGTGGCACGCAACTAGGCCTGGCAAACGGGTTGTGTTTATCGTTTTCGTGTAACACCTATTATCTTAACGGGTCGTGTCATGTCTCAACCATTATCTTAATAGGTCCTTAAGAGGCGACCCGTTAAGAAATTTTTTTTTTTCTTAAATTTGTACATACCACACATTGCCACATAAATATTACTTCAAAACATTAAAACACATTTGTCGTTTAAGTGCTACATTTACACTCCAAAATAAGAGCCTAATAAACAAACATCCATACACTACTACTCTATTACAAAATGTTAAATGTGCAAGGATATGCAAAATAAAAGAGTTTTTGTTTTTAAGGTTGTGAAACCTTTCTCAAAAGTTTAAACCTTGCCAATGGAACTCAAAGCTTGCATGTTATTCCTTTTACAAAATCCTGAATTTTCATCGATCATTGTGGTATCCACTTCTATAAATATTTTAAATTGATGATCAAATTAGTTCATTGTATTCATATAGATCAAGGAGTGTAGCTGTAAAAAAATAATCAAAATCGGAGTTAAAATAACCGTTAAATTGTGATTTTTTTTATAACCGTCGAAAAGTTTTGTCTTGTTACTTAATCTCTGAATGTTTGTTTTTTGCAATTTTTGGTGTATGCGATCTCGAAGCATGTATAAACAAGTTTGACAGTTGGATCATTGAAATTAGTTTCGTAGGATGTGTATCCCATCAAAACGATAGATTCACTAACACTTAGAGTTTATTTATACTTTCATTAAGTATAACATAAGATTACTAGTGTAAATATTTTAAATTGAAGATCGAATTCATTCATTGTATTCATATAAGGTCAATGAGTGTAGCTGTAAAAAAATCATCAAAATCGGAGTTAAAATAACTGTTAAATCGTGATTTTTCGTTTATTCAATGATCCAACCGTCAAACTTGTTTATATTTTTTGTTTATTCGACTGTTATAAACGAAAAATCACAATTTAACGGTTATTTTAACTCCAATTTTAATGATTTTTTTACAACTACACTCCTTGACCCTATATGAATACAATGAATGAATTTGATCTTCAATTTAAAATATTTACACTAGTAATCTTATGTTATACTTAATGAAAGTATAAATAAACTCTATGTGTTAGTGAATCTATCGTTTTGATGGGATACACATTCTACGAAACTAATTGTAACGATCTAACCGTCAAACTTATTTTTATATGCTTCGAGATGGCATACGCCAAAAATCGAAAGAAAAAAAACATTCAAAGATCAAGTAACGGGACAAAACTTTTCGACGGTTATAAAACAAAAAATCACTATTTAACAGATATTTTAACTTCGATTTTGATTATTTTTTATAGCTACACTCCTTGACCCTATATGAATACAATGAATGAATTCGATCTTCAATTTAAAATATTTACATTAGTAGATACCACAAAATCTTATGTTATACTTAATGAAAGTATAAATAAACTCTTAAGTGTTAGTGAATCTATCATTTTGATGGGATACGCATTCTACGAAACTAATTTCAACGATCCAACCGTCAAACTTGTTTGTATATGCTTTGAGATGGCATACGCCAGAAATCGCAAAAAACAAACATTCAGAGATCAAGTAATGGGACAAAACTTTTCGACAGTTATAAACGAAAAATCACGATTTAACGGTTCTTTTAACCCCGATTTTGATGATTTTTTACAACTACACTCCTTGACCCTATATGAATACAATGAATGAATTCGATCTTCAATTTAAAATATTTACACTAGTAATCTTATGTTATACTTAATGAAAGTATAAATAAACTTTAAGTGTTAGTGAATCTATCGTTTTGATGGGATACGCATTATACGAAACTAATTTCAACAATCCAACCATCAAACTTGTTTGAATATGCTTCGAGATCAGATACTTGACAATGAAAATATCCTAACAACGTGGAAGAGACTCATTTTCATGAATCATTATCGTTGCCTACTAAGTTCGTTAATTATGCCAATACTGATGACGACCTAACAGATGATGACATGGAATAAATATATTAATTATTTTATATATTTTAAGTATTAATTAGACTATGTTTCAATTAGTATGTGATGATATTTTATAATAAAATTATATTTATGTTTTTTATTACGTATTTTATTCAAGTTAAATTTTATTTATTAAAATCTTAAAATGTTATATGAGATAACACAAAAAAAAAAGCTGGTTATTTTTCTTTGGGTTAAATATTAGGCGGGAAATGGAGGCTGGAAATTTCCCACACATTAGGCGGGAAATGGATGGAACTCTTGAAATATTAGGCGGGAAATTTCCCGCTTGTTTTGCACGGGAAATTTAAGTTAAACTTAGTGTCGGTTTTAACCGACGTTATAATCTTTTAATTCGACGCAAGTTTTATTAAACTGACGCTATGTGAACTTCAAAAAGTGTGTCAGAAGTTGGTGTCGATTAAAACCGACACCAACATTAATTTAATTACACTGTATTTTCAATAAAAGGTGTCAGAAAGTTGACTGGTTCATTTAACTCGATATGAATATCAGTAATGTCACATCCCGTCCCGAAATTTCATTTATCGTGTATGTCAAATGACGGAATTGCCCTTAACGGTTGCTAAGGTATGTGTGTCATGTTTATTTGAATATTGCATACTCTCCTAAGTTCTTAGGAAATTTTAAGTGGATTAAAATTGTATACAATTTGTATGGTTAGGGACTTAAGAAATTGGATTGTGATTTGTTTTGGGTGGACCACACACACACGGGACAAGCACTCACCTCGTGCCCTCTATCTCCTCCCTCTCAGTTCACTCTTCCTCTCTTTCTCTCGAACTTGTACGGACAAGAACAAAAAACCCTCAAATCTTCACGGATCGACGTCAAAAAGGTGAGTTCCTTTATCCTTGCAACCTTCTGAATCGATTGGTACTATTTTTAGAACTGGAAACCCTCGAAATCACGTCAAAACCGTAACCCAGTTTGATGTCACTGTTCATGCACATGTGAAATGTTGATTTTCAGGGAATTCTAAGCTTACAGGGAGCTTAGTGAGGTCCCAAGGAAGCTCGGAGTACTTAGTTTGAAGGTTTTGGACGTCCGGATTGTAAGGTTCGAAGTTGGCAGGTTTTCTTGGATATTCTCCGCTGAGATTTCGTATGTTTTTTAGCCTTAAATTAGTATAGCGTGATTCTACATGCTTAGGGCTTCATTTTGGTATAAAATGCGTAAAAAATGGTGGAGAATCGACGGAGAATAAGGAGTTTGAAAAATCTCCAGTTTTCCGGTGCCGGCGAAACCAGTCCGGCGACTGGAGGTAGGGGACGACGCGAATGGGGGCGCGTAGGTCCTTACCATTCCTGGCGCGTGAGGACGCGTGACTGATCCAAATTTTTTTCTAAAAATACCTCGACGTCCGTAACGTCGAGTAGGTCACTTTGTATATTCATATACCCAATTTGAGCATCGTATGAGAAGTTATTACGCATTGTTGGTTACGTGCTTTAATAACGTTTTTATAGTTGTTTCGCATATAGGTGAGACCTATCACGAGGACGAGTGCATTCAAGGGCGTCACGGGGGTTACGACCCTTCGACTTACTAGTGAGTGGGCAGTATTTTCTGTATTTACCTATATACTATTGATTTTCCCAAAAATAGAATTTAAATGAAAGTATGTTTTAAAATGCCATGCATACATATATATGAAATATATGAATTAGTAATTGTTGCATATATATGTTAAATGGTGCTGTGGACGTACAGGTGAGTATCAGGTGAGTTTATATTGTTCATATGATTTATTGATGATGTGAATTGTGTTGAGAGCTCATAACCTGCACCCCTGGTGTTAGTGCTTATATTATTCACCCCGCACCACACGCTCACCTTGGATCCAAGTAGGTGCATGTCGTACAGACCATGAGAGGTGGTTCCGACATGTCGTACAGACCATTAGAGGTGGTTCCGACTTGTAGGTGACTTTAGACTATTATACAACTGTTGATGAGAGAAGCAATAGAGCGTATTCTTACACCATTCTTGTCGTACAGACTACTTCAGGTAGTTCCGATTTATGTGCAGAGTAGTGCCGTACAGGTCACAGTGGTGACTCCGATTAGATTGGATATTGAGTTATAGAATTAACCGAACAAGACCGTTGCAGGGTCTCCGGTTGATTCCTTATTTCATCTGTTATATTGATGCATCCTTATTATGTTATTGACGCTTATAGCATGGCATACTTTCTGGTTTTTGATAAAGATTGGTGATTTGAGATATTTGAAGAATTATATGCATATTATGTTATTTTCTAGGAAAGTATACAGGTTTTACAGCGAGGGGTTAGAAATGTTATTAAATGAAATATTTTCGAAAAGATTTGTTTTACTGACCCACTCAATCTTGTTTTGCGCCCCTCCAGGTTCTAGTTAGCAGTGTTGGTGGCTCACGAGGATTCCCACGGCGTTCTGACAGACTACTTAAATGTAGGACTCACCTTCGGGTGTTGTAATTTAGTAATGGTCCTACTTGACTGCACTTAGTACTTATGCTCTGAACATGTGTGTTTCACACTTAACTCACTCTAGCATGTTAGTTGGATATTATTGCTAATATTTGGTTTTATTCCTTCGTATTTCTTTTACCTTTTGCTTCCGCATCGCACTTTTGGTTACGTCACGCCCACGTGACGGCCATCATGCCTTGATTCTAGGATCGGGGTGTGTCAGTTTGGTATCAGAGCCTAGGTTGCAGTCCTGTATAAATTGTTAATGCTCTAATGATCTTTTGGTGTCTTCTGTCAGAACTATGCCGCCTCGTAGGGAACCACATCGTACTTCTGAGTCTAATTTCCCTGATATAACTCAATTAGGGGAAGCGATGGCCCATGCCTTTCAGAATGCAATCCGTCCTCGTCCTCTTCAGAGAACACCTCTGGAGACTATGTATAATCTAGAATTAGACCGCTTCATGGGTAATGAAGGTCATGAAGGGGCAGAAAAGTGGTTAGACCATATTGAGAAGACCTTTCAGGTGATGCAGAGTCAAGGGAATCTTCCTGCTAGTAGATGGGTTAAGACCACTACTTGGTTTTTAGGACAAGAGCCAGCAGCTTGATGGGTAAATCAAACTCAGTTTATGTCACCTGAAGCGGCAACTGATTGGGAAGTATTCAAAGAGAATTTTAAGAAAAGATTTGTTCCCCTGGAGTACATTGATCGTAAGAAGCAGGAGTTCACTCAATTGAAGTAAAAGAATATGTCGGCGCATGAGTATTACAGGAAGTTTACAAACTTATCCCGATATGATCCTGATACAGCTGGTAATCAGGTAGAGATACTTCACCGTTTTAAGCTGGGCACTAAGAGGAAATGGCGGATGTTTGCTAGTGTGATTCCTTGCACCACTTACCATGAGTTTTCTGATATTTTGGTTCGAATGGAGGATTCCGACAATCTTCATAGTAATAGTGAGGAAGATGAAGATAAGAATGATAATCAGAGGAAAGATGACATGGGTAAAGGTATCTCCACTCAGGGACCCTATAAGACACATAATTTCAAGAGAAGTGGAGCGAGCTCGAGTTCTTCCAGCGGAGGATTTAGTGTCACAGGCCTGATGAGAGGTGGAAGATTTACTGGTGGACCCAGGTTTCAAAGACAGAGAGACTTTGGTGGTGCTGGTGGTTCAGGTACTTCGTTGTGCCGCCGTTGTAATTTCAGACATCATGGAGAGTGTAGGAGAAGTGGCGGTGGTTGCTACACTTGTGGACAGATGGGACGTAGAGTTGCACAATGTCCCCAAAGTCAGCAGAGGCCTCAGCAATCTACTATGCCACCTCCAAAGCCGATTCAGCAGAACTTTGGATCAGGCAGTTATGGTCAGACGGGTCGTGGTGGTGTTTACCACTATCAGGGTGATGCTGCTCCCTATGCTTCTGGACAGAATCAGTATTCCCAGGATCCTTATTTTCAGACTGGGTATTCCCAAGATCCTGGAGGTTATACTTCATATTCTTCCATGCCAACTAGTGGATCTCAGTGGCATCAGGGAGGTCAGCCCCGTCAAAGAGAAGTTGCTGCTAGTAGTGCAGGATCGTCTAGGCAGTCTAACCAGACAGGATAGGGACGTACTTCTCAGGGGTGAGGTAATCAAGGTAATAGAGGTCGTGGAGGACAACAGCAAGCTCAGGGACGTGTTAATCACATATCACTGCAAGATGCTCAGAACCATCCAGATTTGATTATGGGTACGTTAAATATCCTTGGTCACTTTGCTAGAGTTTTGATTGATTGTGGTGCTACACATTCTGTGATTTCTCATACATTTGCTCAAATGACACAACCTCACCCTTCACCTCTAGGATTTGATTTAGAGTTTGATATGCCTAGAGTGGACAAATATTATGTTGATAGCGTTTATCCAAGGTGTCCAGTGATGGTCGATGGTGTAGTTATGCCAGCTAATCTTATCCCGTTAGATATTGTGGATTTTGATGTGATTTTAGGGGCAGATTGGTTGCATTATAATCGTGCCCATATAGATTGTTACGGGAAATCAGTTACTTTTCATCGTCCTGGACTACCAGAAGTTACTTTTGTGGGTGAAAGAAGTGGGGTGAAACATGGTGTTATTTCTGCCATGAGAGCAAAGAAGTTGTTATCAAAAGGTTGTCAAGGATACTTAGCACATGTGGTGTTAAATGATGTTGTTCCTGGCAGTGTGGAGGAAGTGGGAGTAGTCAGGCACTCTTATTCCCAGATGATTTGCCCGGATTGCCGCCGAACAGAGATATGGAGTTTTCGATTGATTTGCTTCCAGGTACGGATCCTATATCTTTGACTCCATATAGAATGGCTCCAGCTGAATTGAGAGAGTTGAAAATTCAATTACAGGAATTAACTGATAAAGGTTTCATTCAACCTAGTACTTCACCTTGGGGAGCTCCGGTGTTGTTTGCAAGAAAGAAAGATGGAACTTTGAGATTATGTATTGATTATAGGCAATTGAATCGGGTAACGATTAAAAACTGTTAACCATTGCCTCGTATCGATGATTTGTTTGATCAGCTTAAAGGTGCATGTGTGTTCTCTAAGATTGATTTGAGATCTGACTATTATCAGTTGAAGATTAAGGATGAAGATGTACTTAAAATGGCTTTCAGAACCCGTTATAGACATTATGAGTTTTTGGTGATGCCATTTGGATTGACTAATGCACCTGCAGCTTTCATGAGGCTAAAGAATGAAGTATTCCAGCAATATCTTGATAGGTTTGTCATTGTTTTTATTGATGATATTCTGGTATACTCTAAGTCGAAAGCAGTTCATATTCGACATCTTAACTTGGTATTAAAGAAATTGAGGGAACATCGGTTGTATGCCAAGTTTAGAAAATGCCAGTTTTGGTTGAATCAAGTGGCATTTTTGGGACATGTAGTATCGGCACAAGGAATTCAAGTAGATCCTCAAAAGATAGCAGTAGTGGAGAATTGGGAACAACCACGAACCATCACTGAGGTACGGAGTTTTCTTGGTTTAGCAAGTTATTATCGACGGTTTGTTCAAGATTTTTCTATGATTGTTTTACCACTAACGAAGTTAACCAGGAAGGATGTTAAGTTCGAGTGGGACGAGAATTGTGAGCAAAGTTTCCAGCAGCTGAAATATTGCCTCACTCATGCTCCAGTATTGGTACTTCCTGACGATAGTGGTAACTTTGAGATTTACAGTGATGCTTCCTTGAATGGTTTGGGATGTGTCTTGATGCAGCATAATAGAGTGATCGCTTATGTTTCTCGACAGTTGAAGATTCATGAAAGGAATTATCCTACTCACGATCTTGAGTTGGCAGCCATTGTCTTTGCTTTGAAGATTTGGAGGCATTACCTCTATGGTGAGAAATGTAAGATCTTCATAGATCATAAGAGTCTTCAGTATCTTTTTACTCAGCATGATCTTAATCTTCGTCAGCGAAGATAGATGGAGTTACTAAGTGATTATGACTGCACTATTGAGTATCATCCGGGTCGTGCAAATGTGGTAGCTGATGCACTAAGTAGGAAACCTCAAGGTCAACTCAATGCTTTGTATGCTTGTCGTGCTCCTCTTCTTGCGGATTTGAGAGCTACTGGAGTAAAGTTGGAGATAGAAGAGCGAAGAGAAGCTCTTCTTGCTAGTTTCCAAGTCAGGCCAGTTTTGGTCGATCGTGTACTTGAAGCTCAGATGGCTGATGAAGAGATCCAAGAAATGATCCAATTGAGAAATAAAGGGAAAAAGAAAGACCTTAGGATTCGGGAATCGGATGGGATGCTTATGCAAGAGAACAGAATGTATGTGCCGAATAACAAGGAACTAAAGAAAGAAATTTTGGATGAAGCACATTGTTTGGCTTATGCGATGCATCTAGGAGGAACTAAGATGTACCATACCATTCGACCATTTTATTATTGGCCGGGTATGAAAAGGGAAATTGAAAAATATGTAAGTAGGTGTATTGTTTGTCAGCAAGTTAAAGCAGAAAGAAAGAAGCCTTTTGGACGGATGCAACCACTTCCTGTTCCTCAATGGAAATGAGAAAATATAACTATGGATTTTGTGTATAAGCTTCCACATACACATAATGGATTTGATGGCGTTTGGGTGGTTGTAGATCGGCTTACCAAGTCAGCACACTTCATTCCAGTGAGAGAAAAGTATCCCCTAAATAAATTGGCCAAGTTGTTCATCACGAAGATTGTGAAGTATCATGGAGTTCCAGTGAATATTATTTCTTATCGAGATCCAAGATTTACTTCTAAGTTTTGGATAGCTTTTCAGGAAGCTCTTGGTACGAAATTACTTTACAGCACTGTTTATCATCCTCAAACAGATGGACAATCAGAGAGGACTATTCAGACGTTAGAAGATATGTTGAGATCTTCAATATTACAGTTTGGCGATTCTTGGCATGATCGCCTAAACTTGATGGAATTTGCCTACAATAATAGTTTTCATTCAAGCATTGGTATGTCACCATTTGATGCACTTTATGGTAGAGCTTGTCGTACGCCATTGTGTTGGGCAGAGGTTAGCAAAAGAGTGCTAGAGGGCCCAGAGATTGTGGATGAGACTACTCGAAATGTTCAGGTGATTAAGTCTAACCTGAAAGCGGCCCAGGATCGACAAAAGAGTTTAGCAGATAGACATGCTACTGATCGAGTATATGATATGGGTAATTTGGTATTCTTGAAATTGTCACCTTGGAGAGGTGTAGTACGGTTTGGAAAGAAAGGCAAGCTAAGTCCTAGGTACATAGAACCGTATGAGATCACTGAAAGGATTGGTGAAGTTGCTTATAGATTGGAGTTGCCTCCGGAGTTATCTAAGGTACATAATGTGTTTCATGTCTCGATGCTTCAACATTATGTTTCAGATCCTTCACACGTGATTCCTCCTCAACCTTCGGAGATTAATCCGGATTTAACGTATGATGAGGAACCAGTGACTATCTTAGATTGGAAAGACAAAGTTCTAAGGAATAAAACAGTGAGCTTGTTAAAAGTATTGTGGAGGAACCACTCAGTGGAAGAAGCTACTTGGGAGATGGAAGATCGAATGAGAGAGATGTATCCAAGGTTGTTTTATGAGTATTAGTGGAGTCAGTGTTGTATGAATTTCGAGGACGAAATTCTATAAGGATGGTGGATTGTCACAACCCGTCCTGAAATTTCATTTATCGTGGATGTGAAATGACGGAATTGCCCTTAATGGTTGCTAAGGTATGTGTGTCATGTTTATTTGAATATTGCATACTCTCCTAAGTTCTTAGGAAATTTTAAGTGGATTAAAATTGTATACAATTTGTGTGGTTAGGGACTTAAGAAATTGGATTGTGATTTTTTTTGGGTGGACAACACACACACGGGACAAGCACTCACCCTGTGCCCTCTCTCTCATCCCTCTCAGTTCAATTTTCCTCTCTATCTCTCGAACTCGTACAGACAAGAACATAAAACCCTCAAATCTTCACGGATCAACGTGAAAAAGGTGAGTTCCTTTATCCTTGCAACCTTCTGAATTGATTGGTACTATTTTTAGAACTGGAAACCCTCGAAATCACGTCGAAACCGTAACCCAGTTTGATGTCACTGTTCATGCACACGGGAAATGTTGATTTTCAGGGAATTCTAACCTTACAAAGAGCTTAGTGAGGTACCAAGGAAGCTCGGAGTACTTAGTTTGAAGGTTTTGGACGTCGGGATTGTAGGGTTCAAAGTTGGCCGGTTTTCTTGGATTTTCTCCGCTGAGATTTCGTATTTTTTTTAGCCTAAATTAGTATAGCGTGATTCTACATGCTTAGGGCTTCATTTTGGTATAAAATGCGTAAAAAATGGTGGAGAATCGACGAAGAATAAGAAGTTTGAAAAATCTCCAGTTTTCCGGCGCCGGCGAAACCAGTCCGACGACTGGAGGTAGGGGACGACGCGCGTGGGGATGCGTAGGTCCGTGCCATTCCTGGCGTGTGAGGGCGCGTGATTGATCCAAATTTTTTTCTAAAAATACCTCGACGTCTGTAACGTCGAGTAGGTCACTGTGGTATATTCATATACCCAATTTGAGCATCGTATGAGAAGTTATTACGCATTGTTGGTTACGTGCTTTAAATAACGTTTTTATAGTTGTTTTGCATATAGGTGAGACCTATCATGAGAACGAGCGCATTCAAGGGCGTCACGGGGGTTACGACCCTTCGACTTACCAGTGAGTAGGCAGTATTTTCTGTATTTACCTATATACTATTGATTTTCCCATCAATTGAATTTAAATGAAAGTATGTTTTAAAATGTCATGCATACATATATATGAAATATATGAATTAGTAATTGTTGCATATATATGTTAAATGGTGTTGTGGACGCACAAGTGAGTATCAGGTGAGTTTATATTGTTCATATGATTTATTGATGATGTGAATTGTGTTAAGAGCTCATAACCTGCACCCCTGGTGTTAGTGCTTATATTATTCACCCCGCACCACACGCTCACCTTGGATCCAAGTAGGTGCATGTCGTACAAACCATGAGAGGTGGTTCCGACATGTTGTACAGACCATTAGAGGTGGTTCCGACTTGTAGGTGACTTTAGACTATTATACAGCTGTTGATGAAAGAAGCACTAGAGCGTATTCTTACACCATTCTTGTCGTACAGACTACTTCAGGTAGTTCCGATTTATGTGCAGAGTAGTGTCGTACATGTCACAGTGGTGACTCCGATTAGATTGGATATTGAGCTATAGAATTAGCCGAACAGGACCGCTGCAGGGTCTCCGGTTGATTCCTTATTTCACCTGTTATATTGATGCATCCTTATTCTGTTATTGACGCTTATAGCATGGTATACTTTCTGGTTTTTGATAAAGATTGGTGATTTGAGATATTTGAATAATTATATGCATATTATGTTATTTTCTAGGAAAGTATACAGGTTTTACAGCGAGGGGTTAGAAATGTTATTAAATGAAATATTTTCAAAAAGATTTGTTTTACTGACCCACTCAATCTTGTTTTGCGCCCCTCCAGGTTCTAGTTAGCAGTGTTGGTGGCTCACAAGGATTCCCACGGCGTTCTGGCAGACTACTTAAATGTAGGACTCACCTTCGGGTGTTGTAATTTAGTAATGGTCCTACTTGACTGCACTTAGTACTTATGCTCTGAACATGTGTGTTTCACACTTAAACTCACTCTAGCATGTTAGTTGGATATTATTGCTAATAGTTGGTTTTTATTCCTTCGTATTTCTTTTACCTTTTGCTTCCGCATCGCACTTTTGGTTACATCACGCCCATGTGATGGCCAGCACGCCTTGATTCTAGGATCAGGGTGTGTCAAGTAAAGTGTGTCGGTTAAAACTGATGCCATGTACATTTAATTCGACACCAGTGGCTTTTAATTCAACGTCAGTCAATCCATGTCGATTTAAATTGACGCCAACTAAGTACCCATATTTAAACCCCTCTCTTTCCCATTTCATCCGTGCTTTTATTTCTCCCCCAATTTCAGTCTTTCTTCTTCTCCTTCCCCATTTCATCTGTGCTTCCCTTTCTTCCTACTTTTCAGTTTTTCCTTCTCCTTCCCAATTTGCTATGGATCACCATTTTGAAGATCAACATTCTGAGGAACTCCAATTCGAAGAGGAAGAGCTCGAAGGTGGTTCATTTTTAAATTATTATGATTATTAATTTTAGTTTCTGTTTTGTATTTTAACTAGTTTTATGCTTAAATTGAAAATTTATTTTTGTTTCATGGTTTTTAATTGTTTTTTCTATATTTATAACTCAACGGCGACGCAGACCCTCATTTCCGATTCCGAATCAAGAGATTGCCGAAAAAAATAAGTATAATTGGCAGTTGAAAAATATGAACCACACAACCGGTTCAAAATCTTTTGCAAGAGTTCGGGAAGAATTTGTATGGGTTTGTACATTTTTAGGAGTTGTAGATAATTCTAAATTTAATATATAGTTGGTAGAAATTTTATTTTTAATATGAAGTTTGCTTAAAATTGTTTGTTTTTTCATTGACATATGGTGAGATTTATTTTTATATAATTTTTTTAAATTATTATTAATTAAAAACGGAAAAAATATTTTTTTTATTTTATTAATATATTTGGTGTCGCTTATGGGTGACAGCATAATAATTATTTTATGTATCTATATGTTATGCAATGTCGGTTAAAACTGACAGTAGTTTGAGTATTTTATTTGTTTAACTGTTACGTGATGTCGGTTAGGCCCGACAGTAGGTTTGATATTTTAATTCTTTAATTGTTGCTTGATGTCGATTTGGACCGCCATCATATCAGAATTCAACGTCGCTTCTAACCGACGTAAGTGTAGATGTCACTTTTAAGCGACGATGTTGTTCTTTTTTATTTTATATTACTTTGCTTCTTGGTGGCGGATTAAGGGGACTAACCGACGTCAATACCCTTTTCGTGATGGTAGCAACGGCGTCGGTTCTCCTTTGCGACATTGCACGATTTGATGTCGGATTTTTGGTAAAAATCCGACAGTAATTGGGGATTCTTGTCGGTTTTTCCACTGCCAGTGATAGCCTTTTTTGTAGTAGTGTGTAGTTGAAGCAAAACGCGTGTTGATGGGGTTTCTTCTAATTTTCCCATCCTTTCTTTTTTTTTTTTTTTTTTTTTTTTGGTAAACTGAATTTATAATCAGGTCAAAGCCAAAAAAGGTACAAGGAAGTCCACAACAAGGATCAACCAATAAATATAACACAAAGAAACTACTTCAGAGTGATAGAGGGAGCAAATACCCGACACAAACCACAACATTGTGTCACCCTAAGTCACTTGAACCAAATCAAGACTTAAGGTGGACACGGTAAACCATCCATGTTCAAGATATGAACTCTCGAAGATGGACGTCTCTCAACCCAAGTATAATCACTCATCTCTAAGTTCTTGGAAGAAGCTAATCGATCAGCAACCATGTTGGCCGATCTAGGCACCCAGGACAAATGACACATCTAGAAAAAGTCCTTCACACACAGAATTTTCCTTAAGACTGGAATCATGTCCCATCTGCCGTTGAATATGGAATTACTTAAGCTTAAAATTACTTCCTTTGAATCTGATTCCATAACGATTTTATCTAACTCCAAGTTCTTAGCAAGCATACACCCCTCCAAGATCGCCTTTGTCTCCGCCACTTGAACGCTTAACGCCGAGATACATGATTTCCTTGCAGCAACAAACTTACCATTTGAATCTCTAATTACCATTGCAATATTTCCTTTCTTCGTTGTAGCATTCCAGCTAACATCCATATTAACTTTAAACAATGACCGATCAGGTGGAGACCAAGCAAAGATGGGTTAAGAATTACCATGGAGATTTCCATGGTTGTCTGAGCTTGTCCGCCTCCCACTTGTAGCCCTTTGAGTTCTCCTAGTAGCCTCCATAAAAGTAGCATATGCAGATGTAGTCTTGTGAATAACCTGCAAATGAGACACACTCTTTTGATTGAAAATAGCATTGCATCTCTTTTTCCAAATATTCCAACAAGTGAACGCCACTTGTGACAAAAGCCAAGTTTTATCTTGCCTACTGCCCATATTATTCACAATTAGAGAATGTAACCAATTACTAAAAGTATCAATTTCATTTTTATTCACCTTATAGTTAAGTTGGCCTCCGAACCCAGATAGGTTCAACCCATGGGCATAGAAAAAACATATGCTCCACAGACTCATCTTGCTCATTACAAATGGGGCATATTGGTGAGGTAGCAACAAGTCTCTTAAAGAGATCTAACCTTGTGGCAAGAGCTCTATGAAGGACTCTCCACATAAAAGTTCAAATTTTAGGAAGGGTTTCCAACTTCCAAATACTTTTCCAGACTTGGCTATTGATTGATGCCATTGAGGAGGAATTCCAATTTCGATTAGAAGACTCCTTACCATGTAACAATTGATAACCCGATTTCACTGTATAAGCACCCTTTTTCTCCAAAGGCTAAATAAATCTATCATTACAAGAAGGGTCCCCAATTTGTATATCTTTTATTTCATCAAGCTCCCTCTAAGAGATGCAAGAACTAATAGGTTGAAGATCCCATTCCTGAGAGGAAGGCTAGATTATAGAGGCAACATTTTGGTTCAGGTTTATATTAGAATCCACACAAGGGTTAGGATGCCCATTTGGTAATGAAGGAATCCACTGATCCACCCATAACCTTATAGTTTCACCATTCATCACCTGCCATTGAGTACCACCCAATAAAATCTTTCTCTCTTCCAGTAAGCTTGCCCAAGCTCACGAAGCCCTGCTTCCTTTTTTAGCTTCCAGAAATGATGAATTTGGAAAGTATCTTGCCTTTACAACTCTAACCCATAAGGACCCCATTAAACTCCTGCAAATTCTTGAAACCCAAACCTCCTTCTTGTTTTGGCAAGCCTAAGACATCTCAACTCACCCAGTGGATCTTTTTATCATCAACATTTTGTCCCCACCAAAACCCAACCACAAGGGAGTCAAATTCCTTGCAAATACTTACAGGAAATTTAAAAATATTCATTAGGTAAACTGGTATAGCTTGGGCAACATCTTTAATAAGTACATAATTTCCCACATGTGACAACAACTTCTGTTTCCAACCCTGGATTTTCATTAATAAATGATCCTTGATATACCCCAAAGCTTGGCGTTTAGACCTACCCCAAATTGTTGACAGACCAAGATAAGTACCAGGGTTATCAACAATTCGCATCCCCAAAATAGCACCCAACTCTTCCATTACATTTCTTGGGGTACTAGCACTAAAGTACACACTTGATTTATTGAGACTAACTTGCTAGCCCGAAGCAGCACAGTAAGCATTTAAAATCTGAACAATGTTTTTGCAATTTTGTTGATTGGCTTGGAGAAAAATCAAGGTATCATCCGCAAAGAACATATGCGATATACTTGGACTATTTGAGCTAATTTTAATTCCTTCAATATAATTCAAATCCACAGCTTTTTGAATGAGCAAAGAAATAACATCACTTACAAACAAGAAAAGGTAGGGTGAAAGAGGATCCCCTTGCCGAAGCCCACGTGAAGGAAGAAATTTCCTGCCAGGTCTACCATTGATTACAACATAGAAGTTAACATTGACCACACACTTCATAATTAAATCAATCCATCTTCAATCGAACCCCATCTTAACCATAACCTCCTCCAAGAAATCCCACTCCACACGATCATAAGCTTTATTCATATCCAACTTTATACCCAATTCAAACTTTCTTTTAGTTCTTCGTAGTTTCATGAAATGGAAAATCTCATGGGCAATCAAAATATTATCTTGAATCTACCGGCTAGCAACAAAAGCATTCTGCATTGGAGAAATTAACGTTGGTAAAAGTGGTTTAAGTCGATTGGCAAGAATTTTATAGAGTACCTTATAAGAAAAGTTGCACAGGCTAATGGGTTTGAATTGAGCAACGGACTCCGGATTCGGAACCTTTAGGATCAAGACAAGCTGTGTAGAGTTTAATTTTTTGGGGCTAACCTCCCCATCCATAAAATCGTTGACTATTCCTTTAATTTCCTACGAAATAACATCCCAGTAGCAATGGTATAATATGCCTTGAAATCTGTCTAGCCCAAGTGCTTTCATACCCCCCATTTGAAATACTGCATCCTCAATCTCACTATCAATAATCGAACAAGTGATAGTGAGATTCATCTCCGTTGTCACCTTCTGATCCACACAATCAAGAAGTGAACCCCAATCTCTTGGCCCATTCGAGACAAACAAAGACTTATAGTGCTCCTCAAATGTTTTCCTTATTTGATTTGCATTCTCGACCCACTGCCCATAACCATCCTTAATCTTCATAATCTTATTTTGTCTTCTTCTCTGCACAGTGGACTGGTGAAAGAAAGAAGTGTTAGCATCACCACATTGCATCATTTCTTCTTGCTCCCTTAATCTAACAAGCTGTAAAGAGACAGCCTGAATTTGTTCAACATTTTCCTTCCAATTAGTTTGCAGCACACCCAACTGACCCGTTAATTCTTCAATTTGCAACCTCCTCCGTCTAAACTTTCTTTTGCTCCATTCCTTCAATTTACCACGACATAAGTTAAGTTTCTTTTGCCATTTCAACAGCCAGTCTCCTTCACACTCCTAATCCCAACACTTTTTTACAATATCTCTACAATTTTCTTCTTTCGTCCAAAAAG
Source organism: Malus asiatica (assembly GCA_033882615.1). NCBI lineage: Eukaryota > Viridiplantae > Streptophyta > Magnoliopsida > Rosales > Rosaceae > Malus > Malus asiatica. Next base: position 1,351,497 of record JAOVFK010000018.1, read on the forward strand.
CCTCAAATCTAAACCGGCATTTACCTCTAGCAGTGTCAGGTTCACAATTGACAATAAGTGGGCAGCGATCTAAACCCATTACTAACCTGTGTGGTATTTGGCCACCATTCCTGGCACTTCCCATTAATCAAACATCTATCAATTCTTTCTTCCACAATCTGCCCTCCCCTTGTACCTCTCCAAGTGAACTTGGGTCCATTAAAACCCAAATCAATTAATTCCATCTTGTTCATAAAACTCTGTAAATATCTTGAACGATTAATTTTGACTTCTCTTCCTCCAAATTTTTCATCCTCCCATAAGAATTCCTTAAAGTCTCCTCCACACATCCACAGTAAATCACAAGGCCCAAATGTAGTTATCATCCACTTCCAAAAATCCTCCTTTTCATCTCTATATGGCGTTCCATAGACCCATGTAACACGAAATTGGCATTGAGAGCCATTCAAGCAAATGTACGAATTAATAACAAAGTTGGAGGAAAAAGAGATTCTAACCTCCAGACCATCATCCCACCAAAGACTAATTCCCCCTACAATACCAGCCGGTGGAACATCAAAACCATTTTTATATCCCATTTTCCGACGAAGAACTGCAATTCTATGATTTTTCATCTTAGTTTCAGATAGAAAAACCATAGCGGGTCTATGTTATGTAGGTAAGAATTTGTAAATTTTCTCCTAAAAGAAAAAGAATTTGTAAATTTCTATTTTTATCAGTCAACTTGGTTAATTAATTTTTTATTTTTATTAGTTGTTACGTTCCTCAACTGAAAGTTCGAATCATTTAATTAGGGTCCTTTCGGTTGACTGATTTTCGCAAATATGACATGTTGAATTTAAATCAAATACGTTCTGAGAAAGAAGCCCTGGGATTAGCTCAAGTGCAAAGAAAAAATGAAATAACGAGTTAGAATTATGATAGATATAAGTTCGATTGCATATATATGGTAGCGGTGCAATTCGGGCGGGTTAGATAGTCAACTCAATTCTAAACCAACATTCACAATTTGTGTTTGGGTTGGATTCAGGTTCATACAAGTTTATTTGGGTTCAAGTTTCGATTGGGATTGGGTTTACTTGTGTTGGGTTTAAGTTTGCCTAATGTTATCGAGTTTAATCTTATAACAACTTATTTTGCAAGAATTTTTAAATTTTGAATCAATAACATCAATACTAGTTAAAATTCAAATAATGTGGAGATCATTTCTAATGCGAAGTTGAAAAAAGATTACAAAAAGAGTATCAAAGTTTCAACTTAAAGAAACATAAAACAACATCATCATTCATTGTTCAAATAAAAATCAACAACAAACCTTAATTATAATTATCTCAAAACTTGTACCTAGCTTATGTAATATGAAGCGGGATGAGTAACATGTGCACGAGAGAATTTAGATTAGAAATCAGGTTGATTTTAGGTTGACCAAGACATCAACCCAACCTAACTCAATAAATGATCGAGTTGATATCAGGTTGAGTTTGGGCAGATTTTTCCTTCCATTCTAATATGCCTGAACGAGTTTAAAATTGAATTGGGCATGGGCAGATTCTTCCTTTTATCATTTAACAAATAGGGAGACCCGCCCAACGTCACCGGTTTGAGTATCATGTTGGAACTAAGTATATTGAAAGGCCCAAAGTGTGCAAACATTTACATAAATCTTTATCCATAAGAGGAATTTAATGTTGTCATGACGCTTTTGTTAGGGGAACTAACCATAAAATATGTGATAATAAAGGTCGTAACTTTCTCAAAGTTGATTGTGACAAAGTTAAATATTTGTTATCTAAGCTAGTCAAATGACTAAAATGTTTATTCGGCTAACCACTACTTTCAACAATACTAACTATATTAACTTAAGTTAAAATATTTTAATATTATTTTTACTAAAACATCAAACCATACGAACAGAACAAAATAAACCTTATAAAATTGCCACTACAAAATTCCCGATCAAATCACAAACATTTTTTTTTTAAATTTAACTAATCTAAACTAAGAGAATGTTAAAAATTTAGAATCCTAAACGCAGTTATTGAAGAGGAAACTGACTCTATCCACTAGGTCAATCCACCTCTTACATAAACCTTTTTTCCTGAAATTAAGGGACTATTATTTACTGGTACATTGCATAGATACACTTTGGATTTGGGATTATTTACTGGTACATTGCATAGATACACTTTGGATTTGGGAATATACACTTGAGGATATCCTCATACGCACAACCCATAATAATTGACATATTATGCACACATATAGACATAATTGAGAAAAATATGTACAAAAGCATATCCCAAGCATAACAGGCTAACCCAAATCCAACCAAAGCCAGCAGCAAAAACATCTGGAAAGGTGGACGAGTGAGTGAACTCCGTCAAGCTCCGACAACTGTGGCGGTGAGGACGGAATCGAGCTCGATGTCGCTTCGGGTGCGGCTGATCCTTTGGTTGCTACCATCCTTTGCGCCGCTTCCTCCCACCCATACTTCTGATATTGCTTGTGCCATGTTGTTCACATTCTCTAACACGTAATCTGCTTCCTTGCTTTTCACGGTTTTTCCAACCTTCATTTCAAAACAACAAAACGCAATATAAATTAGTACCTAACCGACCATTTTAAGAAAACCTTACAATATTATTCTAAGAAGATGCGATCTGACCAAACACAACATGATAACTTAGTACCAAATTGACCATTTTAAGAAAACCTTACAGTACACCAATTTTGGAGGATTCTTTCTGGCCAAACAATCCACATGTTATTTTATGAAATACAGAATTCTTAGCTAAGATGATGGCTTGGTAAGGGCATTGGTTTTATGAGTGTGTTCTAAAAAGTGCGAGTTGTCATGTTTTGAGTTACAAATTAATTAAACTTGTGACATGTTCCAACATTAAAAAAAAAGAGACAGGTCAGTAGATTATGAGGCAATTAGGTCAAGCATATCATTTTATATAATTTTCTAATGAAAAATAAAAATTCGAATAAAAAATTTTCTTTGTATTAGTACAAATCTCAGTTGTCAAACCTTTCATAATATACTTGAACAAAGTCATTAAATATGCGACTTATCGATCTGATGTTGATGACATATTGAAAACTTATTATTTCAGCAATTAAGATAAAAAAATGATCATTTTAGTAATTAAATTGAAAAATAATTATCTTGAGCAATTTTGTGGAGGTCGTACTTTTATACGTGGAACAAAATTCTGGTCATAAAAACCAAAAATGATGAGCGGGGGATCAAAATTCCAAACTATTGTAACACTGTTTCACATATTATACAATATTTATTTATACAACTAACAAAAGATAATCTAAAAACAGAAATTTTAAAAATTAGTTAATTACCAAAACGGTGCGTAGACCAACAGCTTTCCCCGCTGCGACGTTACGCACGTTGTCATCGAGAAACAGCTGCAAGAAAACAAAAACGCGTTGTCAAAATCTCCCAACAACTTCATCGTTCACATTATCACACAACAAACTGACCAACCAAACGAAATTATAATTAAATGTACATCTCGGCCGTACCGTGCGGCGAGGATCGACCTCCGCAGCCCGGAGCGCGATCTCCATGGCCTCTATGGACGGCTTCAGGACCACCGGGAACTCGTCCGGCTGAGTCGAACTTTGCAGGTTTGGGTTCATTGTCTCGAAGCATATGATCCGATCGAAGCACTCCTCCACTCCCAGACGTTCCAACACCTTCATCGCGTGCTTCCGGTCCGAATTCGTAAATATCTGCAACATTGGTTCATGTTTCATCATTTACTTCTTTCTTTTTTTTTGCTTAGTGAAGGGTATCCCAAGGGCTTCCTTTCTTTTTTCATCATTTACTTCTTTCTAACTTTTATAAATTTTACAGTTTTGTGGGGGTTTTTTATTTTTTATTTTTAAATTTTCACAAACAAGAAAATAATTATACTAAACTACGATTCTGTGAACTTTGAGCTTACGATTTTTCTTTGCGCGATGCTGCGGAGGAGGTCTCGGAGCTGAGGGTCGGGTTTGATCCGATCGTACGGCAGCCTTCCATGCACGACGTCGTGGTAATCTTCGGAATCGATGTCGTACCCCAACGCCTACAAAAGAAAGCAACAAATTACAGAAGATTCTTTTATTTTTAATTGTGCGTAAAATTAAAAAGAAAATTAATGATGAATTACGCGTAAGCCAGCGAGGGAGCTGCCGTATTTTTTGAAAAGCTCAACGCGGAGGCTGGACGCCTTGCTCTCCGGGAATCCGCATTTTTCAACGAGAAAATCTGCAATCAAAGATAAAAACTAAATTAAATACGAGTTTAATTAAATTTGATTTATTGATTTTGTTATTTTTGTTTTCGCACCATCGATGTTCTTCTTGCAAGCTTCACCGAGTCCAAGGTTGGAAGAGTACAGAGTGTCATCCAAATCTGTGGAAATTAAACAAATTAAGCGATAGTGATTATTGTCATCAAAGATTGATTACGAGCTTGAGAAACGAGATAATCATCAAGTAATGCATACCGAAAATGATGGAATCAAAGGGAGAAGAGGAACTGCGGGAATCCATGGGAAGCTAAGAGAGACGAGAGCTGATATCGAATTCCAAAATGTAAAAAACTTGTAACTCAATCGGTTAAGAAAGCCGTGAAAATTAAGGTTTATTTTGCTTCTTCAAATCACAAAATACAATGGGGAAAAGTGAGAGCGCTTGGAACAAGAGGGAGGGAAAGGTCGTATTTATAGGGGCAGAGTGGGAGGGAAAGGTCCGGCAAGGACAGGTGGGTTCTGCTCATAGGATAAATTTAATTATTTTTTTACTTAAAAATGAATATTAATATGGATGTGGATAGAAAGGATGAGATGGATGAAAGACTGTTGCTGACTCAGGCCACCGCGTCTGGTCGAAGATTCCAGGACAGTCGGGGAAACTTTTTTGACGAAATTGCCCTCGTGATCCATCACGATGCAAAGAGACTAGTAATTTTTATTTTTACAAGCAACGATAGATAGATAGATTTCATTAATACAAACTAAATTTACAAGAGTAGTTAAATGGCTACATATTTTCTAATGATCAATTTTTTATGTGGAGTGAAATTCGCATAATCAACAAATGATATAAAACTCTTACATAACTACCACACATAAGAATTAATTGTAAACGATATAATCTGTCACAAAAAGACGATAAAGTCGACAAATTAAGCACAGGATGCACACATTAGTTAACGCTAAACAGTGAGGCCACATCGCACCATCGAGGGAATAGCGAGGCAACAACACTTGCCGAAGTGACACAACACAAAACATTAAACAAAACTTACTAATCTGAGAGGGGTTCTTTTGTATTTGATAAAGTTTATTCTTTTTCTTTGCAAATTGTTGCCTATCTTGATTCGTATCATAGTCTTGAGACACAAATCTAGCGTCAAGTTAAATTACTTCTACTATTGTAAAGTTAAAAGAAACTTATAAGACCATGTCGTGCCAATGAATCATTTGAGCATGTATATATTTTCGGTGTCATCGAACTAGACTAATGAATTACTATAATTGTATCATCAGTGAATAAATTTTGTATTAATACATTTACATTTGTCTGAATATATAGGTACAATTCTTTTCAACAATCTAGAAAGAGGGATGCTTAGAACTTTCTCGTTCTACTGTTCATCTCTTTTCTTGTCATCCTGCATTGTTGCTTTGTAATACCCTGAAAATTTTTAATATACAAATTAATTATCTATGTTTATGAATATGTGAAGGTAATAGGAAAATAAATCAATAAATGGTTAAGGAAATTTCAGTGGGAAAAATGTGAAAATCCGTTCCGTGATTTGAATATTAAAATAAGTATTTTAAAGTTGTATTCATAATTACGACGTATTTATAATTACAACGGATATTTGTATCGATAAGAAATAAAAAGACAAAAATACCCTAATTGGCTTAACGTAATTATACGAGGACGTATTTTATCCTCATATATTTTATCAGATTTCTTGATATATTTGGATAGAGCTCAACCTCACGAGTGTGTAGGCGCAAATTGTTCTTGAAATGGAATTATAACGAAAGAGTTATTAACGTTTAAAGTTAGGGATACTTTGGTAATTTTCCTATAATCTGGAATGCTCCAGGAAATTTCGAGCATGCCACATGTGTGGTTGTGATGAAGAGGGAAGGAGAGAAATGAGAGAAAGGAAGGAAAGGATGTGGGGAGACCGGCCAATGAAGAGAGAGAGAAATGAGGGGAAAGGAGGGAGACTGGCCAATGAGGAGAGAAAGAAAGGAGGGGAAAGGAGGGGAAAGGAGGGAGAAGTAGAGGAGAGAACCAGATCCTTCATTGACCCGCCGACCCGACCCGGTTGGATCTCCAGATTCTAGTCATCGTTGACGACTGGACCAGTGCCAAAACGATCCTTACTTTGAACTCAGTTGTTTTCCCTCCCATTTACACCCAAGAAACTGAAGAAAAATGTTTGATTTTAAGAGGAACCGCACGATGGGTGCGGCAGGTTTGGGCTCGATTCGCCAAAACTTGAAGCTAACTCCGGCCATTACCACCACCAATAGTCTCCCCTCAATGTCTGGAACAAAGCCCAAGCAATGGTTGGGGCGTTGAAGTTTGTTTTGAGGTTGAATTGAGAACACCTATTTCTAGGGTTTTTGGCGGTCCAAGGATCATTTCAGGTGTATTCCGGCCAAATTGGACTTCAGCCTAGGTATGAAAGTTGTTCCTTTCATTGAACTCTAGTTACCTGTAAAATTTGGTAATTTTTAGAGTTAGTCAGAAAATTGGGTTTCTGTTCGTTGGAAACTGCCACCTGCGGCGGTGTGTGGCCAGTGGGCCAACGCTGCCTTTTCATGCAGATTTTGATATTTTTAAATTCTTATATGGTACCTATGTGATGTGATTCAATTGTGGAAGCATAATGGTGAATATTTCATTTCTAGAATATTTTCGGAAATGGATAAAAGGTTGAATGATGAACTACGAAGGGCTTGATCCCTGCTCAAGGGTACGTAGGCAGTCTAACAAGGGTTAGTTGCAACCCTAAATAATCGAGAATTAATTTTTTTTTTTAAAGTTGTTTTAATAGAAGGAATTTGGGGATTTAATTGATAATCTAATCGTATGTTTTGATAATTGAAATATGGATATAGTTTTGTGAGGAATTAAGGAATTGAAGTAAGGAATCATGATTAATGGTAGTTAACTAAACAATAGTTTAGTTTGGGCCTATCACCGATATTATTTCCCGAAACAAAAATTTTGGGTTCAAGGCGTTACATGCTTAATGATCGAACAACCTACTTTCTAGATCACCAGTTTAAATTAAGGTGAGCACGGGTTGGGCCAGGCCTAAATTTCGAGGAACCAGACCCTACCAGTTTTAGTCTGTAACGGGGTTGGCCGGGCTAAGTAAAGGGATTTTGAGTCTTGAAACTGGACCTAACTTGGCCCGTTTCAAACGGCCGATTCACAACGGGTCCACAATTCTTATTACATTTATTTTTTTCTTCAGCACAGAAAAGACGACGTTGTTCAAGTTGTCTTCCTCAGTCGTCAAGCAACCGTTTTCTTCATGATAACCAGATGCTCAAATCGGATGGCGTCGAAAAACCCAGATGCAACAATGGCTAGATGGCACCAGAAAACCCAAATGCAACTCGGACTGTTCAAGTTGTCTTCCTTCGTTTTCATCTACATCCATCTAGAACCATAAAACCCATCCAACCAACATAAAATCAGAACCATAAAACCCAACAACGCCCACAAAATCCCAAAACCTAAAAACGCAAATTGACCAGGTCAAATCGGGTCCCGTCATACTTAAACGCCTTGTACCACTGCATCGTCTTCTCCATCAATGTTTGTGCTGCTCATGCGTCTCTGATTCTTTGCAACTTTTGGATGGTGGGAGAGATCGCAATCGATGGAGATGGGAGGGACCTTGATCAAGTAGGGGTGATATTGGTACAATTACCGTACCAAAACCCATGTACCAATTACCATACCAAACTTTTGGTATGACAAAATCTATTAACATTACCATGCCAAACTTTCGGTATACTGAATTTCGGCATGCCAAATAGTTAGGTTGGCATGGTATAGTAATGGTAATTACCACTTTGTTTTGGGCCAACATTTGATTTTTTTTTTTTCCAATCCAATTCAAGGCCTATTGGCCACTCTCTTTGGCTTTCTAAAAGTTTTTTTATTTAATTATGAGAATTTTATAGAGTTTTATTTAAGAAACAAGAAGTAAATATATGGAAGAATTGCTGAAAGAACCCAACATCCTTAAAAAAAAATAGTACAAAATTCCTAAATTCCATCTCTACATTCTTTAAAATTGTACAAAAATTAACTTGATAGACGAAGTAAGAGAGAAAGACATCCCAACTGCGAAGAGAGAGAGAGAGAGTCACCAGAACGAGAGCAACAGAGATGAAGTTGATGGCTAGATGAGTGAAAAGGTGAAGAGTCACAGCGCAAGAAGACTTAGGTTTTTTTATTAGGAAAGTAGATAGAGGGTGAGATGATTGGATAAATGACTAGGAAAAAAAATATAAAGTGCATATATAATGATAATAATACATAATTATATATATAAATGAATAACTAAATGATATAATATTAATAGTAGTGGTACGGTACGGTATACCATTGGTAATGGTTTTGAATACCATTATCGTACCGAAAATGTATGGTACGGTACAAATACCGTACCATTACCAATGGTACAATTTTGTTGGCACAACTTTGGTATGGTACGGTTGGTATGGTAATTTGGCAACAAATTCCACCCCTAGGTGGGAAAGACCTTGATCGACGAAGACGTGAAGAACTTGATCGACGAAGAACAGACAAAGACGAGAATGGAGCAACAAAGAACCGACTGAAGACAAATGGACAAAGTCGTGAGGTCTGACAGTCAAGAGTCAAGAGAGTTAGATTAGGAAAGAGAGATCGAGAAACTCTCAATTCGAATAAAGTCGTAAAGTCTGTGTGTTGTGTTTGTGTCCTCAAATATTGGACCTGCCCCGCAATTTATAAGAACCTGCCCCGCCACGCCCCAACCTGTAGATCCATGACCTATTTGCCCACCCTTACTTTAAATATCAACTTGCAAAAAAAAAAAAATTGTTTAACCGTTCAATTATGTTGTTAAAATTTTAATATTTAAGTGAGAAATATAATTTATCTATTTATTAAATAATCATTAGATGACTAAACAATTTTGAATTTAGTTACTTTTTTCCAAACATATCTTTAATGTTGATCTAACATTTCCTCATCTAGAAATTAAGGATTTTGTTAACAATATGAAAAGAAGGACTTATAGTAAGACCATCTCCAACCGAACGAGGGCCAGATGGCTCGTTTTAGCCCTCTGACCCTCCAAGATATTAAAATTTTAATGAACAGTACAGGGTCATATTTGTCTCCATCTCCAACCAATAGCCAAATGACTCATTTTAGCCCTGTCACAAAAAATCATTTCCAACTGAGGGCCAAAGGGTCATAGAGCCAAACATAATTTATTATTGGGTGCTTTAGATTTTGGCCCTTACAACTCATTATTTCTAGATAAAAACCCATCTATCTTTAAAGATCCAGTTTAAGCCCAAATTTAAAATTTGCAAATATATGGGAACACTATTGACCTATTAATACAATTTATTTACACTCATGACTCATACTTTATGATCCTTTTTCCAAATTCCTAAATTTATGCCAAATTAAAAGTAGTAGAAAAAGTGAAATAAAATGTAAAAGGTGTTTGCATTAACCGTATCCATGTCAAACTAGAAAAGTAGTTTTTTTTTCATGATATAGTTTGTAATAATTTTACCCATATTAATTGGTAGGTAAATTAGTTTGTTCCAATTATTTAAAAAAAAATACTACACCTATATTATATATTTTGAATCAAATAACATTCCTCTAACTTGTAGGTAAATTGTCACATCCCGGGCCCGTTCCACCACCGTAGCACGATATTGTCCGCTTTGGGCTTACCATTCCCTCACGGTTTTGTTTTTGGAAACTCACGAGCAACTTCCCAGTGGGTCACCCATCCTAGGAGTGACATGGCCTCCTTCTCGCTTAACTTCGAAGTTCCTACGGAACCCGAAGCCAGTGAGCTCCCAAAATACCTCGTGTTAGGTAAGGATGGGAATATACATTTAAGGATCACTTCCCTGGGCGATGTGGGATGTTACAAAAATTATTTTCTATGTATTGTTATATATGTTAGACATGTTTTGTTGTTGTATAAACATGAGTGGAACATAATATTGTTGATTTTATACATCAAACTGCATTTCTTTTGTTATAGGTAAATTATTTTCCATGTACAAGTACTTATGTTAGGCACGTTTTGTTGTTGGTACATACAATATTTTGTATCATTGTAAAGAAAGATATTACATTACACCCATGGTATAATTGTTGTAGGTAAATTATTGGCAATTAATTTGTAGTTAGGTAATGAACATTTTGCATCATTAGAAATGAACATTTCAAATAGTAGGTAGGTAAATTAATTTGTTCTAATTATATAAAAAAAATTACACTTACCTAGTTATATTTAATTTTTCCAATTATTAAAAAAATTTATACTACACCCAACCAAATAACATTTATCTAACTTGTAGGTAAATTATTTTCCATGTATTGTTAGATATGTTAGGCACGTTTTATTGTTGTATAAACATGGGTGTAACATAGTATTTTTAATACTATGCGTCGAACTACATTTCTTCTTAATATAGGTAAATTATTTTCCATGTATTAGTACATATGTTTGGCATGTTTTGTTGTTGGTATAAACATTATTTTGCATCATTGTAAAAAAGAGATATTATATTACACCCATGGTATAATTGTTGTAGGTAAATTAATGTGCATGTAGATAATGAAATACAATGTTCTAATATATTAATAAAAAAAAAGGATAAATTCAAAAGTATTCAAGAGTAGGATGAAAAAAACTGAATCGAATAGTTTTATGAAAATTCAAAGCCTTTCTAAAAACTTAATATGCAATAAATTTTTAACATTAATATCTTTTTTTTTTCTTGTTGCAAAATCATTTACTCTCTCCTTACAATTAATTATCTACATCAAATATGTAATAGGGGTATTTTAGGCATGTGAAAAATGTAAAATGTGTGAAGTGATATGAAATTAATGAATTTGCTTATGTGGATCCTAGTCATTGGGTTTTCTTTGAGTAAAAAAGTTATGTAGGGTTTTATATGAAGAAAATTGAGTTGGAAGGGCTAAAATCATATTTTCAGTTTAATCGCAATGAGGCTGCCACTTCTTGTTGAGCGGCGTAATCATCATTCGCCTTATCCTTTTCCTTCAACCTTCGGGCCTTGTTTCGTCCCATAGCCCAAGGTATGGAACCTTCACCTGAAGATGGATTTTCTGCCCTTGTTTGTTGAATGATAGGAGATCCATTTTCATCCATATCTGCAGCTGATGATGCAGTTCCGAACACCGGCGTAGGAGCTACTCTATGTTGAGGTGGATCTTCAAATAACACCCAATCTTTACAAATTTCCCAACAATCGTAAAACTGAAAGGGTTTCGAGCTGCCCTCCATATACAATTCCTCCGCTTGGCATACCTAGAAAATATAATTACAAAATTTAAAGGAAATTAATTTATGAAATTAAATGTCATATAATTAAATGTATTTACAAAAATTAAAGGAAAGTAATTTATGAAATTAAATGTAATATAATTAAATGTATTTACAAAAATTAAAGGAAAGTAATTCATGAAATTAAATGTAATATAAGTAAATATTTAAAATAAATTGTGAAAACACTTATTTCGTCGTAGTAGTTAGCGCCGTTTTCATGTCTACTTGCGGCTGCTAACAGTGCTTGATATCATTCGTTCAAACTTGGGTGAAGATGTTTCTTCCATCTTGATGAACAACTCTCGTGGTTTCGGATATTCAGTGGAGTGGTGCATTCGTAGAAATCTAAATATTTTTTGGACACACGAGTCCAAACACCTTCACTTGTTTGAGAACTCCCCCTCACACTATCTTTTGACACCCATCTATAAACCCTGCAAAAAGCTTCATCTTTTTTTCAGGTCCAAACCCTACCTTTCATTGCAGACGAGACCATTTGAAAATTATTAAAAGAATTGAAGGAAATATTTTTGAAAGAGGTAAGAAAATATGAGAATTGAAATGGTGTAGGAATGGTGAAAAATTTGTGAGGAATGGTGAATGAATGGTTTAGGTATTTATAGGAAGAAAAAAAAAAGAGAATTTTTAAGAATTTTTTTTAAAAAATTGGCCCAAAAAAAAAAAATCCAACGGTAACTAACGGCTAGTTGACGTCAGCTAGCCGTTGCATTTGAAATTTGGCTTAAAATTCCTGTCGGTTATATGCAACAAGATTGGTGAGATTTCTGGCCAACCCTTTGGCCCTTTCATATTCCATGGGGCCCACAAGCCCTTTGGTCTAACCCTCGGTTGGAGATGATTTTTGAATTTTTTTCAACCCTCTAGACTCTTCGGTTGGAGATGGTCTAATTTTGGATAAGACTGTATACGCGTCTATGTACACCTCGCTTGGAAACTTCTTCCAACTGCATGTGAAAAATGTGGCAGGTTTAATATTGCAGAACCTAATGGCGAGAGTCAATCAGTCTTATCACAAGCCAGTGTAAGAGGCATCCTTGGGTAAGCACTTTTACACACAGTACTGTTTTGCCCAATTCCCATGTGATCCATGCATGTTTTGTTTTTTTTAGTAGTGTAAGCATCCAGTAATTGGGTGCAACTTTAGGTATAAGGTAGAATTGTTCAAATTCCTTGTGATCCATATGCATGTTTTTTCTTGGTAAAGTTTGAAAGAGTTTTCCTAAACACATTCCTTTTCGTTATTCTTCATTTTATACATATGGATAATAAAAAATTAACGTCGTGAAATTGAAACTATTTAAAAAAAAATGCTGAAGGTAAACATATATGTGTGTAAAAAAGGCTTCCCTTTTTTGGGGGAGGGGGGGGAAGAGTTTTAACGAAAAGCTCGTGGTACTGTTCACTTTAACAAAAAACCACATTCTTACACTAAAAAGTCAATCATGATACTATTCACTTTACCTTTTATTTTGTCCTTATCGTTAAAACTCAAAGTTTTCAAGCTCTCTTTTCATTAATTTTTTTTTCTTTTTTTCTCAAGACTAATTAGGGTCCTAAATGAGTTGTCTTTGCACAAGAATAACCCGTTTTTGTATAAAATATGGGTTAGGTTATTTTCACATCCTAAAATATTATTGTTGACTTTTGTACAAATAATTTTGAACGAGACAAGCTAGCTACATCTTATTTAAGCTATCATAGTTCAAACTATTTCTGATGACTATCTTAGAAAAATAACTTTTAGCAGAGTACTATAACTTTCCCTAACAAAAAAGCAGAACAATTTAATTTTGTCATAATAAAAATTTGAATTTCAGTGGGGCTCTGCTTCCTAACTTCCAAGCCATTCACTTTGGGTAGGGTTTGGTTTGCATGGCTATAGAGATATTACGAAAATACACTATAAATTACTGATTGTTGTCAACATTCCTAGTTTAAATGTGATTGTGTAAATCCTAGATTAGATTTGATTCTAGTTATCATTTCCTATTGTATCTTGTATTCCTTGGGGATGAAAGAATATATTCTCTCCATTTACTACTATAAATAAAGGTACAATGTAGAAGGGATAACAACATACACATTCTCCTACAATTCTACAAACACATCTCTCTCTTCTTCTCCTTGCCGCCGGCCACCCTAAACTTGTCAAAAAATAGACCACAACACTGACCCCAATTTAACATATAATTTATTTTTCATTTAAAAGTTTCTTTTGTTTACATCCATTAGTTTAAGGGATTCAATGTAGAATTTGATCGTGATCAAATTAGAGATTCTGCTAATGAATTAATTACTAGATATTGAAAACCTATATTCCAAAAACTTAAGGCATACATGTGATCTTATGCCTTTCAAGGTTCCTACACTAAAGGACATTGTTCATGTTTTGGACCCTCTTGAAAAAAAACTTAGATGACGTATTAATATTAAACAATAGACTGTAGAGACTTTTTCCTTGATTTCTTTATATTTAATTGATATGGACTAGTGAAAATTGTAAGATCTGTCAAATTAAATTAACACGAATGATTAATTCTTTAATAATGTGAAGTGATTTTGTCGAAGATACGGTAGCAGTGTTCATACCATAATAAACTAGTGGTAGGGCTTCTAACTCGCATGATAAAATATTCGTTGCCATGTATTCAAAAGTTTTGATCCTCTCTCCCAAGTTTTGAATATAAATTTAAAAGAAGAATTTTTGTCACAAAGGATCCTTGAAATTGATCCAATCCATCAAGGTGATTATTGAAATTGAAAATCAATCAATGTAGTCTCAGAAATTGGGTGTCCTAAATCAATGTGGTCATTACGTCACAAATCTATCAAAATTTTTGTTATATACTGATATGACACATAATTAGATCTCACAAATCTAATTAAAACATAATTGGCACCACCTCACCACTCGACCATCAGCACCATCACTCATTGAAACATAATCGGCACCACCTCACCACTCAATCGAACCAAACCATCTTCTCCGTCTCCGACTCCAACGTACACCACCTTCTCCCACCGTATCCTCCGATCTACCACCGCACCGAGGCCTAGATCGACGGCCCCACACCAATAATTATGACGAGTAGCAGAAGATTTCGGAAAAACCCACCTTCTCGATGGATTCATTTTGCTTTTGGTGGGGAGGGATGCCATGGTAGCAAGCTTGCGCGAAGAAGACCGTGAAAAAAAAAAAAAAAAAACTAAAAATATGACTTTAACCCCTCAAATTCAACTTTTTTCATACAAAACTGGACATAATTTTTTTACTCAAAAAAACCCAGTGACTAGGATCCACCTAAGTGAATTCATTAATTACATATTACTTTACGCATTTTACATTTTTTTAGATGCGTAAAATACTCCTATTGGATATTTGATGTGCACAATTAATTCTATGCAGATTGTAAGGAGAGAGTTAATGATTTTGCAAAAAGAAAAAATAAGACATTAATGTTAAAAAATTCATTGCATATTAATATCAAATATGAGAATTGTTGGATTAATTCTATGTATCTGACATTATGAGTTCACATATATATTTTTACAAAAGAAAAAGAAAAAAAAACCTAATATATGTAATAATACATAAAAAAAGTAATTTACCTACCATGTACAAAAATGTTATTTGATTCAAAATGTGTATAAATATATATATATGTGTGTGTGTGTGTGTGTGTGTGTGTGTGTGTGTGTGTGTGTATTTATATAATTAGACCATATTCATTTACCTACCTACTATTTGAAATGTTCATTTCCAATTATGCAAAATATTGTATACCAAAAACAAAATATTGCATAAACTTAGGAATTGAATCATGCTTTTGATTTTATCTTTTACCTACAAACAATCATATATGACACACCCCAACCGAGGTGAAGGCATGTTGGCCGTCACATGAAAGTGACGTAGCCATGTGCACAGTGCGGAAGCGATAAAGATAGCAAATATACGAATAATTAAAAACCAAGTTACTAGAGTGCACTACTAAACGAATGTGATAGGAGTTAGTTACAACAATGAACACTCCTAATCAGAGCATAATAAGTCTAGGTGCAATCCAGTAGGACAAGTACTAGTTATACAGTACCAGGAATGTCCTACTATAAAATGGATAAGTTAGAAATGTCGACGTTCTCTAGCCACCAACATCAAACTTACTTAAAACCTGGAGGGGCGCAAAACAGAAAATGTGAGTGGGCAAAAACAAATGTTTTACAAAACCATTTCACTAATCAACATATCTAACCCCTCGCTGTAAAACATGTATAATTTTCCCAGAATCAAGATGTAAGCATCTACATATATATAACTGAAATCATATCAATTCAGTTCATGCTTCACATAATCATATTCATATGTATATATGCCATGCCAAGACATAATAGAGTAAATAATTCAGGTAAGAATAATTTCATAGAAATGTGATATGTTAGCCGGAACCCCTGTGGTAGTCTGTACGGCTGAATTCATAGCTCAAACTCAATCTAGCCGGAGTCACTACTATGACCTATACGGAAATATATTGCACATAAGTCGGAACCACTAGAAAGGGTCTGTATGTCAAGGTTGGGTGTAATATAGTTATGCTCAATGCTACGTCCTCATGCTAGCTGTGCGATAATCGTTAGTCACCTACGAGTCGGAACCACTTATAGTGGTCTGTACAACAAGAATGTGCACCTAAATTGGATCCAATGTGAGCATATAGTGCGGGAGGTGACATAATATACAGGCATGTGCCAACTCTCTCTGGCTAAATCGCAATCACCCTGGTGCAGGTTATGAGTTCAATGTTCATTAATACATTTATAATCATTCTATACACAACTAAGGCCTTTGTCTTAATCACATCTCATATAGACAATCAACATGTTCATCTCATTTATTGAATGGCTGCATCTAACCTCTCATTAGACTGCCTACGTACCCTAAATAGGGATCATTCCTGGTACTGAGGGTACTCATTCTGATACTGAGGATCCTCATAATACTGCTGCTGCTGCTGCCCTGAGGTGTAGGGAGCGGCATCGCCCTGGTAGTGATAGGCATCTCATCGTCCCGTCTGAGTATAACCACCAGATCCTAAAGCATACTGGGTAGGTGCAGGGGTGGAAAGGAAGGCTGTTGTGGTCTCTGCTGACTCTAAGGGCATTGAGCAGCCCTATGACTCATTTGTCCACAAGTAAAACATTCGTTGCTGCCTCTCCTACACTCCCCAAAATGCCGATTATTACACATGCGGCATACGGGAGCACCTGATCCACCTGAACCACCAAAATCTCTCTGTCTCTGGAACCTCGGACCTCCAATGAATTTACCACCTCTCATCTGCATATTAGTACTCAATCCCCCGCTAGAAGAGCTGGAACTACCACCACTCCTTTTAAAGTTCTGGGTTTTACGGGGTCCCTGAAAAGCTTGCCCTTTTCCTTTGTTATCACATTTCCTTCCTTATCCTCACTCTCACTAGGCATGCTCTCTGAAGCCTCAATCCTCAATAGAATCTCATAGAACTCCTGGTAAGAGGCACAATGAGTAGATGTCGCTATAGAACGCCATTTCTTCTTAGTACCCAAACTGAAACGGTGAAGCATCTCTACCAGATTAGTAGCAACCTCGGGATCATATCTAGACAGGTCAGTAAACATCCTGTAATACTCATTAGTGGACATATTTCCTTGCCTCATATGAGTAAACTCTTGTTTCTTAAGATCGATATATGTAGGAGGAATGAGCCTTTTCCGAAACCTTTCCTTAAACACTCCCCAGTCCACAATCTCGTATGGGGTCATCTCGTAAGACTCCTATCTCCACCAGGATGCAGGCTATTCTCCCAAAAACCAGGTAGTCGTCTCGACCCACCTATCAGGAGGAGGATTCCTCTGACTCTGCATAACCTGAAACGTCTTCTCCACATGATTCAACCATTTTTCCGCCCCCTCATGACTTTCATCTCCCTTGAAGGTATTCAATTTCAGATTATGAACTGTCTCAAGAGGTGTCCTCTGATGAGTACGGAATGCTGTCTAAATGGCAGAAACTATAGCTTCCCCTAATTGGGCAATATCAGGAAAATTAGACTCAGCTTATTG
Organism: Malus asiatica; assembly: GCA_033882615.1. Lineage (NCBI taxonomy): Eukaryota > Viridiplantae > Streptophyta > Magnoliopsida > Rosales > Rosaceae > Malus > Malus asiatica. The sequence goes on from JAOVFK010000018.1 coordinate 1,369,279, forward strand.
ACGGGGCTCTCTACGAGGCGGCATAGTTCTGACATAAGACATCACAAGGATTAAAACATTCAAGAATTATACAGGACTGCTAAACCTAGGCTCTGATACCAAACTGACACACCCCGACCAAGGTCAAGGCATGCTGGCCGTCACGTGAAAGTGACGTAGCCATGTGCACAGTGCGGAAGCGATAAAGATAGCAAATATACGAATAATTAAAAACCAAGTTACTAGAGTGCACTACTAAACGAATGTGATAGGAGTTAGTTACAACAATGAACACTCCTAATCAGAGCATAATAAGTCTAGGTGCAATCTAGTAGGACAAATACTAGTTATACAGTACCAGGAATGTCCTACTATAAAATGGATAAGTCAGAAATGCCGACGTTCTCTAGCCACCAACAGCAAACTTACTTAAAACCTGGAGGGGCACAAAACAGAAAACGTGAGTGGGCAAAAACAAATGTTTTACAAAACCATTTCACTAATCAACATATCTAACCCCTTGCTGTAAAACATGTATAATTTTCCCATAATCAAGATGTAAGCATCTACATATATATAATTGAAATCATATCAATTTAGTTCATGCTTCACATAATCATATTCATATGTATATATGCCATACCAAGACATAATAGAGTAAATAATTCAGGTAAGAATAATTTCATAGAAATATGATATGTTAGCCGGAACCCCTGTGGTAGTCTGTACGGCTGAATTCATAACTCAAACTCAATCTAGCCGGAGTCACTACTATGACCTATACGACAATATATTGCACATAAGTCGGAACCACTAGAAAGGGTATGTATGTCAAGGTTGGGTGTAATATAGTTATGCTCAATGCTACGCCCTCATACTAGCTGTGCGATAATCGTTAGTCACTTACGAGTCGGAACCACTTATAGTGATCTGTACGACAAGACTATGCACCTAAATCGGATCCAATGTGAGCATATGGTGCGGGAGGTGACATAATATACAGGCATGTGCCAACTCTCTATGGCTAAATTGCAATCACCCTGGTGCAAGTTATGAGTTCAATGTTCATCAATACATTTATAATCATTCTATACACAACTAAGGCCTTTGTCTTAATCACATCTCATATAGACAATCAACATGTTCATCTCATTTATTGAATGGCTGCATCTAACCTCTCGTTAGACTGTTTACGTACCCTAAACATGGATCAAGCTGTTCGTAGTTCACCTGATCAAACATAACTTACCTAAACTTACCTGTGCCTCCACAACACCACATTTATATATATATGCAACCATGAAATGCATATTCGGAATATAAAGGCATTTGACATATTGTTTCAAAGCATACTTTAATTTAAAACACATTTCTGGGAAATAAATCAAGTATATAAATATATACTGCAAACAAAAGTCCATTCACTGATAAGTCGAAGGGTCGTAACCCCCAAGTCGCCCGTGGATACACTTGTCCTCGGGATAAGTCTCACCTATATGCAAATTAACTATAAAAACGTTATTTTTAAGCACATATACAAAACTAGCTAATAACTTCTCAAACATTGGTCAAAATGGGTATATGAATATACCACAGTGATCTACGTAACCTCAGGATCATCCCTAAATTTTTAGAATTATTTTTGGAGCTCCCACGCGCCGCCACGCGCCGGCAAGGGCACGGCAAAACGAGCCACCACGCGCAGGGAATCCTGACGGATTCCCTAACTGCCGTTAGGAATATTCTGAAGAATATTCCGTTAAATCCCAACGGAATCCGTCAAAACTAACTGACGCCGTGAGAATATTCCGTCAAGTATGACGGAATATTCCTCCATCCCCTACCTCCAGCTCCGGCGACCGTTGCCGGCGCCAGAAACTGGGCAAATTTTCAAACTCCTTAATCTCGCTCATTTCTTCACCATTTTTCATGCAATTTGTAACAAAATGAATCTAAGGACAAGTAGAAACACGATATAACAATTTGGGTCCTTGAAATTCACGAAAACACGTCGGAAATTACCTCAACTTTCCGACCAAATTTAAAATGTGTCGATCTCCACTTTCCGACGTCCAAAATCTTCAAACGAACTATCCCTAGCCTCTTAGGGACCTCACAAAGCTTCAAATTCCATGAAAACAAGCCATAAGTTTTTGCATGAACAGTACCTCATTCGGGGTTAGGGTTTTAATGTGAAAACGAATATGTCCTTACCTGAAAATGGTATAGAAGTGTTCGTCTGAGCTTCACGAACACAATGGTGCCATTTTCCACTTCGATCTGTAACGTTTGCAAAGGTTTTGGTGTTGTCCGTACAATGCCGAGAGAGAGAGAGTGAAACTGATTGAGAGGGAAGAGAGAGAGAGTACGGGGAAGTGAGAGAGAGAAAGGTATGGGTTTTTGTGTGGTCCAAAAATGCACACCAATCCCAACTCTTAAATTTCTTACTTCCAATTGGGTCCAAAATAGTTGGGACTTAACGCATTGGTCCTTAATCACACCTAGTCCCACGATGTCACAAATGCTCAAGGGCATTTTAGTCTTTTCACATACGATATTTATTTCTCGGGACGGGCTGTGACAATATACATATCACTTTATATATTTTTACCAAAAAAGGTCCCTAATAGGCTAATATATGTAATAATACATGAAAAATAATTTACCTACCATGTATACAAAAATGTTATTTGATTCAAAATATATAATCTAGGTTTTCTCAAAAAATAAAAATTATAATAAATATATATCTATAATCTAGGTGTAGTGTGTGTGTGTGTGTGTGTTTTTTTTTTTATATAATTGGAACAAATTAATTTACCTACAAAAAATTATACCCCGTGTGTAATATTGTGACATCCCATATCGCCCAGATGAGTGGATCCTATAAACCTTATATGTATATTCCCATCTCTACCTAGAACGAGGCTTTTTGGGAGCTCACTGGCTTCGGGTTCCGTAGGAACTCCGAAGTTAAGCGAGTTCACTCGAGAGCAATCCCATAATGGGTGACCCACCGAGAAGTTCTCATGTGAGTTCCCAGAAACAAAACCGTAAGGACGTGGTCGAGGCCCAAAGCGGACAATATCGTGCTACGGTGGAGTCGAGCCCAGAATGTGGTGGGGGCCCAGGCCGGGATGTGACAAATATAATATATTTTTTTCACTAATACATGGAGAATAATTTACCATAACAAGAAGAAATATAATTTGATGTATTATATTGAAAAATATTATGTCATACCTATATTTATACAACAATAAAACGTGTCTAATATATGTAACAATACATGAAAAATAATTTACCTACAAGTTAGAGAAGTGTTGTTTGATTCAAAATATATAATACGGATTTAGTATAATTTTTTTTAATAATTGGAACAAATTAATTTACTTCCCAATTAATGCACAATATATATATCACAAAAAAGTAAATTTTTGGTATGATATGGATACAATTATTGCAATGCAATACAACAGTTTATATATTTTATTTCACCTTTTCTACAACTTTTAATTAGGAATAAATTTAGGGATTTGGGAAAGTGACATGGTGTTAATAAATTGTATTAGTAGGTCAATAGTTTTCCGATGTGGCTCCAGATTTAAATTTGGACTTTTATTGGACGTTTATATGTAGATGAGTTTTTATCTAGGAATTATGAATTGTAAGGGCCAAAATCTAAAGCACCCAAAATAAAATTATTTTGACAAAATTATTTTATTATTATTTAAATATTTTTAATCAGCATGACAATAATTAATTAGATTTGTGGGCCTAATTATGTGCCACATTAGTACATAACATAATTTTTGACAAAATTATGACGGAATGACTACATTGATTTGCAATGATCATTTTCAAGGACTACATTAATCGATTTTCAATTTCAGAGACTATATTGATGACGCGGGTCAATTTCAATGATCATTTGTGATAAAAACCCTTAATAGAATGGGTGATACCTCAAAAACTTTGCACTTTTCCTTTCTTAAAAAGACTAATGTACAACGCTATCAAAGAAAACTTAAGAAAGTTGAGGTTTCATCATTAATTAATTAATATAAAAAGTATAGTAGTTCAAATTACTTTAAATATTTGCATGGTTTCTCTTTTTTCCGATGTGAGATTAATACTCTCAACAGAAGCAAACTCATATTTTTATTTTGACACGCTACTTTTGAAGGAAAGAATCGAACACCTCTCTTTAAGTGCATAAATAAACGTTCTTAATCATTTGAGGTGCAAATTCACATTGAAAACTCCAGTAGTTAAGTATGTTCTGCAATTCACATCTTCGAATCAAGAAAAAGAAAATTATGAGTTCACAAAAAACGATCGTAATCAGGAAAATTCATTAAGGAGGGAAAAAAAAAGTGTCTAATATTTGCTCACCAAACACAAATAATTGACAACTAAAAAAGAAGACAATTAATTAGTTTAATAGGGAAACGACAACGCGGTCTGTGTCACAAGTCATGAACCTTGTGATTCATGAGGGTGATGAGTTGTGGAAGCGACCACAGTGCATGATGCAACATGGATGATCACCTCATCTAAATTCCATTATTGCGTTCATAATTTCCATAAACTAACACAACACAAAAGATAAACAAAGACTCAGCTCAACATTTAATTCGATAATTGGTTGGAGAAAAGGGAAAATGACATCTGACTCCTCACAGGCCAACAAAATGCAAACATGATGATGATGCTTTTCACATCGTCTCTCTCTTGAGTTGTAACAAGACGAGAGACAATATATATGTTGAGTTTTACGTTTTGTCTAGATCATCCAATTGAATCACAAGGATGTGCAAATGCTGATTCGGATTGTTAATGAGACCTGATTTTAAGCGTTAATGCATTGAGCAACGCTCGTTGGGGTACTATCAAAGATTCTTTTTCTGCTCTTCTAAGTTTTTCATTTTGAAGGTCTGTAGGTCATTTTTTATATGAGTCATCAGATTCATTAAGTATTCAATTATAATAACCATGTTACACCAAAACACAATAATTTTGTAAAGTTATTAATAAAAAAAAGTTTCTCACGTGAAACCTTTTGTCTTCTTCCGCTACCGTCTCTCTCCTCCGGAGTAGGATTCTCTCCCCTCGTTTTTTCCCTCCCCTTTCCTCCTCTCCCATTTGAACGGTCACAGTTAAGTCACGTCAACATCTTATATTAATTTTTTTATAAAAAGAAAAAGATAAAATAGAGAATGTGAGAGGAGGGGATGGAAAAAGGAGGGGAGAGAATCCTAATCCGTCTCCTCCACATCCCATTCCTCTCTCCATCTCTCTCAATCGTACACTCCTCTTATCTCCTCCTGAATTTTTTGTTTTTCGCATATGAAAAAGGGAGGAGGACAAATGGGCTTCAGACCCAAAACACAAATGGGCTTGACACCCAATTTGAATAAAGTCTAATTTGAGCAGAAATAAGGGTAAGATTTCTCACTTTTATTTCCTAGGTAAAATTTGAAATTATCTTGGTACATTAACGTTTCAAATTGTATAAAATGGTCCCATGGCAGACTATAAACTACATAAGAAGTTATCATGTCAAATTGTTAATCTAAATATATATATATATATTAGTCTGTATTTATTGTATCCACAGTCTGACAAGAGAACATTACTCTTCAAACTGATAAAACTTAAAGCTCAAAAGAACCATTTATCCTACGGGGTTTTAACGGTCTTAAAAAGTAGTATTGCATCACCATTTCATACTCCTATAATTCCCATATTCCATAGACATCTTAAGAGAGGCACAAATAAAGATTTATATCATAGTTTTTATAAGTTACTACACAAAAAGAAAAAAGAAAAAAAAAAGAAAAAGAAAAAAGAAATACAGCTGAAAAAAAAGGAAGACCCAAAGATTGTCTTCCACTTGCACTCTTATGTTTCTAAGTGCTAGCTTTTGGTCGTGGTTCTTCACTCTTCCATTTCTTGAAGCTTAATCGAGTTTGTAGGCACTGCCATGGCCATGGCCATATATGAACCTTGCCGTTCCTTCTGTATACACATGAGTCTCATTGACCATCCTGCCAACAACCCATAATACTAGCTTCAATCAGTAGCTGCTTTATTAATTATTATTAAGAGGAAAATCAACATATTAGGCACCCGACTTACGATTTCCGAACAGCTTTGCTCAAGGTAGAGGCTGATGAAAATGTTTTTCCATCTAGGTATCTATTCTCCCCTGTGATCCTCTGTTTAATTCTGAGGTCTAATTCATCAGCACTCAGCTCAATAGGTGTATCTGAAGCCTGCCATTTTAAACAATTACTTAGGGTCCCTAATGTCACTTAAAATACAAAATGGCGTCGCTTAAAGAAGTAAATAAGAAGATTGGTTTTATGGTGAAGGTGCTAGTTTTTGTACCATGATCCATCCCCATATATCGGCATAAGAAGGAATATGAGCTGAATAGGGCACAACATCTGCAGACAGATGAATTATAAGAAAAGAGAAGAGATAAAATTGATTTAAAAAAAAAAAAAAAAAAGAGATAGGGAACTCATTTTCTTAGTCAGTATAACTTACATCTGAAGACCTGCCTCAAAGTATTGTAAATGCAGGAGAAAACTTCTGTATGGCTGAAAATTCCAGCAGGACCTGCCTGCATATGAAAAAGAAAAGTGGTTAATTCTGTGATTAGGGTTCTGTTTCTGTGGGTGATAATTTTTTTGTTTGTTGACAAGACAGTACATACAGGTGGACACGCTGCCCTTACTAACTAGGATATCGCATGCATGAGTGTGTTTAAGTTACCTGTGTGACAAAAATGCCTTCCTTGCTGAGTCTAGGCTTGACAATTAATTCATAGAAGGATTTGGTGTAGAGTTTATAACATGGACCTCCTTCTATTGGGTCTGCAAGGTCACCAATGATCACATCATACTGCTCTTTTCTGTGTTCTAGCTCAGCCCTGCAACACCCCCAATAATATTAATTGTGACACATAAGCTCTCCTTGTAGGACGTTTTTCCTTTAACAGTAGTTAAGTGTTGTATCGATAAAGTTATAAAGCCGGCATCATTGATATAAATGTATATGCTGAGAATAAACCTGGCATCATTGATGATGAGCTCCAATCTTGGATCACAGAAAGCTTCACTGTTTACAATCAAATATGACTTGCAGAACCCTACCACCTCCTGCATTAGTATTGCAGCTTATGGTGAATAATTTTGTCCTATCATATACAATATGTTGTCACTTGTAAGTTGTAAGCCAGACAAATCCCAAAACAGTATTTTCGAAAAATTAAAATTCTTTTTTGTGCTTCCACAGCTAATTCTCCTTTTTGTCTTTTTCAAACAACGAGACAAATGAAAAGCAGCTCAAAACCGGACACAGTGCGACTTATAGAGGGAAGTTTTATTTTACCTCATCAATGTCACACATGACAACCTTCTCCACAGTCCTGTGTCTCAGAAGCTCTCTTGCAGTGGAGCCTTCACCTCCTCCCATGATGAAGATGCTCTTTGGACTGAAGTTGACATCAATTACGGAGATATTAACATTGTTGCTTTAACATCCAGTATATATATGTATATATAAACCTCGGCGAAACGACATAAATTTTATTGATATGGAACAGAGAATTTAGGTACTTGGGATGATGAAGAAGTGGCGGGTGCACAAGACATTCATGGTAGATAAATTCATCCGTCTCAGCACTTTGAAGCTTTCCATCAATCACTAAAGCCTGCAAATACAGAAGAGAAAATGGAATGAGTAATTTGCTGCAATTTAATTTGTTGTCATTGATCATTTTACTTAATTAAGAGTAGGATTGATCAAAACCTTTCCAAAGGGCTTCGTGTCCAGCAATGCAATGTCTTGGAATGGAGTAGCTCCTGTATGCAATATACTGCAAACAAAAAAATAATTAATTAACTAAAGAAAGTTTGGTTAAATACATTAATGAGGAAACCAAACTTTGTGGATAGAACACTAACACTATTCTAACATTATTATGTCTTGTCTAACCTTTTCATGACAATGATATTTGGATTGGGGGTAGAAAGAGTGTTTCACTTTTAAGAATTCTTTCATTTTTCTAAAGTAGGAGTTTTGACACTAAGATTGTAAAATGTCAGAAAAGGTATTATCTACATAATAATTTTGTCTATTGTAAACATGGTGAAAAATTCCTAATGATTTTGCCTATGGACATCTCATAAATTTACAATCAAAATAAAAAACCACCAAGTCGAGCTTGATAGCATGAGAAATGACTAAATAAAAGAACCAAAAAACACATAGGTAGTAAAAAAGGTTAAGCAACAAGAATTGAAAACAGTTTTTTGAAAATTGAGTGAACTTCAGGTAGTAAAAGATGGTGACAGTTAATGTACCTATTAAGAGCAAAGCTCCATCTCAAATTTTCTTCAATTTCTTCCTCATACCAACAACTCTTCCTGTATCCATTCAGTACTGAATGTCCCTTGCCATTCACTCCATTTCCATTCGCATTCCCATTCCCGTTGTTGGTTCCATTGGAATAAGGAATATCGCCCATTTTTCTAACTTAGATATCCCAAAAAATACTTCGCAAAACAGGATGAGTCGGTGTGTGTGTGTGAATGAGAGAGATAGAGAGAGGGGTAAGTGATGGAGAAGTCAGGAGGGGTTTCACAATATAAGAAGGAAAAAGGTGGCAGCCAAATCGAAAGGTACCATGATTTAGGGTTGGATTAAAAACCAGAGAAAAGAAGGAAAGGGAAATCTGTTGAAGTGGTTGTGCCTGAGAACGACACAAAAGCATGCAGCCCCAACATATCTTCATTGGAATTCGTAAAGTAAGGGAAAACTGGGACTATTTTTAGGATTTGGTTGCGTGGATTTAATATCTTGTTCTTTATTCGTAAAACAGTATCATCAAATTCTTCAATATACGTGATTGAAATTGTAGGCATGCAAGTAGGTCCCTTAGAAATACGCAAACATACCGTATGGGATTTTTTGTAATTGGGGGATGGTTTGGTTTTGGCGTCAACTAGGGGTTTTCACAATGTTATTTTCGAAAGCGACTCGCTTCAAATTATCTCAGTTTTACGGGATTCTGCCATTAACATGTCTTATGTTGGTCATGTTATTGAAGACTCTAAAATCCTATTGAAATCGATCACTAAGGTTTCTTATACCCACGTTCGCCGTCAAGCCAACGATACTGCTCATCGCCTAGCCCACTACAGACTTAGAAATGCTAGTCCTTTTGTTTGGTTAGATTCCCCTCTGGGCTTTTTAGCCGATGTCCTTCTCGAGGATGTCCTCTCTATAATGGACTGAGCATTTGCTTCTTTTTGTATGTCTTTCTCTTTCATCCATGAAATGAAAATCTATCGTTTTTATCAACAATAAAAAAAAAAAATGAAACACGCAAACATACCGATGCTGTTATATATGCACGTGTCATGGTCATACTATGTATGCATGTTTGGTAATTTTTATTTCTTTACCCAATGATATTCAAAACAGTGCAATCTACAATCAGAAAACTTGAACTCATGTGAAACAGGATAGACGCACTGTTCTAACTAATTGGTTTTACTAGTATACTTTTGATGATATTAATTTTAGAAGTTAAAAATAGGGTATTGGAGGATGGAGAAAAGGGGGAAAAGGATAAAAGATGATGATGAGGGGGTGACAACAAGCGAAAATTCTGGTTATACTCTTTTTCTTCGAGAATGTGTGCAAATCTTGGTTGAAGAAGAGAGAGAGGAGCGTGCACTGGAAGTCATCATAACATTCTCTTTGCTTCAAAAGATTTGGAGGGCGTGCTATGGCAGGCGCACTCATCATAACCCTCACCATTTACGCATCGATTCTCTCCCCCAAACAGGAAGTGTTAAAGTTCAACCCCATACCCTCCGTAAAACATATACGTAAGAAATAAAAGATTATAGAGTTTTTATCAGAAATGATATTTGAAATTGACACACACCATTAAGATAATCCCTGAAATTGAAAATGGTAGTTCTTAAAAATAGGTGTCGCAAATTAATATGGTCATTATGTCATAATTCTGTAAAAAATTCTATTACATGCTGGTGTGGCGCATAAATGGATCCTATAAAATTTACGAGTTTTTATCACAGATAGTCATTGAAACTGATAATCGATCAATGTAGTCTTTAAAAATAGGTGTCATAAATCAATATAGTCTTTCCATCACAATTCTGTCAAAATTTTATTATGTATTCATGTGGGTTTAATAATTGAATAATCAATTAAAAAAAGTTGTCAAAATACCTTTTTGCACAATGGAATTATGTCAATGCAGAGCTCGCCATTCCCCGCATCACTAAAACCACCAGGGAAGCACCCAATAAGCTCTCCAATATTAAGGTTATGAGGATGTCGATCGCCAAAATGTTACGATAATTTCATAGAAGTAGTCGGCAATCCAAGTTGTCACTAAATGTGGTCTCGATCCTGGTCAAATTCGGTGAAGAGTGTCGAAGGCCGTTAAGATGAATGTCCTAAGAATTTTTATTTTTATTTTTTATTTTCTTTAGAGAAGATACTACTGAAGGCTACCATAGATGGAGGTAGAAGAGTGTGGGATGGGATCAGAGGTGATTACGGGCTTGAGTTTTTGGATTGAAATTTTTTTTCAATTAATTATTAAACTATTGAACCTATTTCTAATTTAATTAGACTTGTGGATTCCATTTATGTACTGCATTAGCACATAACAATTTTTTTGACAAAACTGTGACAGAAGGACCACATTGATTTGAGACACATATTTCTAGATCTACATTGATCGATTGTCAATTTTAAGGACCATCTTCATAGTGTGAGTCAATTTCAGGGAACATTTGTGATTAAAAAAATGACTTATGGACCCACTTATATGCCACATCAGCACATAATAGAATTTTTGGCAAAATTGTGAAGGAATAACCACATTGATTTGCAACACCTATTTTTAGGGACTACATTGTTTGACTTTCAATTTTAGGGATCATCTTGATGGTGTATGTCAATTTCAGGGACCATTTGTAATAAAAACCCAAAATTATAAATGGAAGAAGTTATGGCCCTAGCTACCTACCAACTTGCTATTTAGTTTTTACTTTGGATAATGTTAGGGAGACCTAATTTTTAAATCAAATTTTGTAAACCAAATGACGTGGTTATTGATGATTGAATTATTACTTAAATGTTGATTAACGTACTTATTTCCTATGAGTAATGCTATAGAGACTAAATTTATAGACTAAAATTGTAAACTAAATGATGTGTCACCAATAAGAAATGAGCATGTTTATCAACGTTTAAGTAATAATTCAATCATCAACTTCCATGTCATTTAGTTTACAAAACTTAGTATATAAATTTAGTCTCCCTAGCATTACTCATTTCCTATTAGTGACATCATTTGATTTGTGAGTTTAAAATTTTGGCCTACCTAGCATTACCCTTTACTTTCTGAAATGTTATTTGAATATTAGAAGATGTCTGTAATTTATCTGGAAATTATTTGTTAGGTTATATTATTTTAAGAGTTGTTTGTAAGACCATGGCAATATGAGCTATGACATGTTTACAGAAGAAAAAAAATTGTGCTAATAGTTTGCCAAAACTACACTCTTGTTGTAGAATGAGAAAGTCATTATTTTGATAATCCCTCTTCTTGTTGCAAATAGTTTATTTGAGATTTCCAAGCTTAGTGAAAATGGTATGTCACATCTACACACAAATCCACTCTCTGATCCAAATGTCATATGCTTTGTTTTGCTATAGCATGTCAACAAACTTTTATGCAACAATTTGTGGGTATAATTAACGAGATTAAATCTTTTGTACTCAAAATTTTTTGTGATCTTTCTGTTACTTATTTCATTGTTGACAGTTGACCATTCATTTAAACTTTAGTTTAATAGTTAAATAAATAGGTCACTAAAAGGCCACAAAGAATTTTAAGTGCAAAAGATTTGAACTCTTAGTTAAGGGGGTCCAAGATAGTCCACCAGTCGTAAGGTTGGCAATAGAATGATGTGTGAAAGACCAAATAAAAAGTAACAAAAGAAAAAGAAGAACAAGATAAAAGCCTATGTGCCATAGGAGAGAGGCTCTATATTGAGAAGTGGTGGCGTTCTATTTGATGCAGGCCAGCTATGAATACTAAGGAAATCATTCTTGTTACTTGCAGTGTGTTTTGGTTTGGGGGTGATGATGGATTCGGCCAAACTCTTGTTTTAGAAAGGTTATGATGACCTCAAAGGCCTCAAGCTCCAACTCTGAGGTCCCCGGGATAATATTGTGTTCCCCTAATATTTTACTTGCTTCCTTCTCCCTCTTCAAGACCTGTAAAAATCATTGCACTGGCCTAAGCTTTGTCACCCAACAAATCATATGACATGATTTTATAGATTTCTTATTTGCTTGCCTTGCTGCACATAAAATGATGTCTCATCGTCATTTCCCATAATGATTCATGCCATGACTTTGCTTTGTTATATTATGCGTATCTTCTTCGTTTCTAGTCAAGTTTGAACTTAAATGTCGATGATTGGATCAAATTTGCATCGGAAAGTTAAAACTTATATATAACTTTTGAGTTAAACTAAAAGTTATGTATCTGTTTTTTAAGTAATTAGAGTTATATTTAAAATTTCCAAAAATTATTTGAGTGTAAAGGTGAATGTCACGCAAAGAGAAAAACTTCATTCCAACAAAAAAAAATTTAACATTTGAGTCACATGTAAAATTTAAAATTTGTAATCAAGTGCATGAGGAGAAAATAAGAAAACTCAAACCCATGTACCACCCCATTTGAACTCAAATATAAAAAATATAGTGTAATGATTTCAACTCTTGCATTTGATCATTTCATTGTGGAGAAAAATAAAACAAGAAAGACGCACTTTTTGAAATATTTATGATTTTTTTTTTTAATCAAAGAAGATATCAGGAATGGTTCTATATGAATGACTACATTTTTCTAACAATTCAGAGTTAAACCAGGTATTGTTTGGTAATTTCAAAAATCTAATATTGATTCGTTTGTTATTGCTTAAAATGAGGTTGGGGTTTTTGAAGAACTTGTTCTTTAGGGAATTGTAAAGTCTGGGAATTGATTTAGAAGTATGCTTCTACTACTCATCAGATTCGCAGCTAGATGAAGATAGGAGAGAAATTTGGAAACCATAAAGCTAGATGGGTCTCTTTCCCTTGTGAATCATAAATCTACAAAGCCACCTCGTGTTATTGATAAATCTACGCAACTTCCTAATGCATTCATAGTTATATGTGTCTGTCATCATTAGGTTAATTAATTAGAAGTAGAATATATACCCTATAACTCTTCCAAATGGGAATGGAAGAGAAGAGCAAGTCAAACCTCGCAGTAAGTATATAAACTTAAGAATTGTCCTTTTAGGAAAACCAAGAAGAGCAAGATGAAGAAACCTACGCTACCAAATATTTTAGGAGAACCAAGAAGAGCAAGATGATTTTTTTATAGTTACTTGCTCAAATTTATGTATTTTGCAGTATTTTATTGTTAATTTTAGATACATTTGTTAATTATTTTTAGGGTAATTTTATTTAGATACTTACTCAAATTTATGTATTTTACAGTATTTTATTGTTAATTTTAGATACATTTGTTAATTATTTTTAGGGTAATTTTATTTAGACCCAGCAATACTCTTTCTACACCTAGCTAAAAAAAAAAACTTTCTTTGTAATTTCTATATTACCCCTTATACAAAATAAAATAAGAAAATGAAAATTAAATATCTTTCTATACCCATTCAACTGAGATAGCACCCACATGCATGATGCAGCGCCACCACTCAACCACCACTTCAGACCTCCCTCTTCCTTCTCCTGCATGTGGAAGTTAGGCGGGATTGCTAAATCAACCATCGCCTTCAACAACCCGACCCAATACAAAATCCATTTGACTCCATTTTGGACTTCTGCAACATGTCACTTAAGGAGTCAATGATGCCACTTAGTTTTGCCTCTCAACAGCAAGGCCCTATCATGCGCAAGAGAAGAAAAATAGAAAGATTCATTGGATATTTGGTGGAGTAGCCACCGCAAAGTATTGGTGGGTGTGGGAGAGGTGGGGGGAACACACCGAGAATATCAGGAAAAAAATAGTCGGCATGGAGATAGACCCAACAAATACAGGGAGGAGCTAGCCGAAGGCGAGAGAACAGTCGAGGAAATGGGTATGATGAGTTTTTCTTTTTCTAGTTTATATATGTTTATAATTTATGAGGGTAAACTAAAGAGTTTAGTTAACAAAATATTAAAGTTGGGTTTCAAGAGAGGAAAACTTGTCCAAATAAAATTTCTCTTATTTTTAATATACCACAAAATTAATAGTGTTATTAGACCCACCACCTCAGTGTTTTATTTTTCCATCCACATGATAATCTCACCCACAATAAAAAATTCAAAAAGTGAAATGTTATTTTCCCACTCACCGTTGTTTCCAAAATAACCCTAGTATATATTTTTAAATAACTTTAATACATCTTTGAATAATATTTATAAATAAATAAATAAAAACAAAAAAAAATGAAAGCAAATGCAAGACCTAAGACCTAGACATTCATCATGCAAGACCTAAGACCTGGACATTCATCATCTTCTTCAAACCACGCGTGTCCTTCAAATCATGGCATCCATTTCCTAATATCTCTTCCTACTAATCCCAAATTTGCCAGCCCGATCTCTCTCTAGATCCCCACCCTCTATTTTCACCGAGTTCCATAACTATGGCCCAATATTCCCGGCAAACCCTAGTACTCACACCTATCGCCGCCCCACAGAGACCCGTTTCCCCAAACCACTCCTCTTCCTCCTTTTCTGTCAAAGCCGCAGATCTCACCCTCAAGTCTCTTTTGCCTCCATTGAAGTTTCTCGCCCTTGTCTCGCACACACCCATTCCTTACTCCAACCTTTCCGTCAATTCTAGCCCAAATCTTTCCCGGCCTCTCTCCACCAAAGATACCACACCCAACCCATCATTATTTATTTATTATTTTAATTTTTTTTTCAAAAGTTTAGTAGTTAATTAAATAAGAGTTTAAGAATATTAACATTTCATTAAATGGTGGGTAGGGAAATAAGATTTAGGGGTGAGAATATCAGCATTGAAAATTAATTGAATTTATACATGAGTTTGTAATATATATTATGAAAGAACAATAAACTTTATGTACAAAAAAGTTCAAGAATATTAAAAAATCTATAAAATATATAGAATTTCATAATTACGTTCCAAAATTTTCGAAATTACTCAAATTTAAAGTTTATAATTTGAAAATTGTGATCCAATCCGATTCGGTTCCTAAATTTTAAAATGAAAATTAGAAACATCATTTTCAATCCAATCCTTCAGAAAATCACCTCTAGACCAGATTCATGGACATTCATGTTTTCATTCGTATTGGTGATTCTAAGTAAGTAAATAGAGCTTAAGACATTGTTTGACCCGAATAAAACAGAGCCCAATAGGCCCAGGTTGCAGCTCAATGCTTCCACCCCTGTAAAACCCCAGGCGGCATTCTCTAAACCCTCTACTGTATTCTGAATCTCAACTTCTCTTCTCCTTGTAAAATCTGCACTTGTTCTTCTTCTTCTCACCCAGGTATTCCAACTTCCTTTAATTTCTTTGTCTATTTTTATTTTACTACTTCGGATTTAACTAAGCTTATAATATTGAGAAATTTCTCCTTTTTTAATGGAAAAATCGCTCTTTTTTTTTTCCTGAACCCCATTGCAATTTTCTCTTACCCTCTTTACTGTCTGCCTAAACTCGCTTAATTTTTTGTAAATTTTACTAATTTCTAGCTTTAATTTTTTTAAGGAAGTCTAAAACCTTGTTTCATCTGTTGATTTTTCTTTTGGGGTGTTTGTGTATGTCTTTGAGGCCGACGTAGTAAAATGTTGAGTTAAATTCAGAGGAATTGGAGTTGTGGGTTTTGAGTAGGGTTTAGATCAAATATACCGGAAGTGAAGGTTATTGATTGATTTTATCTGGATTTTTAAATTTTTAATCTTTGCATTGAAGGTTGGTAGGCAAGTATGTGTCACAGACTTGAGACAATCGAGATAAGCCTCGAATGGAAATTCCCGTAACAGATTAACATTATTGTGGGATATATTCTGCATTTGAGAGTCATTAGGAAGTGGGTTCCAATGATTTGGTTATTCCACCGTACCTGTTCATTGTAATCTTCATGGAGGAAGGTTTCTGCTGTAATGGGTTTTCGTGATTAAAACAAAGATAAAAGATGGTCCTTTCGTTACTGATTTTTTCGTACAAGTGTAATAGTTGTTGAGGGTGTTGATTGGATGGTGAAAAGAAACTTAGCTTCTTCTCCGTGAGTTAATGTTCTTTATTTGAATTACTTCCTTTTGGTTAGTGAAGTTTTTTTTTTTTTTTTTTTTATTTTTTTTTATTTTTTTTAATTTACTTCCGTTTGGTTAGTGAACTGTAGGCATGAGCAATGATATAGAATAGCCATTTTGTTGCTGAAACAAAGCTATTATGCAATAATTTATGGAACTTTGCAGTTTGGTTGTTATCACGTTTAAATTTTAGACAGTGATTGCTTTAGCTACTATTTGTTTCTTGTTATCTATGGCGTTTCCTAAATTGGTTATTATGAAGTTCTAACAGATGGAGTACGTGAGCCCAGAAGGTCTTCGCTTAGATGGTCGGCGGCCCATGGAAGTATTTTTCCATCTCTCAATTTTCCATTGTGTTGAATCATCACCAGTATAAAGTTTCAATTATTTTATAAAATATTTTTTTTCTATGATTCCAGATGAGACAAATCCGAGGAGAGATTGGTGTTGTGGAAAAAGCCGATGGGTTCTAATTACTAAAACCTTGATTCTTCTTTTCTAATCTTTGTAATTTTTTTTTTAAAGTTGATCTTTCATATCAAATTTCAGTTCTGCTGTGTTTGAGATGGGGAACACCAAAGTCATTGCTGCAGTGTATGGCCCTCGAGAGGTTAGCTAATTCTTTTTTCTTCATTCTATTATTTCGAGCTAAAATTTTAATGAACTTGTGCGTGGTACTCATTATTATTTAAAATGTCTTGTCCGATTTTCAATTTAAATATACTTTTGTTTTCTAGGTCCAAAATAGGTGCCAGCAGATGAATGACAAGGCACTGGTAATAGTTCATCTAATTCTCTGTGTATTAAATTTATCTGTGTTGTGGTGAATATGATAAACGGAACAGGCATGTATTATATTTGTAAATGTAATGTCGTTAGCCATTGTTAATAAGTTTAGGTGCGGTGTGAGTACACCATGGCAAATTTTAGTACTGGAGATCGCATGAGGAAACCAAAGGGTGATAGGTGATATATTCTATTCTCTTTCATTTTCATACATACATGTTGGATCATCTTCAATTTAAAATTTAACATAAGAGTGTTGTATCCATAACTAAATTAAACTATATAACTAAAATGTACATTTTTATGCTCTCAGACGATCCACAGAGATTTCTCTTGTTATTCGGCAAACCATGGAAGCATGCATTATGACACATTTAATGCCTCGGACTCAGGTTCCACTGATGCATCTTGGGAACTTTTCTTCCATGAATGTCTAGTTTGTTCTTTATTGAGCCTTGTATCCGTTTGTTGCAGATTGATATTTTTGTGCAAGTTCTCCAAGCAGATGGAGGTAAATCCCGGTGCCTCGTTGCAGTCATAGGTCCTATATGATAATGTACTTTCGGATTATGTAATAAATCAATGCTGCCCTGTTTCCTTCTATGTGTGTGTGCGTATTTGGTCCTGTTTCATTCAAGGTATTTGTAGATCCAGGCTTATTTTCTGAAAAACTGAAGCCTCCTCTATTCATTTCATGTACAGGGTACTATGAACCACTTTTATTTGAATTTAAAGTTGTTAGTTTGTGTTTTTTAACTACTATTGAGGTAGGTCGTGTTTGAGGGTCAAACTACGCTGCAGGCAGTACGTTAATAGTTATTGCTTTTGTTGCATCTTATTTTAATAGAATATGCGATCGATAGTGTTCACAAAGTACCATGGTTGTCCCTGTTATCTGTGTTTCGGTCATTATGTTAACTATTTTGCAAAGACTACTGGATTTCAACAGGTTACTTCACTGTTTTACTTAAAGAATAGAAAGATCTATCCTTGTGTTTGATTTTTATTTTATATTTGGCAGGAACTAGATCTGCATGTATCAATGCTGCAACCCTGGCCCTTTCAGATGCTGGAATTCCAATGCGCGATCTTGTTACTTCTTGTAGTGCCGGTTACCTTAATAGCACACCTCTACTTGGTAAATTTTTACGTTACTTTATGCTTGTACAGCTCCTATAATGCCATTGTACTAATATGATATTGTAATTCTCATGTGAGCTTGTTGTCGCTGGCTTGTCAGATTTAAACTATGTAGAAGATAGTGCTGGAGGTGCTGATGTCACTTTAGGTATTATGCCGAAGTTGGACAAAGTGACTCTTCTTCAGGTAATCTGTCGTATGTGTTTCGCAATATATTCTCACCAGCTTAAGTTACAATTATTGTGGTAGTTGGCATCTACAGTGTCTTCTCTAGCGCCTTTTGTAAACCACTTATTCGTGATGATCTTTGATGCAGATGGATGCTAAATTACCATTGGATATTTTTGAAAATGTAATGCAACTTGCAATTGAAGGCTGCAAGGCAGTTGCAACATATATTCGAGAAGTAAGCACCCTTTTGCTTATTTTCCTCCCCTCCAGTGATAAGTTCTGCCGTGTCATGAGGCCTCTGTTTGAATGACAGGTATTACTAGAGAATACAAAGCAATTGGAGTATCGACGAGGCACCTAGTTTCAATTCATGGTAAGGCCATGTACATCGTTTGCTAATTGTTTTGGAAATTTGATACGTTTTAACAGTCACGGACAGTCACCCACTTACTCCGATTTCAAAGTTTTATTTTCTATCCACCTGTAGATTTATGGTTGTTCGTATGAAGTTCGAGGCGGCTGTAACATGAAGACGGTGTTTGATGGAGGAACAAGGCTTAAAATTAAGCACACTCAGTTGAAGTAACGAGAGAGCTGTTTTTAGATTCTGAAAATTGTATTTGTAACATCCACAATATGGGCTCTTCTTGTAAATGAATATCCTGACTAAAAGATTTTATATCAAAGAAGATACATGTAACCAAGGAAGTCCATAACTAGGGTGACCCTCATTCAGAAAATGTTCTCCTGTTCTCGAAAAAATACATGATCACTCACAATCAGATTGGATATTAAAGTGGAGAACGAATAGATATGATTTTTAATATTTTAATTTCAACGATTTATTATGCTACCTGCATAAAATAAGCTAGCGTTGCCACTGTGCTTCCCTAGCTTTTTATTTTTTCCTAATTTAGGGAATTTTTATTTGAATCCATTTAACATATTTCCACACCCAGCTTACTCTTTACGGAAGACGATCTTTTCCGGATCCACTTTGTGGGGATCTTAGCGATCCCCACGTCCTAGCTGTTCATCGTACATTGTGTAGTCAGTTTTCGTTAGATATTATTTGTGTTTAATTTTAAATAAAAAAAGGTCAAATGACTTCTGATATTACGATACACGATGAATGGCTAAGATGTTCCCACAAAATGGATCCAGATGGGATCCAATCCCACTCTTTACACCAATATTAATTTTAATTAAATTGTTATCTATTTAAACCCAAATTTACTATCTAACCACCCTCACAAATCCAATTCAAAAATGTTAAATTTATTTTTACACCTATTTAAAATATAAAAGATCAAAATCAAATGAAAAGAGCTGGCATGCGAAAACAATGACACAAAGTATGTAGCTGTTGTTGGTTTGGCTAATTAGAATTTAGATTGCAGAGCAAAGACCAATATTATCAGTATGATATTATACAAACGCACACATGAAAAAAATAATTAATCAATGTTGTCTATTATCTAACTATTAGAATCTTCAACTCTCATTAGGTAGTAGCAGTTGGATATGTAATTCAATAAAAATGAAGCACGATGTTACGGTCGTGTTATGTAATTAAGAAGTAGAAGACTTGGTAATGGTGTTCAAAAAGAACAAGAAAGGCTTTTTAGCCAAAATGGTCCATAATCAATCATTTTGGTCATTCCTTGAAAAATTAAGGACCAAATGACAAAAATACCCCAAATTTAATAAACAATGGGCCGAAATGATTTGACAAAAATTGAGGGTGTTTTTGTCATTTTATCTTTATTTAATGGAGATTTTTCAAGGAATGACCAAAAGGATCGATGATAGACAAACTCATAGACTACTTCTATTGATTTCAAATCTCAATGATCACTTCTATATGAAAGTGTCTTAGGGTTTTTGCCAGAACAGAACGTGGAGAAAAATTACGTAATGGTTATTTTTCTTGTAATTTAATCATGTACTTGATGGTAATTATGTAACAGGGTAACAAAGACAGTTCACATTTAAAGTAAGTTGAGTATAAAAAGAGGTTATTTGGGTTTAAATTAAATTTTCCGAAAATTTAAGGGGAAGAGATGCTACCTCAACCCAGTGCCAGAGCATACAACAAATTTCTTTGAGGATTTATAGAGGAGGTCTACAAATTGCTCACCAAAATGGATTGTCAACAAGGGGACTTGAACCTAGGTCTTTTTATAGTGAAGAGAACAATCTTTAGCAACTCAACCAATTTTCGTTGGCAATGATATTGCTACTTTTAACCCAATTAAGAGGAGAAAAATATTTGAACTCGAGACGTAATAAGTTGAAAATGAAAATTCTATCCACTAACAATTCACCACTTGCTACCAGTGTTCTAAAAAACGGCCTAGGCGGCCGCCTAGGCGCTGGGCGCCTAGCAACCGAGGCGTTTTTGGGCAAATCGGGAGGAAAAATCGGGTTGGGCCTAGGCGGCCGCCTAGGCGGGCTAGGCGGCGCCTAGGCGGTCTAGGCGGGCTGGGCGGCTAGGCGGGTTAGGCGGGCTAGGCGGTCCTAGGCGGCCCTAGGCGGCCCTAGGCGGTCCTAGGCGGCCCTAGGCGGTCCTAGGAGGTTTTTTTTATTTTTTATTTTTTATTAATTGCGTGCTTTTTTCTTTTTTGGTTTCATGGTGGTATACTTATGGAAATGGTGTATCTAATTTGCAAATGATGGATTTACTACAAGTTCATCCAATACTTATGGAAATAGTGTACCTAATTTGCATTTTATCATTACTTTATTATCCATACAAGTATAGTTTTTTTTTAGGTGTCAATATGCACTTATTTACAAGATATACAAGAAATTTACCTAAATCCGCCTAGCGTTTTTTAGAACCTTGCTTGCTACCCTATAAAGATGTTAATTACTGTAACTAAGTATGTAAATGGTGTTTTTTTTTAACGCTTTGGGCATCTTGTGTCCTCAAGTTGATTGATGAGCCGAAAAAAAAAAGAGGGAAAAAGATTAAACTTCTATTATTTCAAAATTTAAATCCTAATAAAGTGACCAAACCTAGGAATCCAACTGCTTATTGTTTGATTCCACGGTTAATTGCAGGACCCCTTTTGTTAGAGGATGAATACCCACAAATTCATGGTGCTTTTACCAAGTACAAGCATTTGGACCTTCAGGTATGGTATTTTTGGCTTGCTTGAAAATATTTTTAGAAAGATACGCAATTTGGTCATAAACACTTAGACGAAAACGGTTCATGTCAAATATTTAGAAGTTAAATCTCAAGTACTTTTTTAAAAAAAAAATTTAGAAATGCCTCCTCAAGAACTTAAAAGAGCTTCATGAAATAATAAAAACCTTGCAGATGATAACCCTTAACAATTCTACGTTTTCTTCCAAAAGTTGTCAAAAATGCTTTTGAATATTCCAAATCATTTTAAAAAGACCTTATACATTGTGGAAAGGATCAAGAGATTTTTGTATTTTGGGAACACCATAGTTAATCATATTAATTTGGCTGACTCATATTAATTTGGCTGACCAATATTACGTGTAAGACCAAACCAAACCCAACCATGAGCAAAATACTATTTTTTAGGTTTTATTCCTCCCTTAGGTTTGGAATCTCTTCAAATCCGCGTGGATCAGAAGAGACCTTTCTTCCAGTAGCTATTAAAGAAATCATGTCTTTCTTCACGTGGATGAAAGTGTCCATCCAAATTTCCATATCTGTTCGTTAGATAGAAACTGATGTAGTTTATTAGAGGACATCTTTCTTCCAGCAGTTTCTAAAGAAATTACGTCTTTCTTTATGCAGCTGTTAAGCGAAGACTTATATCTATTCCCTTTTTTAGCACAAAGATATACATCTTTCTTCCGGCTTGAAGAGTAGTTGTACTTCTTCCTTCAGCACAAAGAGTTATACCCTTCCAGCAATTGGCACATACAATGTTTTCAAGCCCAAATAATATATTTCGATACTCAGATCATCACAACTTTAATCATATTATTTTCGTAACGTATATATATTTTCATATATATTTTGAAATATCCCCATAGTTAGCTATTGAAATTTATTTTTACCGATAATTACTAACTTTTTTTTTTTTTTTTCTTTTGAGAAGAGAAATGATAGTGGTTTTATTAGAATTGGAAAAAGCTCATACAGTTTCTAAAAGGGCGTCTAGAATCAAATTCAAAGATTCCTCAAACCAACAAAAAACAGAGTTCGAATAAGTAGCCAACTTGACCATACGGTGTGCCGCTACATTGGCGGATCGACGAACATAGCAAATTTGCGAAGCTTCAAATCCCTACAAGCTAACTCTGATGTCCTCCACTAATAAATCCAACGGAAAAGACCCCTGCTTAAGACTACAATAGCCTGAACAACTTGAAAAGAATCACTCTCAAAATAATCCTTGGCAAATTCCATTGCATAGCCCAACAAACACCATTACGAACAGCAAGCAATTATACCATTGTGGGATTTGATGCAGGGGATATTTGACGAACAAAACCTCCAGCATAGTTACCTGCTTCGGCTCGAAATATCCCACCTACGCCTCCCAGATTCGTAGCAACAATTAAAGAACCATCCACATTAATCTTTATCCACCCAGGTGGAGGGGGACACCAGAAGGACGATGCTTGTATAGGTCGAGATTGGAATGTAGGCTTATCCTTGGTGAATTCATCAAGGTGCAGTTTGGTTAAATGACTTACCAAAGCCGGATTCTCAACTTTGGCATCCCATAGCAGAGAGTTTCTTGCACGCCAAATCGAATGAATGAGTATTAGGAATAAAGCCAGCTAACTAGTAGGGAAGAAACACACAAAGACACCCAATCACACACAGAGGAATACACCAGAGGCCTTGGACCCAAATTCAAATGAGAGGAGAAATATGCTGCTCAGGCAAATGGGCAATCACTAAACACATATAGCGCCAATTCAGAAGAGGAACTACAAAAAATACAAATATTGTCCACCGCCACCCCTTTTTCTCCAAATTAGTGCGAATAGGTAGAATGTTGAGGCAAGCCCTCCAAATGGACATTTTCGCCCTAACTACCAGGGAGATTAGCTTTCCACCATAATTCTAGCTAGCTCAGTTTTTCAAAATATATAATGTTCTTAAAAAAAGTGAGAATTCAAGACTAAAGCAAACAATTTTTCATCTTCAAATATTCCAAAAATTTCCAATAAAGATGACACTAGAGTTTCTAATTTATATCTTCAGTTTTACATCCTTGCATTGAAGTTGAACCAATCGATTGCAATTAGTTTTACATCCTTGCATTGAAGTTGAACCAATCGATTGCAATTAGTCATTTAATGAGAAATTAAGATGTCTTATTGCATAATTAATCAATTTTTGTTTACTTGTAAGACATTAAATGCATGGACTATAAACAAGAGAGACCACATTGTTTGAAGGATAATACTTGGGTACTCACAAGGGAGGAGGATTCTCTCATCTCATATTCCCATCCCCTTCCCTCCCCTCCTCTCACATATTGTTTTATAGTCTCTACCAAAAAAATCAATAGAAGATGTTGATGAGGCTAAACCGTAACCGTTCAAATAGGAGGGGAGGGAAGGGGAGAAAGATTAGGAGGGGAGGGAAGGGGTGAAAGATTAGGAGGGGAGATAATCCTCCTGCACTCACAAGGGAGTACCCAAAATACCAACCAAATGACATGGATCAATAAGAATTTAACACATGTAATTTTTTTTCAAAAAAGAACCAAACATCTTTCACGCTTAGAAGCCCAAAGGTTACCGGCGTCTTTTCCCAATGATGTAGTACTTCCCTATGAGTATCCAAGTATTATCCTTATTTGACCATATTCATGTACACATAAAATGACATTTGACACATGTAACCAACATTTAATGAGATAAACTTATTAATAGAATGATTTTCACACACACTTTTTCGGGAGCATTTTTGCTCACCACCATTCAACGTGGTGTATGCTCACCATCCTATTTATCATTATTTGATGAGTTTGAATTTCGAGATTCGTGTAGTGGATAAGCACAAATCTCAAAATTCAAACTTATTTAACGATGATAAATAGGAGGTGAGCATACACCACACTAAATGATAGTGAGCAAAAATGCACTCCACCTTTTCTTTCTAGTCATTGGTTTGAATAAGACAAATAGATTAATAGTCAAGATTAAATATAAGTGGGTACTAATAGGCTAAAAAGGGTGTGCATTTCTCACTTATTCACATCATATAATACATGAAAGTGGTAAAAAAAATATGTGATACCACTAGCAATTTCCTTTTAAAATTTGACCAGAAACGGACTATTTATGGAGGCTTGATACTTTCGCTTATTCGACATGCACAAGGAAAGCCATGGCGGCTTCAACTATGAAACTAACGCTCTTCTTACTCCCTTTGTTCTTCACCTTCTCCCTAATAATCTCAAGCCACCACCCACTAGATCCTTTAACCCCATCTGAATTCAAAAAGGTCCGAACCATAGTAAAAAAATCATACCCATCTGGCCTCAAACACAACCTAACCTTTCAATACATAGGTTTAGACGAGCCAGACAAACCAGTCCTCCAATCATGGCTTTCATCAAAAACCAAATCAAACCCCCCTCCTCGACGAGCCTTTGTCATCGCACGCCTCCACAAAGAAACCCACGAGCTCGTGGTCGATTTATCCAATCGTTACATAATTTCCAATAAAGTTTACCGTGGAAATGATGGTTACCCTATGCTCACCAACGACGAACAAACAGCGGCAAGTGCACTTCCGTTTTCCTATCAACCATTTATCGATTCGATTAAGAAGAGGGAGCTTAACTTGTCCGAGGTTGTTTGTACCACGTTTACAGTTGGGTGGTTTGGGGAGAAGCATAGTAGGAGAGCAGTTAAAATTCTGTGTTTTTATAAAGAGGGCACGGCTAATGTGTACATGAGGCCCTTGGAGGGAGTATCTTTGTTGGTTGATCTTGATGAAATGAAAATAGTGGAGTATTATGACAGGTCTAGGCTTCCGATGCCGAAGGCTGAGGGAACGGAGTATCGGCTGTCAAAGCAGAAGCCGCCATTTGGTCCGCCGCTGAATGGTTTTGTCATCGAGCAACCGAACGGACCCGGGTTCAAAATCGACGGGCACAAAATAAGGTTAGCTTTACGTGAATTTACTTTAAGAGAAATGTGTGATCACAAGAAATTCCGCACAGAGGTTGATTATCTTCATTTCAACAAACCATTTTTACGTTTAACACATCCTCTTAATTCTGTTAGTACTTGTTCAATTCAGACTTGTGACTGCAAAGAAACCCTAACTTATAAAGACTAAAAAAAGTTATATAAAAGAGAAAAACCTTGCATAAATTATTTCCATAAAAATAAAATAAAACACCCCAACTTATGATAATGAAGGTGGACCGGAAAAAGAGTATGGGTCAGTTAGCCTCAATTAATTAAGTGTTAGGTTTGCTTTCATAAAACCAACAAAAAGAACAGTCTTCAAGTGTTTTTTCAAGATTTGCTTACAGTTTTGTTAAGAATTGATACCAAAAATATTTTCACAAAAAACGCTTTTAACCATTTTAAAACATTATTCTTGACTTTAGTTGACTAGTTGGTTTGTCCCCCAGAATTTTCATATGACAACAAACTTGAACGATAAATATTCCACAAATTAGGTGTAGAATTGTCATTAGACATTACAAATTAAAATTTGCAACCTTGAGTCTTGACTATGTAATCACAAGACAAATGCCGGCAATAACCTGGTTAATGTATACGTGTGTTGTACATCTTTGTCAACTGGTGAGTCCTTGACCTAATGGACTTGAAGATTGAAGCTCATTGTCTTGTTAGGTGCCGCATGGTATTGAATTGTTGATTTTAAAATATGGAATTATTGACTCGAAAATAAGGAAAACGATGGATCCATCTAGACCACTATGGTCATATATTAATGAGTAATGATGCTAGAGAGACCAAATTTTTTAAACCAAATTTGCAAACTAAATGATGTGGTTGAAGATGATTGGATTATTAATTAAGTGTAGATTAACGTGCTTGTTTCTTATTTGTGACACATCATTTGGTTTGCATTTTGATTTAAAAAATTTAATCTTCCTATCATTACTCTATATTAATGCATAAAGTATGAATCCATCTGGACCATTATTTTGCCGCTACGTTAAGCTTCACCAGTGTTTGATTTTCCCCCTTCCTCCTATGCAAGGCTTAAAATTTAGAAATTGGAGTATTGATCTGAACTTGACCCAACTGAAATTTTGGTTCATAATTTAAAAATTTATAATTAAATGTCTCTAAATTCGTCACAATGTGGAGTTATAGTTCTTTTGCATAACACTGTTCAAATTTTTGTCTAAAATAAAGGATTACAAGGAAAAAAAAAAAAAAGAGATGAAAATTTTAACTGAGTTACAAAAGACAAATCATTGATCTATATTGTGACAAGCTCAGAGACCATGACTCACAAATTTTTGGTTTATAAACCAAAACTCTAATTGAATCAAAATTTAGAAGCCAATACTCCATTTTTTCTCATCAGAATATGTGATCGTGATAACCAACACTAACAATAATTTTTTCGTATTTTAAAACATAAGAAGTAAAACAAAAAACAAAGAACATGGAGGTCGAGACTATACTATTAATTTTTAGTTTTGGAGCCAAAATCCATGTTGGTTTAAGGCTTAGCTTTAACTTACTTTCTATTCATTATGTTGTTTGTCTACAATCACTCATTAATTTTCTGATTTATAAATCCAATATTCATTCAGCTGGGCCAATTGGGATTTCCATTTGGGATTTGATGTTCGAGCTGGTCCAATAATTTCGTTGGCATCAATCTACGATCTAGAAAAGGCTACATATCGTCAAGTATTATACAGAGCATTCGTATCCGAGCTTTTTGTGCCGTACATGGACCCAACTGAAGAATGGTACTACAAGACCTTCTTTGATGCCGGTGAATTTGGTTTTGGTCAACTGGCTATGCCACTTGAGCCCTTGACTGATTGCCCTGCCAATGCTGAGTTCTTGGATGCATACTATGCCGGGGAGGATGGTACTCCTGTTAAAATATCTAATGCTTTATGCATATTTGAGCAACAGTCTGGGAGTGTCATGTGGCGTCACACTGAATCAGCAATTCCTGGAGAACTGGTAAGGCATCAAATTTTAACTTCAAGTTGAACAAGTCCCTTCTTGTATTCTTGTAGTTGTTCATTTATTATGGTTGATTGTTCATTTATCATGCCATTAGCCGATGCAACATGCATGGTTTGAATGTGTGGTCCATTCTAGCATTTTCTTAACAACATGTGGAGAAAAAATTTGGGTGAAAACTTTTCCTACCACGTTGCAGGTTGGGTGACACACACTATCTAGTTAAAATATAATATTTCTTACAAGTTCTTAATTCTGATTCAAATTATCTTACACATTTCAAGCCTGAATTTTCAACCGACGTTGTTTGCCACTGTGTTGTATTCTAACATGACAGATCTTGGTTTTACAGATAACGGAGGTTAGGCCAGAACTAAGCTTGATAGTGAGGATGGTCGCAACTGTTGGCAACTACGATTACATACTCGACTGGGAATTTAAGCCAAGCGGCTCCATCAAAATTGGGGTCTGATAATTGATAAAGATGGATACTATTTTAATTTGTTTACCATCGATCGGCATAAGATTATATATAAGAAAGGGAGCTGACTCGAGCGCTTTAAAAATGTGATCTTGCATTCATTTTTTATAATAATTCAGAGAAAAAGTAGACATGGAGGAGTGAATAAATTGTCATTAGGTGTTTCCGCGTTGCAGCTAAACCATTTTCTTTTTCAAACAGGTTGGCTTAACAGGAATACTAGAAGTGAAGGCTGCAGATTACACTCACACTAGTCAAATAAAGGAGGATGCTTATGGTACATTGCTAGCAGATTATACAATTGGGGTGCACCACGACCATTTCTTGACCTATTACCTGGATCTTGATGTGGATGGTGAAGCCAACTCCTTTATTAAAAACAATTTGGTGACCAAAAGAGTGACAAACAAGAACTCGCCTAGAAAGAGCTACTGGACAGTTGAAAGTGAGACAGCAAAGACCGAATTGGATGCAAAAATTCAGTTGGGTTTGAAGGCATCGGAGCTGGTTGTGGTAAACCCTAACAAGAAGACCAAACCTGGAAACAGCATTGGTTATCGTCTAATTCCAGGGTCAATATCAAAAGCACTTTTAAGCGACGATGATTACTCACAAATCCGAGGTGCATTTACCAATTACAATGTATGGGTCACACCTTATAACAAGTCTGAAAAATGGGCTGGAGGACTATATGCTGATCGGAGCCATGGAGAAGACACACTGGCTACTTGGAGCCTCAGGTATATTTAAACAATTAATATTATTTAATTATAGATACTGTTAAGGAGACCATGTAAGAATAGCTTACATAGATGATTATCAACTAACACATAGAATCATAATTAACCAGAGTCAATACCAACACACAAAAATTAGACACACACCTAAGGATAAAGAAGACATGATGCTCGAAATAAAGATAGTCTTCTACTCTCACAAAACTAGATGCTTATGCTTTCAATAAGACTCAGCACACTATTAAACTTATATTTGGAGAGCAGGGACCAACCTTTTTATAGTCACATAAGGCCTATTGATTCCACTTATTGGGAAAACAATAGGTCTCTCAATAACTCATCATTTACTGCAATAAGTCCCTTACATTATTATTTTGAATGTTTCATATAACCTACCGTTTACAAGACTCTATTAACTTAATAAATACACTTCTATCAAAATCATGATTATGTCTACTCAAATTCTTACATCCTCCCACTTGAGTATACATAGTCACATAGTATTGAACTGTATAGAAATAAGTTAACAGTGATAATTGAGTTTATATAACAAGATTATCAACTTAAACATAGATGTGATCAACTAAATCAAACCCAGAACTATAAAATGTTGATGCATATCACCTGCATCATTACTTTATAATCATCGAAGCTTAACTAAACCAATCACAAAACTACATGCCAAAAAATGTAGTCTTGGAAGTGACAAATCTTAATACTCCCACATAATTGGTCCATACTTCAAGTTAAAAAAAAAAAAAACTTATGTATTGCAGTATCAACAAATATAGCTCATTACAGAATGAGCAAACATTGAATCACAACATGAAACATAATTGAGAGGATATCAACAAAGAAGTGGACAAGATAAGTTTATCAGATGTAAATAAAAATAATAAGTTGCTCCCACTAATGAAGATCATCAAAAGATTCAACTACTCCCATCTTCGACACATGATTCTTGAACACTCCCATAGGTAAAGGCTTTGTTAATGGATCGGCCACCATTGAATGAGTGTCAATGTGCTCAACTTCAACAATCTTTTTCCTCACTTCATCTCTTAGCAACAAATACTTTGTATCCATCAACCTTGCAGCTGAGGTTTTCTTATTGTTCTTACAGTTGCCTTGTTGTCACAATAAATCTTCAAAGGCTTTTGAATCGAATCAACAATCTTCATAACAGTCACAAGATTTCTAAGCCAGAATGCTTGTTTAGATGTTTCATGACAAGCAATGACCTCTGCTTGCATTATCGAAGTAGCAACACATCCTTACTTAGCATTTTTCCAAGAAATTGCTCATTCAGCCAAAAGAAAAATAAAGCCACTAGTTGTTTTTCTATCATCTGTACAACCAGCAAGATCTGAGTTCGAGTATGCAACCATTTCATGATTTTCCATTTCGCTATACACCAACATGTAGGCCTTTGTTCTTTTCATATACATGAGCACCTTTTTAGTAGCTATCCAATGAGGCTCTCCAGGATTTGATTAAAATCTACCAAGGAAGCTAACAGCAAACATCAAGTCCGGTCTAGTACAAACTTAAGCATACATTAGGCTTCCCACAAGAGAAGCATATGGTTTATCTTTCATCTTTTCCTTCTCCAGATCATTTGTAGGACATTGATCCTTGTTTAGTTTATCTCCTTTTCCCATAGGCAACTCACCATTTGAACATGTCTCCATGTTAAACTTCTTGAGAATTCTATCAATGTAATTCTTTTGTGATAATCCCAGGAGCCGTCTCGTTCTGTCTCTGGTTATTTTAATTCCCAGGACAAAATGAGCTTCCCCTAAGTCCTTCATTTCGAAGCTGCTAGACAACATCTTCTTGGTATTCATTAGTAGTTGCAAATCTGAACTTGTCAATAAGATATCGTCAACATAAAGTACAAGAAAAATGAATTTAGAACCACTGACCTTGAGATAAACACAATCATCTAGCTTGTTTTCCACAAAGCCAAAAGATGTAACGATCTGATCAAATTTGATAAACCATTGTGTGGAAGCTTGTTTCAAACCATAAATTGATTTGTTGAGCTTACAAACCATAGATTCTTTCCCTCTTTCAACAAATCCTGGAGGTTGTTGCATATAGATATTTTCATCAAAATCCCCATTAAGAAAAGGAGTCTTGACATTCATCTGGTGAAGTTCAAAATCAAAGTGAGCAGTAAGAGCCATAATGACTCTCATAGAATCCTTGGAAGAAATCGGAGAAAAGGTATCAGTGTAGTCGATACCTTCTCTTTGAGTAAAACCCTTTGCCATGAGTCTTGCTTTGTGCCTTTCAACTCTTCCTTGAGTGGTTTTAAAGACCCACTTATATCCAATGGGCTTGATGTCTGAAGTTCTTTCAACTAATGTCCAAACTAAATCTTTTGCATAGAGTTAAGTTCTTCCTCCATAACGGATTTCCACAATGCATGCAGCTCACTATTCACAGCTTGATTAAATGTAATTGGATCACTCACATCACCAAAATCATATTCTGCCTTCTGTAAGTATACCACATAATCAGAAGGAATTGCAGACTTCTTTTGTCTCTGAGATTTTCTTATTGGACCTGTGGATTTGAAATTACTAGTGGCAAACTAATAATTTCAATATTAGCAACAGATGTATGATCACTATCATTAATCTCTTCAAAAGTGCATTGCTCAGCAACATCATCTTATGTACATGCATCTTCTATAAACTTGGTGTTATGCGTTTCATGGATTCTGGTGTGCATATTGGGACAACGAAATTTAAAGCCTTTGGATCTTTCGGCATAGCCAATAAATCGACAACTAATTATTCTTGGATCTAACTTTTTTTTCTCTTGGATTATATATTCTAGCTTCAGCCTTGCAACCCCATATTCTAAAATGATTAAAGCTAGGCTTTCTACTAGTTCAAATTTCAAAGGGAACTTTACTCACTAACTTACTTGGGACTCAGTTCAAAATGTAGTTGGCTATCTTCAATGCTTCTACCCATAGAAAAATGGGTAATTTGGACTGAGAAACATGTTTCTGATCATTTCTTTCAACTTCCTATTTCGTCTTTCAACAACACCGTTTTGTTCAGGTGTGTTGGGAGTTGTGTACTGAGCCATAATTTCATATTTCTCCAGAAACAGGGCAAATGCTCCTTTTTGTTGTCCAGCTTTAGTATACCTACCAAAATACTCACCACCCTTATCTGATCACACAATCTTAATATGTTTATCAAGCTGTTTTTCAACTTCATTTTGAATTTTTTTAAAACATTCTAACACAGCAGATTTTTCAAATATTAAATAAACATAAGAGTATCTCGAAAAGTCATCAATAAAGGTGACAAAATAAGAATTTCCACATATTGTTTTAGTCGGGAATGGACCACAAACGTCTATATGGATTATTCTTAAAAGACTTAGACTCCTTGTAGAACCAGTTTTTCGAAGATTTGTTAATTTTCCCTTAAAACAGTCCACACATTCATAATAAGCATTTAAATATATTTTTGGTAACATGTCCTGCTTTATCAATTGCGTAATCCTTTCTTTTGAGATACGCCCAAATCTTTTATGCCAAAGCATATAAGATTTTTCGTTAATGAGCATTCTCTTTGAACCACTGCATTCAACATTAAGGCATTCATCCATAGAACTGCAATCTAGTTGCCATAAATCATCTCTAAGAAAATCAATGCAAAGCAAACACTCAAATTTATTTTTATGATAAAATTTGACACTGTCATCGTCCCAACAAAAGAAAAACCTGACTTGACTAATTTTGAAGCAGAAACTAAATTCCTTCTCATGGAAGGTACATAAAGGACATTATTGAGTTTTGTTTGTACCATACTTGACCAATCCTGAAACTACTGAGCACCGGTCAACGTTATACCATCAAGGACCCAGAAGAGTTTCCCTCAAACCATGAGGCCAATTACAGCGCGACATGTGTAGACATCAGAAGCCAATCATAGCGCGACACGTGTCAACATCAGAAGCTAATCACAACATGACACGTGTCAATGTCAGAATGAAACTAGAAACTCTCTTCTATAAATAGAGATCATTCTCTCACAATATTTCCTAATGTCATTTGTACTAAATCATTCACTTGTACTTACTAAAGGAGAGCTTGAACCTATGTACTTGTGTAAACCCTTCACAATTAATGAGAACTCCTTTACTCCGTAGACGTAGCCAATCTGGGTGAACCACGTACATTTTGTGTTTGCTTCCTTGTCTCTATCCATTTACATACTTATCCACACTAATGACTGAAGCAATCTAGTGAAGGTCACAAACTTAACATTTTTTGTTGTACCAAAGTCCTCACTGATTTTGTGTATCAACATTTGGCGCCGTCTGTGGGAGCGACACTTATTCCCACTCTCTTCAGCTTTGTCAAGCTAGTTTCCACCATTCGTACACTCTCTTTTGACCAGGTATCCCTCTCCAACATGGGGAACGAAGGAAGCCACAACACACAGAATGACACCCTTCTTGCATCTAGTGCGAAGTAACGAAAGAAGGAAGGAAAAAGGGTTGCTCTTCAAGCTAAAGTCGATGAGCTAGAAGCTCAGAACAACAAGATAACAATGAAGAATGAGGTCCTCCAGGAACAGTATGAGAAGCTCTTTGAGACGCTCCATGAAACTAGGCATACTCAAACACACGAGTTCGTTGCCCCTGTGGACATTAACCATCATCTGGGTGCCCTTCAACACGGAGGGTCACATTCCTTCGACATGGGTATCCCTGATGAAGAGCGAGCTAATCATCAAAACATTGATCAACATGAGACATCTCTTAACCCAGCTGCTTCGACCCGAAGTAGGAGAAGTGGAGGAAGACAGCTCCTTGCAGAAGGGTTGGAAGGATCGAAAGCCGTTTATCGTGACTGCACAGACTTCCTAAAGCAATGTCGAGAGAATCCCCTCCACATATGCTCGAAGATTAATGACCTAAGGGTTCTTGAAAGACTCGATCCCCTTCCATGACCCAGGTTAGCTGCTAATCTAGGGAAGGAACGATAGGTCCTAGAGGAACATGAAGGTATAGGGGACTCTGAGGTATTCCGATAGACTCGCCCTAGAAGTCAGTACGGCGAGTCCAAGGAAATATCACACGCTTTTGCTCAAACTTTCCTACTTCCAAGAGGCGATGGAGACTTACGAAAGAAAATACCAGTGGTATATGACTCCATTCAGGACCCCCTTGTCTTACAGCTCCTTGAGGAAATAAACAAGTTGAAGGCCGAACGTCAGGCCGAGATACCTGACTGGAACCAACCTAGGCCTGGCCTTCTCACAAGGAGGATCCTTGACACCCCTTTCAAGCAAAGATAAAATAAAAGCTTGGTTTACAACTCTATACTGGAAGGAAGGACCCAATTGAACACCTTAACCTCTTTGAGTCCACCATGGCATATCAAATGCACACCGACGAAGCGCAACGTCTTCTCTTCCCCTCCACCCTCTTTGGCGGAGCTCTAAACTGGTATTGCCGTCTTCCACCTGAAACAGTAGACTCATTTGAGGAACTGAGGAAACTGTTTTTCTCTCAACACATTTTCCAGACCGATCGCTTGCATTTTGCAGATGACTTGTACACTATTGGCCAGAAGCCGGAAGAGTCACTACGAGAGTATGCTGGTCGTTTCAGCCATGAGTATTCTCGCTGCGCTGAGGTAGATGACAAGACTGCCCTCAAGGCTTTCACAGCAGGGCTACGTGATTGTTTCTTTAAGTACATAATCAATGCCAACACTTGGAAGACCTACTCTGAGGTGATGGCACAGGCTTACAACCATGCCTCCGCCGAGGCAAGGACATATCAAGGGGAAACCCCCCACAACCACCCCTTATCAACAAGTAGGGAGTGGAAGCCAGATCCAACCAAATGAGAAGACCTCGACTTTCCAAACGGCAGCAATGCCTCTCTTTGCCTTACTTAATACTTTGCCAAGTCAACAGACATATCAATCTCAGGGCAAAAGGAAAGATTTCCATCCTCACCGGTCTTATTTTAGTAAAAAGAGTAAGGGACACTACCGCGATAACCAAGGGTATCGCCATGATAATCCCTGACCCCAAGCAGTCTACATAGTGGGTCAAGCACGTGTCAGGATAGCCTTTACCCCGAGGTATGAGGCATACACACCTTTGAATGCCACATGCGTGGCTATTTACCCCAGCATAGCACACTTGATACCGAAGCCAAAGCCGAGACACCCAGATTACAAGCCCATGAAGAACACAGGCACGTTTTGCTGCTACCACGAGCATAACGACCATGACGGCGAGAAATGTATCACCATTCGTGATCATATTGAAGCTTTGGCACGTGAAGGAAAAATTGATCAATTTCTCCTTCATCCTCCAAGGGGTAACCGTAACCAACGCTAGGTAAATGTGATATATTCCATAAGTGGTGGCATACCCATATCTAAATCTTCTAACAGGGCCATGAAAAATAGTGAACGAGC
Source organism: Malus asiatica (assembly GCA_033882615.1). Taxonomy (NCBI): domain Eukaryota; kingdom Viridiplantae; phylum Streptophyta; class Magnoliopsida; order Rosales; family Rosaceae; genus Malus; species Malus asiatica. The sequence goes on from JAOVFK010000018.1 coordinate 1,404,605, forward strand.
TTTAAGGTCTGGCCACCAAGTGTTTCACGTGGAAGACATCAGGGGAGGTAAGTATCAAAAGCCTAACTGGGATCCAATATGTTTCTACCCTGAGGAAGAAAGAGGTATCATCTACCCTCACAACGACCCACTGATCGTGGAAGCTCACATAGCCAATTTTGAAGTACGACGAATCCTGGTAGACACGGGGGATTCGGTCAATATCATGTTTGCTGAACCTTTTAGGGCACTTAATATAGCTAAACACTTGCTCGGCCGCTCGATTTCCCCTATGATAAGTTTCTCTGGTGATATCATGCAACCTTTGGGGAGCATACACTTACCTTTTACCATTGGTACAGGAGCGCTACCATTACCACTAACTTCCTAGTGGTTGATTGCCCAACAACATACAATGTCATCTTCGGACGCACATGCATCAATGATCTTAAGGCCATGGTATCCATACATATGATGTTGATGAAATTTCCAACCCCTTATGGCAATGGTTACATCAGAGAAGATCAACTTAGTGCACGATCATGTTACAACACTTTGGTCAAGCAACAACACCTGCATGTGCCCAAGGAAACCCTTTCTATACATGACCAAGTCATAAAGACCAGCCCAGACGAAGCCAACTTGGATCTTCACGGTGACGATCCTCTAGATGACTCTTTCACCCAGCAAGCACAACCCGCTGAAGAATTGGAGAAGGTCTCTATCTTAAAAGATTATCCGGATCGCATGGTGAAGATTGGTACCACCTTGTCACCACCTATTCAGTTGGCATTGATCTCTTTTTTGCAAGAGAACACTGAGGTCTTCGCTTGGTCATACGAGGACATGCCAGACATCTATCCCGATATAATCTGTCATCGCTTAAGTATTAACCCCAAGACTAAGCCAGTGAGACAGAAGCGAAGATCTTATGACGCTGAACGGTATGAGGCAATGAAGGCAGAAGTTGAAAAACTCAAAGGCATAGGCTTCGTCCGCGAAGTCAATTATCCAAGGTGGGTAGCAAATGTTGTCCTTGTTAAGAAGAATCCGACCAAGGAAAATCTCCTGCTCCAAAAGGTCTTGTGGAGAATGTGTGTCGATTACACCGACCTAAACAAAGGATGCCCGAAGGATAGCTTTCCTCTTCCTCTCATAGACAGACTTATAGACTCTACGGCAGGGTGTGAACTCCTAAGCTTCATGGATGCTTACTCAGGATACAACCAAATCCTCATGAACCCTCCAGACCAATAACACACAACCTTCACTACTGACAGGGGATTATATTGCTATAAAGTCATGCCCTTCGACCTAAACAATGCAGGAGCGACTTATCAGAGACTGGTCAATTCAATGTTCACAAAACAGATTGGGAAGAGCATGGAAGTTTACGTTGATGATATGCTAGTCAAAAGCAAACATGCTGACCAACACATCACTAACTTATTTGAAACTTTCACCATTCTGAAGAGGTATCGAATGAGGTTGAACCCTAACAAATGTGCCTTCGGCGTAGGCTCTAGCAAATTCTTAGGCTTCATGATAAGCCAACGGGCATTGAGGCTAATCCTGAGAAGATTAAAGCAATCCTCGACATGAAGGAACCGGTAACTTCAAAAGACATCCAAAGCCTTACTGGCAAGGTGGCAGCCTTAACTAGGTTCATCTCTAAGGCCACAGACAGATGTGCTCATTTCTTCAAAGCGCTTAAGGGAAGTAAGAAGTACATTACATGTACTGATGAATGTGCTGAGGCATTCAAGAACCTCAAAGACTACATGAGTAAATCCCCTCTGCTCTCCAAACCTAAGGTTGGTGACACTCTCATTATCTATCTGTCGGTATCAGCTTCAGCAGTAAGTTTCGTTCTCATTAGAAATGATGGTAATGTCGAACGACCTGTCTACTACGCTAGCAATGCCTTACAAGATGCGGAGACACGATACTTCAACATTGAGAAATTGGTTTTAGCATTGGTCATGTCTGCTCGAAAACTTCGCCTTTACTTCCAAGCTCACTCCATCATCGTGCTTACCAATCATCCTTTTCGACAGATACTCCAAAGTCCTTACACTTCCGGGCGAATGATCAAATGGGCAATAGCATTGGGTGAGTTTGACATCTCCTACCAACCAAACCTAGCTGAGAAGGGCCAAGTAGTGGCAGACTTCATCGCCGACTTCACATATCTTGTTGACATTGTTTCTACGCCTAAAGAAATGGTTTCATTACCCTCGGAAGCTCAGAAAATAGAACCAACAGCCCCAGCATGGAGTCTATATATTGATGGCTCGTCCAACCAACAGGGTTGTGGAGTAGGACTAGTCCTTACGACCCCTGACAAAGTGGCGATGGAGTATGCTCTTCGTTTCAAATTCAAGGTGTTGAACAATGAGGCCGAATATGAAGCCCTCCTAACAGGCTTACGTTTGGCCAAACACCTTGGGGTTAAACGAATTGATATCTTCAGTGACTCTCAACTGGTGGTTAACCAGATCACCAACAACTTTGACGCTAAGGATAGCTCCATGGCAGCCTATTTGGCACAAACACAATTGTTGCTCAAGCACTTCCACTATCAGATCATCCAAATTTCTCGAGCAGCAAACAGTCATGCAGATGCTTTGGCTTGCCTCGCCTCAGCGGTGGAAGACAAGATTGGGAGAAAAATTCAGGTCGAATTGTTGGCAGCACCAAGCACTATGGCTGCGGAAGTGTGCAACTTACAACAGGGGGATAGTTGGATTACCCTGATTTATAGATTCCTTGCTCATGGCACCCTTCTAAATGACAAAGTCCAAGTTAAGCAGATTCGATACAAGGCTACCCGTTACTTGATCATTAATGACCAACTCTACAAGCAGGGTTTTAACCTACCATACCTAAGATGCCTTACGCCCGCAAAGGCGGAAACTGTCATTCGGGAAATACATGAAGGAGTCTGCGGAGATCATGCTGGATCTCGATCCCTAGCACACAAGGCTTTTTGCCAAGGATATTACTGGCCAACACTTCACCAAGATGCCATCAGAATATCTCACTCATGTGATAAGTGTCAACTCCTTACTCCTCTCCCGAGCTGCTCACTCCTATGATCAGCCCTTGGCCCTTCGCCCAATGGGGACTTAATTTGATGGGCCCAATGCCTGCAGGGAAGGGCAAGGTTCACTATGCAATCATTGTAGTTGACTACTTCACAAAGTGGGCCGAAGTAGAACCCTTGGCAACCATTACTGAGGTAAAAATAGAAGACTTCGTATGGAAGAACATCCTTTGCAGATTCGGCATTCCCAATGCGATAGTCACTGACAACGGGCAACAGTTCGACAACAATAAGTTCAGGATGTTCTGCTCTAAGTTCAACATCAACTTATGTTTTACCTCCCCAGCTCATCCCTAGTCTAATGGACAAGTTGAAGCCATCAACAAAATAATCAAGCGAACTTTGAAAACCAGCTTGGACAAGGCTAAAGGTTGTTGGCCAGAATTTGTACCCCAAGTTCTTTGGTCATATCGCACTTCGTATCGGACATCAACTGGAGAAGTCCCATTGTCACTTGCCTTTGGTACATAGGCAGTTGTCCCAGTTGAGCTTGAGCAAGCAACGTTTCGAGTCCAGAATTACGTGCAAAGCGAAAATAACAAACAACTTACCCTCAACTTAGATCTAGTCGAGGAACACAGAAACCAGGCTCACTTGAGGAATGTCGCCTATAAGCAGCGTATCTCAAAGTACTATGACTCAAGGGTCAAACCTCGTTCTTTCAAAGTGGGGGACTGGGTATTGAAGAGAAGATTACTCTGCGACAAAGTCCCGAGTAAAGGAACACTTAGTCCAAACTGGGATGGACCGTTTGAAGTTGTTGGCATCAGTCGCCCTGGCTCTTACAAGCTTAGAAGCTCCGATGGTAAGACCCTTGGCCATCCATGGAACGCTGATCACTTGAAGTACTATTACAAGTAAACTCACATTGTACAAGTGTTAAGCTTCAGCTGTTCAACATCCTATGTAACGACGACTATTTGGCAGAAATTCAATAAAGAGGTGATTTAGACAACTCGATCCTAATCCTTTTACATTCCTAGCAATGAAACACTCGGGTTCAAAGTTTCAACATGAATGCTTCCAACATGAAACATCAACATGAATGCTTCCAACATGAAACAAAGTCTAAGTATATGTCAACAAGACTATACAAATAAACGAACAGCTTCACAGTATATTCGTTCAATCATACATTCCAACACATTCATACATAAGCCAACTGTGCTTTGAAAGGGTTCAACATATTTGTGTCATTCGACACTTGCTACAATGTGCCTAGATACCTTGCCCTTATTCTCACCAACCAGGTGATGACATGTGAAGAAGGAACTCATCTTCATGCCACCAACTAGGTCATGAAATGTACAAACCATACTCTCTTTCATGCCACCAACCAGGTGATGACATGTACAACCCGTACTCTAATATCATTTGGCAACTTGCCACTCATGCCACTAACCAGGGGAAGAAAGAACTCATCTTCATGCCACCAACCAGGTGATGAAATGTACAACCCGTACTCTAATATCATTTGGCAACTTGCCACTTATGCCACCAACCAGGTGATGAAATGTACAACCTGTACTCTTCGTCATGCCACTAACCAGGGGAAGAAAGAACTCGTATTCGTACCACCAACCAAGTGATGAAAGCAACTCACCATTCATTCCACCTACCAGAAGACGAGTGGTACAACTTGTACATGTGAACTCCTAGCATTCACAAATAATAAAAAACCCTCAAGCTTGACAACTCAACTAGGGGAGCACTTATGCCCAACAAGAGTTATAGTCACCAACAAAGCCTTATTGCAAGCCAACAACAACTTCAGTTCAAGGCATACGAAGATCAAGCTATTCAGCCCTCTTGCATCTGTTTCAAATATTTCCCCACTATAACAATGCAAACACTACAATTCTCAAAAGCTTCACACACTCTTGATCAAGACATTGTGAAGCAAAATCAATTTATGGTGCCAACAAAAGCTTCATCAATGGAGGGCAACCACAACTCTCAAAAGCTTCACATACTCTTGATCAAGACAGTGTGAAGCAAAATCAATTTATGGTGTCAACAAGAGCTTCATCAATGGAGAGCAACCACAATTTTCAAAAGCTTCACATACTCTTGATCAAGACAGTGTGAAGCAAAATCAATTTATGGTGCTAACAAAAGCTTTATCAATGGAGGGCAACCACAATTCTCAAAAGCTTCACACACTCTTGATCAAGACAGTGTGAAGCAAAATCAATTTATGGTGCCAACAAGAGCTTCATCAATGAAGGGCAACCACAATTCTCAAAAGCTTCACACACTCTTGATCAAGACAGTGTGAAGCAAAACCAATTTATGGTGCCAACAAGAGCTTCATCAATGGAGGGCAACCACAATTCTCAAAAGCTTCACACATTCTTGATCAAGATAGTGTGAAGCAAAACCAATTTATGGTGCCAATAAAAGCTTCATCAAATCAGTTCAACCATAATTCTCAAAAGCTTCACACACTCTTGATCAAGACAGTGTGAAGCAAAACCAATTTATGGTGTCAACAAAAGCTTTATCAATGGAGGGCAACTACAATTCTCAAACCTTCGAAGCAAATTTAAGACTGTTTGAAGCAAATTCAATTTATATGGTTCATCCAAAACTTCGACTACTACAAGGTGTGGCTTGCATCACAATCTCTTGCTCAACAGTGTGGAAGAAAAATTTGTATATATTGTCTCTCCCACATTTTCAAATTTCTAGTTTCCTAAAAAAAAAAAAAAGAAAGGGAAATTCAACAAAGCTTCATCAATGGACGACAACTACAAATTCTCAAAAGCTTCACACTATCTTGATCAAGATAGTGTGAAGCAAAATCAATTCATGGTACCCAACAAAAGCTTCAACTCCAAAGCTTCACCTACAAAAGCTTCAACACAAAAGCTTCACCCACAAAAGCTTCAACACAAAAGCTTCAACACAAAAGCTTCACCCACAAAAGCTTCACCAATAAAAGCTTCATCAATGGAGGACAACTACAAATTCTCAAAAGCTTCACACTATCTTGATCAAGATAGTGTGAAGCAAAATCAATTCATGGTACCCAACAAAAGCTTCAACTCCAAAGCTTCACCTACAAAGCTTCAACTCCAAAGCTTAACCTACAAAAGCTTGACCGACAAAAGCTTGACCCACAAAAACTTGACCTACAAAAGCTTCACCCACAAAAGCTTGACCTACAAAAGCTTCACCCACGAAAGCTTCACCCACAAAAGCTTCACCCACAAAAGCTTCACCTATAAAAGCTTGACCCACAAAAGCTTGACCCACAAAAGCTTGACCCACAAAAGCTTCACCTACAAAAGTTTGACCCACAAAAGCTTCACCTACAAAAGCTTGACTCACAAAAGCTTGACCTATAAAACTTCACCCACAAAAGCTTCACCTACAAAAACTTCACCCATAAAAGCTTGACCTACAAAAGCTTGACCTACAAAAGTTTGACCTACAAGATAATGTGAAGTAAAATCAATTCATGGTGCCCAACAAAGCTTGACCCACAAAAACTTCACCCACAAAAGCTTGACCCATAAAAGCTTGACCCACAAAAGCTTCACCTACAAAAGCTTCACCCACAAAAGCTTGACCCATAAAAGCTTCACCCACAAAAGGTTCACCTACAAAACTTCAACACAAAAGCTTCACCTACAAAAGCTTTACACTATCTTGATCAAGATAGTGTCAAGCAAAATCAATTCATGGTGCCCAACAAAGCTTCAACCTCAAAGCTTCACCTACAAAGCTTCAACACCAAAGCTTCACCTACAAAGCTTTAAAATATATATATATATTTAATTTTTTTCGGAAATTCGAAAATTAAAAAATTCAAAAATTCGGAAATTTAAAAATTCGAAAATTCGAAAAAAAAAATTTCGAAAAAAAAAAAAATTGCCTAGGCCTCCTCTTCTTTAGGCCTAACAACTTTCATAACAAATACATATGAAGAAGGAGTTTTGGGCTACCACTTAGAAAGGAAATAACTCATTCGTCAACTCCCTCGACCGGAGACTTGGGGAAGTCTCACGACCACTCTGTGACTTGGATTTTTCAAGTCTCCAAACGAGAAGTTTTTCTCACTCGGGAAATTAAGGGAGCACTACCTCAACTTACATGCTTCACTCACAAAGCTTCAACATACAAGCTTCAACAAAAGGAAAAATTCAAAGAACTTAGTGAAGAAGGCCTTGGTGTATTTAACACAATATGTTGAAATGAAGCATCCGATAAGTTACAAATATGTACATATACATGAATCAAAATAAACAAACAAGAGGGAGCCTTCACAAAGGTTGCTCAGGATAAGTCTCAGCAGTCGGCAGAGCCCCAGAAAGAGGAGGCACCATAGGGTGATTATTCGGAGCCTCAGTACTAGGCAGAACCCCAGAAGGAGGAGGCACCAAAGGTTGATCATTTGGAGCTTCATTACGCGGTATAGCCCCAGAAGACGAAGGCAATAAATGCCTTTGGAACAAACCCACAAACCTCTGATGATCAAGTAAAATCTGACCATCAGATTCCTGCAGCTGGTCGAGCTTTCTCTTCATGTTTGTAGCATAGTCATGTGCGAGCATGTGCAACTGTTTATTCTCATGCTTGAGCCCTTTGATCTTCTGTTTGAGACTTATCACTTCAGCTGCCAATGATTTAACTTGGCGGGTTCGAGAAAATAGGCGTTGGGCCATATTAGACATAGAACCTACACACTGAACACTGAGAGCCAGAGAATCCTTAACAGCCAACTCATCAGACTGTTTGGAAAGTAATCTGTTATCTTTGGGAGTGAGAAGGTTCCTGGCCACCACCGCAGCAATCATATCATTCTTCATCTCAGAGTCCCCAACTGTAAGAAGACCAGTAGGGGATAAAAAGGATGGGCGCCATATGTTGTCTTGAGAAGGCATGGCTGCCTCTTCACCAAAGTTCAAGTCAAAACGACGGTTGGATGGGCCAGACATTCTCAGAAATGATGAAGGAGAAATGAGGTGCAATAAATCTCTGAAGTAAGGGGAAAATTCCTACAAGCAATAACTATCTGAATGAACTCCTTGCACACAATTGGTGCCCTTATAAAAGATAGGGCAACAAGGCCATTGATTCAAAAATCGAAGAGGCACCACTATCCGGATTTCGAAGAGGCACCATTCTCCAGATTTCGAAGAGGCACCACTTTCCACACGCAACATTAGCTCATCGAGTACCACAGATAACTTTGCTAAAGATCTCTAACAAAGTTTAGACACATAAATTTTGAAGGTCTAACTACCCTACTATTATCCACAAGGGTAAAAGATCAACACCACTGCTTGATAACTAGAAAGTCCCAATGTGTGTCAACCTCCGTGCTCCGTGGCAAGGTAAACTGGCAAAAATGCCCAACCTTTACTCACATTCCAGAAAACACTCCCAACAAGATTGCTTTCTCAAAAATCGAAGAGGCACCACTCTCCGAATCTCAAGAGCCAGACTTCCAATAGGATTGCTTTCTCAAAAATTGAAGAGGTAATGTTCTCTGAATCTCGAGAGCCAGATCCCAGACATGATTGCTTGTTCAAAAACCGAAGAGGCACCGCTTTCCGAACTTCGAGAGCCAGATTTCCTTGGATAAAGCTTGTCTGCAATCTTCACACGCAACATCAGCTTTCCAGATACCACAGACCACTTTTTCAAAGTGCTCTGACAAAGTTAAAACATGTGAAGCCTGCAGCTCCCACTACATTGCTATGACCAAGAAGGGTAAATGAATAGCATTATTACTTGCTCAAAAATCGAAGAGGCACCGCCCTCCGAATCTCGAGAGCCAGACTCCCAACAGGATTACTTTCTCAAAAATCGAAGAGGCACCAATTTCCAAATCTCAAGAGCCAGACTCCCAACAAGATTGCTTTCTCAAAAATCGAAGAGGCATCGCTCTCTGAATCTCGAGAGCCAGATCCCCGACAAGATTGCTTGTTCGAAACCCAAAGAGGCATCGCTCTCCGAACTTCGAGAGCCAGATTTCCTTGATAAAGCTTGTCTGCAATCTTCACACGTAATATCAGCTTTCCAGATTCCACATACCACTTTTTCAAAGTGCTCTGACAAAGTTAAAACACGTGAAGCTTGCAGCTCCCATTACATTGCTACGACCAAGAAGGGTAAAGGAATAGCATTACTACTTGTTGCGAAGGAGACTTCTATATATGTCGACCTCCATCCTCCATGGACAGGCAGCCCTACAAAAATGCTCAACCCTTCCTCATATCTGAGAGGGCACTCCTAATGAAGCCTCTCGAATTACTCAGCTTTCTTCCCCCCAATAATACCTATGCAAACCAACCACACTAGAGCAATAGTATATCATATCATCAGGGTCAAAAGCAAGAGTATCCCATATCATGCTTTTTCCCTGTCTTTTCCTTTGCCCTTGTTCTTACCTGCAAGACAAGGAGAAAGAGAGTAATCAGTCAGCACTTAGAATCAAGCTTCCAGTCAGAAACTGACTGCCTGGAACCTCTTGCCTGATTACTTACCTGGCATTGCTCTCGAGTACTCGTCTTCAACATCTTATGCTTCCAGAAAAGATACGATATCTGCCTGAGGAACAGATAGGGTAAGTGAGAAGGATACAAGGAAGCATGTGGAGACAAGCGCAACAGAACACATGCCGATTCATCTATTACTTCGTCAACAACAAAAGTATCCCATATTATCAAGGTCGAACATACTCTTCATTTGATGGACTTGTTTTGACCCTCAAATTCTTGAGTCGGCCTTATACTCTGGAGGAAACCAGAAAACCCTCCAGCCCAGTTCAAGAATAAGCCTATGGAAAGTTACTTCTTCAAAAGCAAGAGTATCTCATATCATCTCTTCTCCATTTGCTTCTCTTTATCCTTGTTGCTGTTTACGACACAAGGAAAATGAGAACAATCAACCGAAAGCTGAAGCTGAACCTCCGATCCAGGTTACTTGCTTGGAAGTCTGATTGCTTACCTTGTCTGTTACCTCTTTCGGCAAATTTCCTAGCTCGGCGACTTGGGGGATACTTAACCAAGCCTGAAACTACAAGTAAGCTTCAAGTGAAATTGATACATTACCTTGTGCATCTTCATCGGTTAAAGATACCACCCCTGATTGGAGGAAAAATACTTCCAGAGAAGATGCCACAACTACGTATGAGACAGATAAGGCAAGTGAAAATGATACCACACTTCGGTACTTAGAAGTTTCGTGATTACTCAATGGCTTGGATCTTGCAAGTCCCCAACCGAGGAGCTTCCCTCACTTGGGAACTTAGGGGAGCACTGTTTGTACCATACTTGACCAATCCCGAAACTACTGAGCATCGGTCAACGTTATACTGTCAAGGACCCAGAAGAGTTTCCCTCCAACCAGGAGGCCAATTACAGCGCGACACGAGTCGACATCAGAAGCTAATCATAGCACGACACGTGTCAACATCAGAAGCCAATCACAACACGACACGTGTCAATGTCAGAATGAAACTAGAAACTCTCTTCTATAAATAGAGATCATTCTCTCACAATATTTCCTAATGTCATTTGTACTAAATCATTCACTTGTACTCACTAATTGAGAGCTTGAACCTATGTACTTGTGTAAACCCTTCACAATTAATGAGAACTCCTCTACTCCATGGACGTAGCCAATCTGGGTGAACCACGTACATCTTGTGTTTGCTTCCGTGTCTTTATCCATTTACATACTTATCCACACTAATGACCGGAGCAATTTAGCAAAGGTCACAAACTTAACACTTTCTGTTGTACCAAAGTCCTCACTGATTTTGTGCATCAACAAGTTCTAAAACAAAACCTAAAGAAAACTTTAGTTTGACAATCCCAATAGACTCGACTGCTAACTTTAATCCATTCCCAACGAAAACATTGTAGAATTCCTTATTTCTTCCCTCCTGTTTTGTGAAGCCCTGCAAAGAATTTGTAATGTGTATAGAACAACTAGTGTCAAACCACCAAGAGTTTTGAGGGACTAAAATCAAATTTGACTCTAAGCAAACAAAAACATTTATTGTACCTTTCTTAACAAGTCATTCTTTGAAACCCTCATAATTTTTCCTTAAGTGATCAGTCTTTTTGCAAAAAAAACATGGCTTCAGTTCTATTTTCTTTACATTAAGATTATGTCCTCCTCTAAGGGGGTTAGCATTCTTAGAAGGCACATTTGAAGCAGCAGAAGAAGAACCTCTAATAGCCTTACCAGAGAAAGAAGATGCAACCTTTTTACCCTTTGTAGCATGGACTAAATTCACTTCTTCAGACTTCTCATTTTTCTGTCTTTCCTCCTCTTGAGCACAAATAGATATCAGATCATTAATGTCCCATTTCTCATTTTGAGTAGTGTAGGAGACCTTAAGTTATCCAAACTTGGCAGGTAAAGAATTCAGTGCCATATGAACTAAAAATTGATCAAATATTGGTACCTCTAACTCTTTGAGTTTTCCAGTAGTGTCCGCCATCTTCAGAATGTTCTCTCTAACACTGGTAGTGCCATCAAACTTCATGGTGGTGAGTGAGGTCAGGAAGTTTCCAGTTTCATCCTTTTTCGATTCTTTGAATTTCTCGCCAATGGCTTCAAGAAAAGTCCTTGGCCTTGTTACATGTTGGAATTCCTCCCCTTACAGTCTTAGTGATCACCTTTTTCATGATTAAAAGACCCATGCTGTTAGACTTCTCCCATTTTTCAAACTTGACCTTTTGCTTAGCAATGTTTTCCTCATTAAGAGCTGCAGGCTCTTCCTCCCTAATTGCCAGATCATAATCCATGAGACCTAAGAGGATCTCAATGTCCTGTTTCCATTTCTTGTAATTACTTCCATTCAGAGTCTCTATGCTAGAGAAGTTCATGGAAGTAGTGTTTACAACTGCGGAAAAACAAAAGTTTGTGATTAATAGGTTCTAGAATTTCTAACAACAATAATGTTAAACCAGAAAACTAGTAACAAATGTTTTGCTGGTTTAAAAACAAAAGCTTATATCATTAGTAACACCTTTGGGCAGAGACTGAGGATATAATCATAAGTTGCATAACCAAAACAGAGAACACTTAAACATATATAAAATTCAACACCTTTGTGGAAGATGAAAAATATACAATCTAAATATTCCATGCATCATTATACACTGATTCATAGTTAGGCTAGACAAATAATTCCTTTGTGGAAAAATGAATCTATTGAATAACATACAAACCACAAGTTGAATTTCTTAGCAATCCAATAAGAATACAAATAAATAATCCACTTTAGTAGAAAATCTCATTGTTCTTAAAAGATTAAATCCAAGTCCAGGTTGTTGTCCTAAGAGACAAAATTCATCATAAAAAAAATTGATGAATTACATAATTGTTGATTCAAACAAAATAATCAACATGTTTCTTGTATTAATAGAATAAAACCGTACAAAATCCCTAATTTTATAATTTTCTTCAATTAAATGATATGAACTTGTTACTTCAAATTATTCCAGAAAAAAAAAAATTCATCCCAGCATCATCAATAAACCAAGAAAATTTAAAATTAATTGAATTTGGGGAATAAAAGAAGTATATATACAAGCAATTGAGAAGTCGTAGCATACCTTATTTGATTTATTTATGAGAAATTGCAATAAGAAATTCATAGTATAAACATGATCATGATGCGGAAGCAAGAAAAACAAAACGCTCAGGACAGGGAACGAAAAAATTAAGAAGGAAGAAGACAGATTTCTACCTTCCATAGCCTAAGGTTTTCGAATAGGCTGAATAACTTAGGATAAGAACCAAAACATCAAGTCTTTAAAGCAAAAAGCATGCTGTTATATATATATCAAACAAATCACAAACATGGTAGCTTTTGTACTTTGTAATAATTCCTTTTCAATCTATACTCTCTTATAGTAGTATTGACAAAAAGTGAACTCTAAGTGCGTTGATGCTCTGATACCACATACAAGAATAGCTTTACATAGATGATTATCAACTAACACATAGAATCACAATTAACTAGAGTCAATACTAACACACAAAAATTAGACACACACCTAAGGATGAAGAAGACATGATGCTCGAAATAAAGATAGTCTTCTACTCTCACAAAACTGGACGCTTATGCTTTCAATAAGACTCAACACACTAATAAGCTTATATTTGGATAGCAGGGACCAACCTTTTTATAGTCACATAAAGCCTATTGATTCCACCTATTAGGAAAACAATAGGTCTCTCAATAACTCATCATTAACTGCAATAAGTCCCTTGCATTATTATTTTGAATGTTTCATATAACCTACCGTTTACAAAACTCTATTAACTTAATCAATACACTTCTATCAACATAATGATTATGTCTACTCAAATTCTTACAGACCAAACTTTTAAATCAAATTTGTAAACCAAATGATATGTATGTGTGAGTATAACAATTTTAGACGTATGTTTGTGTACATTTCTTTTGTTCTAAATTATGTGAAAATGTGCAGGAACCGAGAGATTGAAAATAAGGACATAGTGTTATGGTACACCGTGGGGTTTCATCATGTTCCTTGCCAAGAAGATTTTCCAATTATGCCAACATTAAGCGGTGGATTTGAGCTTCGGCCTACAAATTTCTTCGAGAGCAATCCTGTGCTTAAAACGAAACCTCCAAGTTCTAAGCATGTTAACTCCACAATACAACCCTAATTTCAGTAGTTTTCTTTTTCTTTTTCCCCTACTGAGACTTTTGTAATATGTCAGTACCCAATAAAGATGTTAAATTTACTGTAATTTACCCTTTTTTTAATTATTTTGTATAACTAAAAGAAATCTTTATTTTATATACCCTCAAGTGGATTCATGATCTTTTGTTTGGATAGCTTCTAGGAAATCAAATACTACAAGGACAATAGATTCAAAGCATCCAACTATAGAGAATGGTAAGAAGAGATGGGCTTCAAAACTTGCGTATCACTAGCATGCAACTTATAGAGAAATGGTTGATCAGACCCTATATAATTGACATCTAATTTCGTACCCTAGATTCAAGGAAAAGTCTTAGTTCTTGAGTGACACACCCTGACCACGCTCTCATGATTTTGTTTCTAGGAATTAACACGAGAACTTTCCAATGGGTCACCATCATATAAGGCTTACAGGATCCACTCTCCTGGGCAATGTGGGATGTTACAATTCACCCCCCTTAGGGGCCCAACGTCTTCGTCAGCACACATCCAGCCATGGATTGGCTTGGATACCAAACTGACACACCCCGACCACGCCCTTAGGGTTTTGTTTCTAAGAACTCACACGAGAACTTCCCAGTGGGTCACCCATCATGGGATTGCTCTCGCGCAAACTCGCTTAACTTCGGAGTTCAGATAGAACCCGAAGCCAGTGAGCTCCCAAAAGGCCTCGTACTAGGTAGAGATGTGAATATACATATAAGGCTTATAAGATCCACTCCCCTGGGCAATGTGGGATGTTATAATCCACCCCCTTAGGGCCCGACGTCCTCGTCGGCACACATCCGGCCAGGGATTGGCTCTGATACCAAATTGTCACATCCCGGCCTCGGCCCCCACCACATCCCAGACTCAACTCCACCGTAGCACGATATAGTCAGCTTTGGGCCCCTACCATGCCCTCACTGTTTTGTTTCTAGGAACTCACACTAGAACTTCCTAGTGAGTCACCCATCATGGGATTACTCTTGCGCGATTTAACTTCGGAGTTTCGATGGAACCCAAAGCAAGTGAGCTCCCAAAATGCTTCGTACTAGGTAGAGATGGAAATATACATATAAGGCTTATATGATCTACTCCTCTAGGCAATGTGGGATGTTACATCGAGTGTGAATCGTATTCTAATTATGGAATTAGAAACTTCTATAATAAAGATGCCATAAAAAAAGTAAGAGTCTTCAATATTATACTAAAAGTCTAAAACCCATAATATACTCAATAGTAAAAATAAACCCCTGCGCAACAAAATACGAATGTGGCGCAAAAGGTATTTGTGCAAAGAAATTTTAAAACTCATCACGCAAAGTATAGAAAAAAATAAATAGAATAAAAACTTTGCTCGACAAAAGCTATATATTTCTTCTCATAGAGACAATGCATTTTTCTTTTTTATATTTTAAATTGTAAAAGGAAAAAAAAATTTATTTTATTTTGCGTGATGAAATTCCAATATTTCATCGAACAAAGTCTATTTACTTTCTTTTTTATTTAATTTTACATTGTAAATTGTAAAAAAAAAATAGTTTCTTTATTTTTTTTGTCTGACGAGGTTGATATATTGTCGCCCAAATAAATAAATTTATTTTTGTTAGTTTTAATTGTAGAAGATTTTTTTTTAACTTTGCGCAACAAAAGTGATGTTTCGTCGCGTAAAGTAAATTTATTTTATTTTGTATTTTTAATTGGTAAATAATTTTTTTTTTAAATCTGCATTTCTAAATCCCAATTTTGTCGCACAAAGATTTGTTTAATTTTATATGTTTGATTGTAAAAGAAATTACATTTTTTTTAACTTTGGGCAACGAATCCAAATATTTTGTTGTGCAAAGTAAATTTACTTTCTTTTTTTTTTAATTTCATTTTATGTTTGAAATTGTAAACGAAAATTATTTTCTTCGATTTTTATTATTTTATGAAAACTTTGCGCAAAGTGTAATTATTTTATTTTATATTTTTAATTGTAAGAACACTTCCACCTGATTACGCATTTTGAGCGATAAGACCATGTTAATCTTGTACAAGGAGGATGGAAAATGCACTTAAATGGTATTTTAGAAAATTTTAAACGTTTATACTTTCGCCTACAAGTCTTTCAAACTTTAATACCCTTATAAAATAATTGACAATATCTAGAATAGTTCAACTTCTTATAATTATATACAATGATTTTTTTGGGTCGAAGTAAGCCCTGGTTTGGTAAGATGAAAAAAAGTTGAGTTCAATATTGTGTTTGGTAACTCAGCTTATTTCCAAAGTTGCTGTGAGAAATAGTTGAAAATATGAAGCAACTATTTGCTTATCACTGCAGCACGGGTGAACAGTAACCTTTAATGAAAATTTTCAATTGGCGATCCTACCCTCACCCCTCGCGTCTCACTTCTCCTTGCTCTTGCGTCTCACTTCTCTACCTCCAGTCTTCACTCATTCACTCCCAGCCAAGGTCTAAAATATCGATATTATTCCGATATTTCCATCGAAATTTTCGTGTTTTTGGACTACCGATATTTCTGATATCATCGATATTTTAGACCTTGATAGGAACTATATGTGGTACTAAGTCACTCATGTATCTTACCATGCAATGTATAAAGTGTAAAATAAATATTGTACTAATTCATTATATAAAAAATGATTATGGTATGTTTAAACTTCTTTCAATAATTACTACATATTTTCTACACTCACAATGTTTGTCAGCTCGCTATATAATTAACTTAAATCAGTTAAATCCATCATGCAATGCATTTCCTTCCAATGTTTTGTGATAAACTAATAGATAATTGACTAAATAAACATCCTACAAAGTTTCAATAAAAATTTCCAAGTTTTTCTTACAATTTCTGTGGTTTTTATTCAATTTTTATCGATATCGATAATATCCCGATATTTCCATCGAAATTTCCGTGTTTTTGGACTACCAATATTTCTGATATCATTGATATTTTAGACCTTGCTCCTAGCAGCCGCCAACCTGAAACTTCTTCCTTCCTCTCAGCGATCTCTCTCGTTCTCCAGGTCATGTTCTTCGACTCAACATCCTTCCTCTGGTAAACTTTTCTTGTCTAAAATTTCGTTATTTATTTGTTTGGATTTTTAAATTTAGGTATGGCAGAGTGAAAAAATTAATTGGGGAAAAAATTAGGGTTTGTGGAGGGAAGAAAATTTGAGAGAGAAGTAAGAAAAATTGATTACTTCTCTGCCTGCAACGAAGCTTGTTGTTCGAGTCGCTTGAACCGAGTCTATTATCTTCCGTGAACTATTCAGTTGGTCAGAGTGTCTGGTATATGTTGAAAGTATATGCAAGAAATGATGAATGTATTGATTGCACAGTTTAAAATTAATGATACTGTAAAGTGATTATATATCAATTTTGGTGAATTAGTTGACTTTATTAGCAATCTCAGTAAAAGAAATTAATTTGATTCTCGAGTGAATATCATGTAGGAGCAGTTTAGGATATATTTAAAGGGGTTTCTCTGGGGTTCCGAGCTCCTAATTTTGGGGCACCACATATATACTTGTTCTTTTTAAATTTTGTTTTGAATTATGTTCAAGATTTGTTCTTTATTTTGATCGTTTGGGAATTGGTTTTAGATTCCGGAGCCCCTTACTGGGAAAGTTTGGAAATTGGAAGATTTTGAATCACATCCTACTTTACTGGTGAGTTCTTGCTCTGTGCTTTTCTTCAATGTTGTTTTAGATGGTTATTGTTTGTTTGATTTTCTTATATTATCTGTCATATTATATGTCATGTATTGGATATTGGCAATTAGTTAGAGTGGATTTTTAGATTAATTAACATGAATGATGGGTTCTTAAATAACAACTGCAACTGCAAATGACATGACAATTGCTATTTTAGTGGAAATAAGAGGACGTTAAAACGTAATGGTTGTTTATGTAATGTAGAATTGTTTAGAATAAGCTGCTGAGTGACCTACAATCTGTTCATTGATTTAGTCAATGACCCTAACGAAGTAAGGTAGGTTCCTTAGATTTATAAGGCCTATCGTCTGTCATAGGGCATAAGTTTCTATGAGCTGCACAGTAATTGGGCAGAGGGGAAGGTAAGGTTGCAGGTCTGCATGATTACGATGACTCGTGCCAGCTTGATTGTGGTGGTGATGTCAATTTGCATGACCACAAGACTTCAAAGTTGCTGCATTATAATTTTGCTTCTGGAATTTTATGCTTCTACTTTTACTGGGCTTAAGTGCAGGTTGATATATTTGAATTTTTAAGTTGGCTTCTGTAGAGATTAGAGGGTTGCTTAATTATCCAAAAAGGAAAATAAAGCATATAAGTGGCTGTGGATAGCTTACATCCATGTATGCTATGATCTGGGGTCTAACTAAACTAATGAGTCCCTGTAGAGTATTGTGCATTTGTACTGATGTTTAGCTTGTGTGTCATTCCCTCAACGGGCATCATTTTACCTTGTGTGTCATTTCCTCAGGGATAGATCCACAATGTTTATCCCTCAAATAAAACAATGTCAAGTATATATTTGTGTGTGTGGGTACATAACAATGCCATGCCTTGCTTTATTTATTATTAAATGAACATTTTATCTTATTAAGTTAGCCATGGCCCTTATAGACAATCCAGGATGGGAAGACACTGCACATGATACAAGACTTTTTCTATCCGTGCTACGGAATCCAAATTTAAATTTTTCAAAGCCTCCAAATGGTAATCTTTATACTTATTATAACATTTTACATACTTGCTTTGTATAATTATTACAATATAAAACAAAATTTTCAATTTTCAGGAAAATATTTCTTGGTAGATGTGAGGTACCCACAAATGAGAGGTTATTTGGGACCATATAAAGGTGAAACGTATCATCTCCTGGATTTTCGTAGGGGTCTCAAACCAATGGGTCATAAAGAGGTATTCACCCACATGCCTTCTTCTCTTAGGAGCGTCATTGAACAAACTTTTAGGGTATGGAAGAAAACATGGGCAATTTTAAGGGATATGCCTAATTACATGTTCAATAAACAAGTGAAGATTGTCATTGCTACAATGGCTCTTCATAACTACATATGGAGGTATTCTGAATGTGATCTTCATTTGATGACCCTTGGGACTATTGTGAAGATAGCGATATCAAGTTGAAGGATCACATGAGATAGAAGCATTAAGAAATAGAATAGCGGCAAGTTTGATGAATGCATCTAATTAGACTACTTTCAAGTACATTAACAACATTGTATATTGAATCCTAGCTATTTAGTCTAAAATATTTCAATAGAAGTAGTTTTTCATACTAATTAATATTTAAGATAAAGTTTATAAATATTTTTCTTTTAAAAATAAAGTATATTTATGAATTCACCTTTATTTGTTAAAAAATTAAATTAATGGCACATCCAGTATTATACACTTTTTGGTCATTTCACACAGTTACATCTGTTTTACATAAAAGTTTACCAAATACTATAATATTGCCTTTTTTTCCAAAATCACTTTCACAAAAAAGTTTACCAAACACTCTACTACTTTATTTCACAGCTGCTTATTCTCACAGCACAGCAAAATCAATGTTTTTTTTTCAAAGCACAACAATACCAAATCAGCCTTAAGTGGATTGGAATACAACTACCTCAGAAGTCCATCATGGACTCAACAACTCCGAGCAAAGCTGGATTAATGGAGCAATGGTGTCATCAGGCAACAGGTGAAGTCCAAGCGACTTCTCTAGAATGACCATGCTTGTTCCGCAAGATATGGACATCTGATATGGGTTAGAATTAGCCAAATCCTCTATGTCTTGGAGTTCCTACAATCTAGGAATTAGTGGGCACTGCTGATGAGTAGTTTTTGTATTATATATTTTACCCTATTCTTAGTATATTTTGATTAATATTTTGGAAGAATTTTGATACTTTGAATTGTATTTTCAATATAGGACTTTCGACTTCCTCTGGAGAAAAACATGACCAAATGGACGAATTTTGGAGTAATTCTAGTTGGAGAAAGTTCTTGAGTCACTTAGCTTGATAGTATCAAAATTTGAGATTTTTCCACCAAGCGGTTATTTTCTGGAGATAAAATAAAGGAGCGATGTGCGGTGCTGGAAAATGACGTTTTTGGGCTTAAATTGCGTTTTTGAAGCCCAAGATGATCTCGGATGGTTTCGTGGCCTTCTGGAGAAGTGTTCAAAATATTTCAAACATTAAATCCAGCTATATTGGGCCAGTTTTGGAGCAGCTTATGGGTCCAAAACGTGGCGGTTCAGATTTTAGGCAAATTTTACCATTTAATTTAAGGTTATGTTTCCTATTTTATTTGATTATTAATTTTAGTTTCCTAGTGGGAATAAAGGACCTGTTTTTAGTGTTTGTGTGGGGGCTTAGCAGATATATTGCTTTGCCGTCTACAGTTTTTCTCTACGCTTTCTTTTATGCAATTTTGGAGACAGAGAGAATTGCTAGGGTTTTTGGAGATTTTCTACTTGAAGGTGCTTTCAATCATTTTCTTAATAATGTTTTCTCTGATTTTAATTATAAATATGCGTAACTAATTTCTTTTGCTATGGCGAAGCCTTGAGCCTTATCATGAATATGTGATTTTTATTTAATTGTTTATGATTGATTGCATGCATACTTTGAATTATTAATCACCAGGATTAAAACTATCTAATTGTCTTAATGCTTGATCACTATTAGGATCTTTAGAAAAGTAATTTGATACAATTTTGGTCGGAAGATTCCCTGAAATTAACGCTTGCTTCTTGTGATTAATAATTGTAATTTCACTTAAGATGAACACCACGTCTTAAGGGTTGCATGGTTTTTCAAAGGGTTTTCATAAAGCATAATGAGTCTTTCACGTTCAGATTTGATCCGAACGTCCAAACGGGTTGCATGTTAGATATACGTTCTATGTTGGAGGTTCCAAGAAGAATATGAATTAGGAAAATCTAACCTTCAAAGTGGCATGTGTAGATCATAAGTAATTAGTAAAAGTTCATAGGATTGCTATGTGATGGTGGAACTTTAGTATTTTCTTAATTTGATTTCTCCCAAAACTGTTTTATTTTCCCTCTAGTTTTAAATTGCAGATTGTCTTATTTTTATTAGTTAAATTCGTTTTATTAAATTAGTCCATAAAAATCACTCATCAAGTTCTACTTTACAATCATTAATTGAAATTTGGTTTGTTTCGAATTATTTAATAATCCATGTGGAGAACGACTTTGCGAGATCCGTTTATACTACAACAACTTTGTAATTCTTGCAAGTATTATAGGAGTTTTTAGCCCGTTCACATGTGGAGCAAAATCCCTATCAACTGCAATTAATCACACTTCTATAGATGATGAAATATCTACTTCAAGATACCATCTAGGATTCTTCCGGCTTAGAACAAGGATTCTATCTTAAAAAGGTCTCTCTTCTACATCCTTCGAGAATTCATCTCTGGTAATGCATTCATCAAGCTCTAATATAAGAGTTATGCATAGGGAGTACATTTGAGTAGGGTTCGTACCTATACTGTGACATATCGACAGGCTCCATCCCTTCAAGGTCCTACTGTACCAGGTCGATACTGACATATCGATCGGCTCCATCCCCATCAATGTGGACAATTAGCTTTTGATTCTGTGGCATTTAGCTTCTCTTGCAGCTTGACTTTTCTGTTTATTTGTCTCCACTTGATGTGTTTTTGGAGGAATTACGGAAAGCAAAAATTTCTTATATGGACAAATTCCCTAATACCAGCCAACACTTCATAAAGGTAATGCCACGTGGATAGATGGTGGGTTATATAGAGGAAAAAGAAAGGATGACACATGGCATGTTGTCATTCGTTAAAAATCTAATCGAAATCTATCCCCAAAGATTGTAAACAGATTGTGATACGTGGCGTGACGTGATTGGTTAAAAATCTTATAAAAAATCTATCATTAACGATTCTAAAAGGGTAACGACACGTGGCACGACGGCATTGGATAAAAATCTTATCGAAATCTATCACCAAAAATTGTATTTTTGGATAATAAGACGTGGTGTAACGAGAACGATTAAAAATCTTATCCAAAATTACAAATAAAATTATTTTGTATTATTTTATAAAATAAAAATACTAATATTTTATTGCCTATTGTCATGGTTATTCAGTTAGGAGTTGAGATGCAAAAAACAATTACAGTTTAGTAAAGGCAGTTACTGTTCACTGGAAGAGATTCAATAGGAAGTTGCCCTAGGAGACATTTGATACGCTGGAGTTGCTCTAATCACACTCACACCTAATGAGGGATAAGATTGTCTTGCTCTATTATACGTATCATGGGAGAGGATAAGAAATAGAATGTGAGTAGAATCCAGCAGTGTGTGTATTTGTTCACATGCATTTGAAGTGAACTTTGAGCATATATTTACGATCTACATTCCTATTTTTTGGTAGTTGGGACTAGTTGTAGGACTTATTTTATATCAAATTGTAGTAATCCGAATCATCGATTTTGTAAGTCTCGATTCATATATCATCCTTACAAAATTCTATTTAATCTGAAATTATTTATCTATTTAATTATCACGTTGAAATTGTATCGTTTTTTAGAGAACAAATTATTCGTTAATTTCTTTGAACTCAATTAGACGTTTTAAATATTTTTCAATTTGGCTAATATTTTGTAAGGATGATTTATGTGATGCAACTTGAAAAATAGACGGTTCGGATCGTTAAAGTTCGATGTGATGTGAGCCCAACAACCAAGGTTCTAAAAAACGTTAGGCGCTAGTCGGGCGGCGGACTGGCGCCTAGCGCCTAGGCGGCTAGGCAGGGTCTAGGCGGCCTAGTCGGATTTAGGTAAATTTCTTATATATCTTATAAATAAATGTATACTGATACTTTAAAAAAAATATACTTATATGAAATCTCTGAATAAGATAGTAAAAGAATAATAAAATGCGTATCTAACAAGTCCAAAAAATCCATAGCACTTGATGCTATGAACTGATAACCTGACAATCAATGTTTTTTTTAATGAGAAAAAAATTAATTTTTTGTCAGGCTATTAATTTTTTGTAGATGGCAGCTAGTCTGCCCTTTGTCCAGGAAGAGATGAGTGCTCCATCGCTATCTACAAAAAATCCGTAGCACTTGATGCCACAAAAATGAATAGCCTGACAACCTTTTTTCTTTAAGAAAAGTCAAGGCTAGCTGTCCACACTTGAATGGACAAAAAAAAAATTAAAAATAAAAAAGTTTAAAAGATCACGTGGGTGAGTGTGGAAAGAAGAGAGAGAAACTAATTATCTCATCTTCTTCCTCTTTCACGAACACAGACCACCAAAAGCATGAAGTCCAGAAAAACCAGAAGCATTCATCCTTTCTCAAGTTCGAACACAGAAAAAATTGAAATTCACAGACCGCCTAGGCCACCCAGTCGCCCGCCTAGGCCGCCCAAGGGCCACTCAGGCTGCCTCGGCACCCGCCTAATCCTTGTCCCGATTTTTCTTCTGATTTTGGGTTAATCCAGGGGGTTGGCGCCTAAGCCGATTTTTAGAACACTGCCACAACTAATCCCTATTTGTATATAAATAAAAAAATAAAAGATAAATAAAAAAGGGCCGGAATCCCTTCCATTAAACACGTCCTAGGGATAGATGTATCCTCCATTCGATCTTCGGTGTTACATTGCCCCTATATATCATGTTAGTACTGTCCATTAGTGTCTACAGGAAAACAAAATCTACGTAATTAACGCCACGACCCTAAAATAAATAAAGCCTTATGTTTTCTCAAGTTAAAATTAGAATGTTACAAATTTATTGAAAATGCTTTAAACCATATGACGTGGTTGATGAAGTGTGAACTCCAAGTTAATTCCTTTTAACAAAATCATATATATTCATAATACTTTTTCTGAGAGACATGACAAAAATAGAGCATAATTATCAAATAGTTTTATTCACAATATGATCTATAATACCAAAAAGAAGTAGAAACGGAGCAGCCTCACACCTTACGTGTTAATTAGATTAAGGTTTAGTTTGGTATTTTATTTACCAAAAATTGCTTTATTTTAAAGTTAAGCAAAAAAGTGTTTGGTAAAAATAAAATATCTTGTTTATTTTAATAGCAATGACCTTTAGACAGCAACTTTTAAAAGTAGTTTGTAGGTTGCTTTTTAAAGCTACTTTAATAAAAAGCATGGTTGAGCATTTAATGAATATTATTAATTCCTATAAAAAGCTCATTAATTTTAAAAAATAACATTATTTATCCTTCAAGACACATTTTATCCTTGGAGAACAAAGTGACCACCGCCACCTGCCATTACACCATCATTGTTGTCACCACTACCACACCATAGCCGCACACCACCACCACCACTACAACCACCGCCATAACCATATTCGCCACCACTAGCACTACAACCACAACTGCCACTACCATCGTTGCCACCACCGTGGTCACCACCGCCACTATAAACACAACCGCCACCATTGGCACGACAACTGCCGTTGTCATCGCCCCTACTACATTGTTACCTCTGTAGCCCAATCACCACACCCCTTTATTGGCACCGCCACCACCACCATCACAACCATTGCCTTACAATCGTTATCTTCGTCATCGCCCACACTATTATGTCTATTTTTGTTGTTAAATACAATTATATCACTTTTGCATTAAAATTTACCACATATTTATCAAACACTCAATTGCTTTATTTTGCAGCTGATTATTCTTAAGATCAGCAGAAGCTGTTTTTAAAAAAAAACACAGTAATCCCAAACTGACCCTAAGGCTAAATCATGACTAAAGTTTATGCTTTTAAGTTTCCAAAATCTTAAAGTGGTCGAAACTCTCCATCTAGCACTTTTGCTATACTAGCTTGCTGATCAAATTCTTATTTAAGGGGACCAAAGAAGCTTAAAACTTACATTGTAATATGCATGCCATGGCATCAAGATTGGCACCAAGTCTCTTAGTACTCCTCTCCATTTTCATCACCTTGTCATCACCAACCTCATGCCATCCTCTAGACCCTCTAACACCATCCGAGTTCATCCATGTCAAAACCATAGTCCAAAAATCCTACCCTTCTCAAAACCTGAGCTTCCAATACGTAGGCCTAGATGAACCCGAAAAGTCCACCGTCCTCTCATGGCAATCAAAACCCACCAAAAGCCCGCCACCTCTTCCTCGCCGTGCCTTGGTCGTTTTACGACTCAAAATGAAAACCCTAGAGCTCATAGTCGACATATCAACCCGTTCCATAGTTTCCAAAACTGAATTTGATAACAAACATGGATACCCCTTGCTTAACAATGAAGAACAATCTGTTGCGACTGAACTCCCGTTCAAATATAAACCCTTTATCCAGTCCATTAAAAAGAGAGGGCTTAATATGTCCGAAGTTGTGTGCAGTACTTTTTCAGTTGGGTGGTTTGGGGAGGCCAATACTAAAAGAACAATAAAGATTAATTGTTTTTACAAAAAAGATAGTGTAAACTTGTACGTTAGGCCAGTGGAGGGAATAACAGTCGCGGTTGATCTGGATGAGCTGAAGATCGTTGAATACATCGATAGGTTTGTTGCACCTGTGCCAAAAGCTGAGGGAACCGAGTACCGAGCGTCCAATCAGAAGCCTCCATTCGGTCCAAGGCTAAATGGTGCTCCAGTTATGTCGGGGGACAAAGGGTTCAAGCTCGACGGCAACACTGTCAGGTTAGTCTTAAGTTAATTAATTATATTATAATTAACTTCCAGCATATCTTAAAGATAACTGTGTCTCACGTACGTACTCTTTTTCCTCAACCACATGTAGTAGTTATTCCTTAATTTTGGCTGCATTTAGTATTTATTTTATCCAATGATGTTCTACTAAATCATTGTACTAATTAACTATAATTAGTATTGTACTTGAATGAATTCTTAGTGGATTTGAGTATTTAATATATGGTTATAATATTATTGCTATATATGCTTAGTAGTCAACACTGTTGTTTGTGGAAATTGTAGGAAGCTTTTTTGGGTGTGACGATTATACTCACATATTATGTTTCTAATTTAGGTGTTATATAATGAAGTTCATAGATCTAGATATATTATTAATAAACAGATACACATGTTTAGATAATACTTAGATACTTGCTAGTGAGTATCATATATACTCAATTTTGTGATTTGACTCAATCAAAAGATCACCTATGTTTCTTGTTTTTAAAAGTTCAAGAAACATTATAACATATAAAAAATTAAGATAAAACATGCATTAAAATATCATTGAGCCAAATCTAAAAAGCGAATATATAAAGTACATACTAGTAAGTACCTAAGTATTATCCAACAAATGAATTGATAGACACCATTAATTTTTGGGTTTAGATATAAGCCCATGCAACAATTATTTCCTTGACAAAAACTCATCTCATTTTAAACATCCAAATAAAATCTAAATTTGAAATAGACTGCCATGTAAACAAGTAAATACCTATTATTTTCAAAATATTTACAATTGTTTGTGCCACAACACCCTAATTATGTTAATGAATTTAATTATCCCTCACAATTATGGGAAATAAGTGCCTTATTATTACAAAAGTATCTACCTTATACATGCAAAATATTCGTGCAATTTAAAAAAAAATAGTAACATTAGGGAGACCGTACATATCTATATCATATTTGGTATATTATCTCATGTGGTAAGTAAAGTATACAATCAATATTCAATGAGATAAGTTCATTAATTGATGTGATATATGCACATTACTTACTATCAAATGATACACAAATATGGTACAAAATATGTGATTTCCCTAATGTTTTTCTGAGAAGAAATTTTGGTTGGGGTTGGATTATTCTGTTTTCTATTGCACATGTTTTGATTTTGTTACTAGCCAGAGTCGGTTGGGATGCGTTAATATTTAGGGCTTATAATTAAGAATTGTAATATAGGTCATCTCCAACTCTTGAGGATAAAGTCTAAAAATTTAAGTAAAAAATTTTAAGCCATATGCCAGAAACAATTTTTCCGCTCTAATCCTTGTGGCTTAAAATTTTAGCCTGTGATAATTAAATCATGATTTTAGCCTAACTTTTTGTTTTCGGTAACTTTTTTGAAAATAAAATTTATGTAGATTATCTTAATTTACTTTTATGAACATTTTAGTCTAAAAACATTTAAATTCCGATAAGTAATTAAAAATCATACAAATACATAGGCATTTATAAGTTTTAAGTTAAGTTTGATTTAAATATATTTTTTAAATTATTTTAGACATTATATTTAATTTTGGGCCGTCCAATATTTTTTTTTTTTACTATTAGATTTGATCTCATTTGATCATATCCGTTAGATTATAAGTAAAAAGCAAAAAAAATGTTTGAAATATGACAGTTTGGTGGGTCCAAAATAATTTAAGCCAAACTTAAATTTTGAGAGGAATCTAGCCCAGAGATATATTTTATCCCTAGGGCTTATTTTAGCCCATGGTTGGAGATGGCTTGGGGGGTATTAAAGCTTATATTTTAATCTTTATCCCATAAATCGGAGATGGTCTAAGTCTGCAAATTTGAGTGATATATATATATATATATATATATAGACTGTATTGTAGTTACAGTACCATTAAATAAATCCAATCACAAAAGTTAATGTAATGTTAATTTTTTTTAATACAACGATATATTTTACACTAAGAGGATGAGGAGTTCGGCTAAGCCACACATAATAGGCAACCTAATTTAGTATCGAATTTACCATCTATGAGATTTGAATCTAAGACCTCTCACTTACAAGTGAAGAGGAATACTCTCTGACAGTAGTACTGAGTGGCAATGTTAATTTTATATTGAACATTTAACAGAAGTGTTTTGGTTACATAAACGAGAGAGGATCCTCGCCGGATCCTCTTTGTGAGGATCCCGGGGATCCTCCAATCACATATGTTCATCGTACATCGTGCGGCTAGTTTTTGTCAGGTACTGTTTACATTTAATTTTAAATAAGAAAATTTACAATGATTTCTAACCGTACGATGTACGATGAACATATGTGATTTGAGGATCCCTAAGATCCTCACAATACATAAACCACTACTTGTATTCTTTATATTGTTTTATGATTGTTTTAATTCATTGTTTGGGAAAGGGATCCTCTCCGAATCCCTTCCTCCTAATCCACCAAATTAGGAAATCCATACCGTTGAAATTTGATATGGAGATGATCCCTTTCCCATTGTTTGTTTCATTGACTCTAAATCAAAGTGATCATTGTGTCCTTTTTCTTTCTTTTTCTACATACTTTAATTTGTATCATATAATATTTAGGGTTAATCTCAGTTTACTACCCTGAAGTTTCTTGATTTTCAAATTTGGTACATAAAGTTTTTTTCGTCACAGTCTAATACCTAAAGTTATAATTCTAGGACACTTTCATACATCCATTAAGTTTTCCGTTAGAACCTCCGTTAACTGATGACGTAGTGCCCACGTGGATAATAATTGGGCGCCACGTGTCAATATGGGCTCACTTGAATATTAAAAAAAATAAAAAATGCAAAAACACAAAAACTCTAAAAAAAAATAAAAAAATACCCGCCTGTCTTCTACCTCCCCCCAACCCCCTACCTCCATTCTTTCCTCTGCAACCCGATCCCTTCCTTCTCTTCTTTGCAACTCCCACCCACCCTCCCTTATTTCTCTCTTTTGCAACCCGCACCACCCTCCCTCATCTCCTCTGCAACCCACACCCTCCTCTCCGACCTCGCTTCACTCTCGCTCCCTCACTTCTTTCCTCTACGCCTACCCAACACTCTATACCCAACCCACCTCCACCCTCTTCACCTCCCCTCCCTTGTCTCTCCTCCATCTTCTTCACCTTCACCCTTTGCAAATTCGAAATTCGATCCGGAGCAGCTACGGTTCACAAGCCACTCGAGGAGAGAGAAGAACCGAAGTAAGGGAGCCACCACGGGCTGTTGTCAGAGTCCAGTGAGGTGGCGGCAGGGGCTAAGAATGCTCAAGAATCGATTAGGATTTGGGAATTTATCCAAATTAGGGATTTGGGTCAACTGGGTTTTTGATAAATTTCATAAATTGGATGGGTTTCTTGTTGAATTGGAATTCCTTTGGGTGGGATTTTGTTGGGGTGGGTGGATACGGGTTGCAGAGGAGAGAATGGAGGGTGGTGCAGGTTGCAGAGCAGAGAAATGAGGGTGGTGCAGGTTGCAGAAGAGAGAAGGGAAGGAAAGGGTGCGGGTTGCAGAAAAGAGAAGGGAGGGAGAGAGTGCGAGGGATGAGGTAAGAGATAGATGGTTTTTTTTAATTTTTAATTTTTTAATATTCAAGTGGGCCCATATTGACACGTGGCACTCATTTATTGTCCATGTGGGCGCCACATCACCAGTTAACAAAAGTTCAAACGAAAAACTTAACAAATATATGAAAGTGTTCCAGAATTATAACTTTAGGTATCAGACTGGGACGAAAAAAACTTTTATGTACCAAATATTGAAAACCAAGAAACTTCAGAGTAGTAAACTGAGATTAACCCTAATATTTATATGGGAAGTGATTTTCTTGCATTTTTTTTACTCTCGTACACATCTTGTTTAATTATAAGAAAAACTAACGAAAAGTCCTCAAAAACTTTAGTTTTAATGAAAATGACAAAATAAAGGTATAAGTGAATAGTACCAGGAGTGACTTTTCAAGATAAAAATTATCATTTTCATTAAAAGTAAACAGTGCTTCATTAAGATTCCCTTAATTATAGCCGTCTATTTGACTATTCAATCTGGTAGCCATAAATATATTCCGTTTAACAATTGGCTTTTTATATTAGTACCCCACAAAATGTTGAATGCACCCCACATTAAAATTTAATATTAAATGACTTATTTACCTCACCATACAATAACAATTTTGACCTTATTAGGTTTATAAAAATAAAAATTTCTAAATACACTCCAAATCACTTTTAGCGTATTATTTATCTTCTCAACTATCAAAATGTGGAATCGCACAACTAAACATTTGTACTTGTACCTCCATTTATATCCATCAATGTAAAGATGCAGCTTCAAATATCTCAAATTCGTTTGGAAGTGCAGCTTCAAATATTTCAAATATTTCCAAGAGTATACGTCTTAAAACCAGTCACACAACAATTCAAATATTTCCATGAGTATATGTCTTAAAACCAGCCACGCAATAATCAAAATAAAATTCCTACACTGCAGAAATGAAGTTCATGAAAGTCAAAACAAAAATTGCATACCACGAAGTTAAACTTATTAATAAGCTACTGCTGATGTTACCCTACTTAACGAAGGTAGACATCTATCAATGCTATACTAAGATGATTTCAAATCATCATTTTGAAATCATTCGGCAAACTAAACGTTCAGATGATTTGAAATCTTTCGGCAAACTAAACATTCAAATGGTTAGACTCAGTTTAAAAAATGAGTGTTATAAGATTTGAGAAATGTGGTGTGTATAGAAAATGTGGTGTGTATGTACACAATATAAGGTGTATATTGAGAATGTGGGTTGTGGGGGTATTATAGAAAAGTATGTGGGGTGTGTTAAGATAATTTTTAAGTGAAAAAGCAAATGTACGGTGTATTAAGTATGTAAGGTTTATTCAACAATTTGTGAGATGTTAATATAATAAGCCTTAACAATTTACTAATATTCATATTTGTAATCATCATCAGGTGGGCCAATTGGATCTTCCATCTCGGATTTGATGTTCGAACGGGTGTGATTATATCTCAAGCATCAATATATGATCTTGAAATGCACAAGTACAGGAGGGTTTTGTACAGAGGCTTTGTATCCGAGCTCTTTGTCCCGTACATGGACCCCACAGAAGAATGGTACTACAAAACCTTCTTCGACTGTGGAGAATTTGGGTTTGGTCTATCCACAGTCTCACTCAAACCGTTGACCGACTGCCCAGCCAATGCCCAGTTCATGGACGCCTACTATGCTGCCCAGGACGGCACGCCGGTGAAGATATCGAATGCTTATTGCATCTTTGAGAGACATGCAGGCAACATCTTTTGGCGCCACACTGAAGTCACCATCCCAGATATAGTGGTGATGATAAAGTTTTCTTCTTATTTTTCAAATGTGTTTGATTGATTTGTTTTTTGATGTAAATGTGGTGTAATCGAGGGATAACGGAATTGCAGATCACAGAGGTTAGGGCTGAGGTCACTCTGGTTGTGAGGACGGTTTCAACTATAGGCAACTATGACTACATAATTGATTGGGAGTTCAAGCCAAGTGGCTCCATCAAAATGGAGGTATGTTATATGATAGCTAGGGTTTTATAGTGTGTACATATGTACTGGTTTAAATTTTAAGTAAACTTATAGATTGATAATCTGGATAACTATTTGCCAACTAAACAATATATATCTGTCGGTGAATTTGAATGATTGGTCTTGTTAGTTTATTATACGATCAAAACGTTCTTCCTATATTCATATTCTGACAAAATGAGCATGTGTCAACAGATGTTACGCTTGATGTTGCGCTTGACAATTATGGTTTGTTGATCTTCAATTTCTTAAACAGGTGGGGCTAACAGGTGTGCTAGAAATTGGAGCAGTTAATTACACCCACATAGACCAAATAGAGGAGGAAGTTTTTGGCACATTGGTGGCAGATAATAGCATTGCTGTGAACCATGATCATTTCTTGACATACCATCTTGACCTTGATGTCGATGGTGAAACCAACTCCTTTGTCAAGAATAATTTTGTGACGAAACAAGCAACAGGCCACAACACACCCAGGAAGAGTTATTGGAATATTGTAAGCGAGACGGCTAAAACTGAGTTAGATGCAAGAATTCGCCTTGGTTTGAAGCCAGCTGACCTGGTTGTGGTAAACCCTAATAAGAAGACCAAACCCGGGAACCCATTTGGCTATCGTTTGATCCCGGGGGCAGTCGCAGGAACCCTATTGTTAGAGGATGATTACCCGCAAATACGCGGCGCTTTCACTAAGTACAATGTGTGGGTTACACCATACAACAAGTCCGAAAAATGGGCAGGAGGAAGACATGTTGATAAAAGTAGAGGAGAGGACACATTAAATGTGTGGAGCAACAGGTATTAATTAAACTGTGATTAAATTTGGTTAATGCAGCAAAAGATTTTACAAAACGTTTGTGATTTCTCTTGTTCATTTTGGTTGACTGGTGTGAATTGTGATTGTTTTATGTGTGCAGGAATAGGAAAATTGAGAACAAAGATATAGTGTTGTGGTACACAATCGGGTTTCACCACAATCCTTGCCAAGAGGATTTTCCAATGATGCCAACATTGAGTGGTGGATTTGAGCTCCGGCCAACCAATTTCTTTGAGAGCAGTCCTGTTCTTAAAGTTAGAACCATACCTTCTAAGCACCACTCGCCCAATTGCACCGCCAAAAACTAGCTCGGGACTTTTTATTTGTCATGAGTGATTAATAATCCTAAGAGCTTAATAAGTGATGTTTTCATCTCATTGCAGTTGTAATTTATTGCAAGTTTTAATTACAAATTACATATCTAGTCCCATTCCAATCCATGTCACCATGAACAAACGATTGTTATTACTTAGGAAATCAACATCTTGGTGGGGTTCGTAGTCTATAAGGTTAAGAGAATTTATAATACTCCCAGACATGGCTAGTTAGCAAACTGAGATCTTGGTTGTTAAAAAACTTAAAAAGAATCGCTCCATTAAGTATTGGTTTGGTATTGAGGTGCTTTTATAAAAAGTGGATATAAAAAAAAGCTGACCTCAAAAAGGTGTTTGGTAACACTTAAAAACAGCTTATTTTCATAGTTTTTGGTGAAAAAAAACTGAAAACGTGAAATTGCAGAAATGAGTTTATTCTCACAATACAGCAGAAACAGTTTTCAAAGCACAGCAATACCAAACCAGCCCTAACTAAGCCCTCTGTGGTCACGTGACTGATCACCCTCTATAGAAGCATTGAAATTTTACAGCTCACTTGGTAATATCTTCTCCCTACCATCCAATTGAAAAGGGTAGGCATGAAACTTCAGATAAATTCAATCCCCTGACTGAAATTGAGTTGAATTTGGGGTGACTGAGAGGAAGCTTACTAGTTAGGAAAAGCTCGGTAAAGGTGAGAGGAGGGTGTCCTGGACCTGTGTGGACGTGATCGGATA
Source organism: Malus asiatica (assembly GCA_033882615.1). NCBI lineage: Eukaryota > Viridiplantae > Streptophyta > Magnoliopsida > Rosales > Rosaceae > Malus > Malus asiatica. The sequence goes on from JAOVFK010000018.1 coordinate 1,437,567, forward strand.
TGATAGAGCTGGCGGCCAAGTCTACGACGAACTCGTCGGTTTTCCTGACTTCAATGGGACAACTGAATCTTCCTGGACTTTAATTTTGCAGGTCCTTGCATTTCACTTGTCCTTCGCCTTGCACTCATATTTAATTGCAGCTGCTTTGCTTTGCTTCTGAGTGTTTGTTTATTAAGTGAGGAGGCACAATGAATCATCATTTTACACATTTGTCTTTGCAACTGTTTTCTCTTAAATAAGTTACATGTTACAAGTTTAATAATAAGTGTCTCGATGCCTATAAAAATTTAACAATAATAGACGATTATATTTAAATTACTTAAACAATGAGGAAGGAAAAATTATGCAGAGATAAACGTTCTTAATTAGCACTTGAACAAGAAGTCCTTTGTGGATGCAAATTTCTTCCTCCTTGTTCTTAGACAAAATTGCACCTACAAAACAAATAACACATTTGGTCAAGGCCAAGAGCGCCTACGATAATTTTTTTTGGGGGGGGGGAGAATTTAGGAGGGGGGCTTTGGCCGAAGAACCTCCGATGCCAAAGTTAGAATTTGAGAGAAAAAGTGTTTGGAGACTTTAGAGAATTTTGCAAGAGAGTTGGCATCCAGTTTTGGAGAAAATGAGGTGGTTTATATAGGGGTGTGGCCAGCCCCTTTGGGAGGAGATGGACCGGCCACTTGGATGGTGTTTTGGATGAGATTCATGATTTGTTGACTAATTAATAGATTAATTGGGTAATTAATCAATTAATTAGCTAATTAATATAATTTAGAAGGAATGATTTGGGGTTACCTTGTGGAGAATATTTGATAAGGATGGATGAAATAGGTTTTGAATAAATACTTATTTTGGGCACTTTTGACTTGATTGAGGGATGATTGCCCACTGCTCGGGGGTACAAATCTCGATATGCCTCGAGGGTAATATTGTATTTTTTACCCAAAAATACACGTGTCGCTTCCATATTTTTCTTGATTATTTTTTGCTCCACACCATTTACATACTCATGTTCAATACTGTAACTAGAATCACACACATTTTTTCTCCTCTTACGCACCCCTCCTTATTTCTAGTCATTTGATTGAATAAACCAAATGGCAACAACTGACTTAGAGTGTGTGCAAGGAGAAAAAGAGTGTGATTATCATTTCTCTTAATTAAATTTCAACGTGCTTCTAATAAAAACGCTACTAGGATAAGTGCTTACGAACAAAAGTGCTTCTTACAAGACGTTAGTCCAACACTGGGAAATTTCTTTCACAAGGCAAACCCTTCAAAGAAATTTCTTATAGAATTTCTAGCCTAGAATACCAAATGAACTATACATGGCTGTCTTCAATGGCTTAATTAACAATTTCTTAGCCTTCCATTCTTAGCCTCTCCCAATTTTTTTTTTTTTTTTTGGGTATTTTTCTTGCATTAAGAGCAAGGAAAATTAATTGAGTTTACTCAATAATTAAGAAATTGTATGATTATCAGTACAGCATGACATGCAGTCATTATTACAAATTTATGGAATTTTGTTCAAAGTGGTACCTCCTACATTAGGAAATGTACAAGGAGTATAAACAGAGTGAAACACTTGGATGTTCATTTTCCTTCAAGCAGAGTTTCTTCCTATGACAATGATGAAGCTGGATGAGCAATTTGAACCCCTCACATATTGGGGTGGCTTGTTTTTTGACACTGGATTGCTTTCGAAGAAATTGCTCTGTCGGAGCTCAAACTGGCCGCTGATCGTTGGCATTATGGGAAAATCTTCTTGGAATGGCACATGATGAAAACTCATGCTGTACCATAACAAAATGTCTTTATTTTCAACGTCCCTATCCCTGAAACAATGAAATTAATCAAAACATCATGGTTTCACTACTTTACCTATAATAAATAAATAAATTAGGGTAAACGGCTAATTAGTAGCTACCTACCGCTCCATGTAGCCACGGTATCATCCTCCCTGCTTTGATCAGCATATAGTCCCCCTGCCCATTTTTCAGACTTGTTATATGGTGTAACCCACACATTGTACTTAGTGAAGCCTCCTCAGATTTGTGTATAACCCTCGTCGGATAGAAGTGAACCTGCTACTGATCTCGGAATCAGACGATATCCGACATGATTACCCACTATAGTACTCTTGTTGGGGTTCACAACCACCAGATCAGCAGCAATGGAACCAAGCTTGATCTTTGCATCAGACTCCATTTTAGCCGTATCACCGACTAGCTTCCAGTAACTCTTCGTGGGTGACTTTGGGTCACTCGCTCTGGTTGTTTGCAACTTGACAAAGAAGTTGGCTTCACCATCAACATCAAGATCTAGGTGATAGGTAAGAAAGTGATCATGGTTGACAGCCACTATATTTTATGTTACAAGAGTACTGTACACTTCCTCCTCTATTTGTTCTGTGTAAGTGTACTCTGTTCGCTTCACTTCCAAACAATCAGTTAGCCCAACCTGCAAGAAGGATGAAATTTTAGGTGTAACCAGTTGTTTTACAGATCGTGTATCTAGTCACAGGATGAGACATGGAACGGAGTAAAAAATTTCCAAGTGAGGGCTACTTTGAAAAATAAAATATGGTTTCGCAAAGAATAATGGTAGCATATCCAAAATTTTCTTATACTAGCGATCACATTAACAGCAGAAGTACACTTTTTTTTTATTTATTTTTTTTATAGAAATGCTATCTTTTCATTTCATCATCTCATAAAATTACACAATGGTATACATATATATACTAGTAATTCACTAGTCTTAGCCAACTAGCTAATTATAGTTTTACCCAACCAATCATTCACTATTTACAATCTGCTATAACCACCTTATAACAAACTCTAACCAACTTAGCTATTGACAGTTTTATCCTATTATCCCCCCTCAAACCTAACTGAGGTAACTGAGGGGAGAGTTTGTTCCGAATGAAGATGAATCTAGGCTTGGACAGAGCTTTAGTACAGATGTCTACAATTTGATCCTCAGTGCAGACAAAGAGAACTTTCACTTGATATGCTAGCACTTTTTCCCAGATATAGTGATAATCAATCTCCACATGTTTGGTTCTTGCATGAAAGATGAGATTTTTAGCCAAAGAAATTGCAGAAATGTTATCACACCAAAGCTGCAGGGAAGAAGAAAGAGCTAGACCAACATCAATCAACAACTTGCAAATCCATGTGAGTTCTGCTGCAATGTTTGCAAGGGACCTATATTCAGCCTCAGTGGAGGATCTAGCCATAGTAGGCTGTTTCTTTGCTCTCCAGCTGATAAGAGAGTCTCCCAAAAAGATCACAAATCCACCAATGGATCTTCTATCAATGCTACATCCTGCCCAATCTGCATCCGAGAAGGTATTGAGGTTGAGAGACTTTGAACACTTAGGAAACCATAGACCAAGAGATAATGAGCCCTTGAGATATCGAAGAATGTGCTTGACTGCCTGGAAATGTGCTTGCCTAGGTTTGTGCATGAATTGATAGACCAAATTTGTAGCATAAGATAAGTTTGGCCTCGTCCAAGTTAAATATTGCAATCAACCAACCAAAGACCTATATTCTTCAGGGTTATCAAGCAGAGATTCATGATCCAATTTAGTTATGCTAAGGGGTGTAACATAAGGCTTGGAACCCTCCATATAAGCTTTGGTGAGTAGGTCTAAGATATATTTGTTCTGAGAAAGCAATATGCCAGAGGATGATCTTTTGACTTCAATACCAAGAAAGTAATGAAGAGGACCAAGATCTTTGACATGGAATAAGACACTGAGTTGGGAAATGATGTCTTGACAAAGTTGGGAATTTGGACCAGTGACAATAATGTCATCAACATAAACCAAAATGAAGACCAGAGCTGGATCCTTTTTTACAAATAGAGAATAGTCATTCTGAGAACCTGAGAAACCCAGAGACTTTAATGCATTTGTTAATTTCTCATACCAAGCCCTAGGGGCTTGGTTCAAACCATATAGAGACTTATGCAGATGACATACATGAGTTGGCTTTGTAGGATCTTCAAATCCTGGTGGTTGTATCATAAACATAGATTCTGTGAAATTGTCATGCAAGAAAGCATTGCTGATATCAAGTTAATTTAGAAACCAATCAAACTTGGCAGCCAAAGTGAGAAGAAGCCTAATAATAACAGGCTTAGCAATTGGACTAAATGCCTTAGTATAGCCCAAACCTTGTTGCTGATGAAATCCTTTGGCAACAAGCCTTGCTTTGTACCTATCAATGGTACCATCAGGTTTTTGTTTGATTCTGAATACCCATTTTGTACTAACCAGATTCTGAGAAGAATTAGTGGGAACCAAAGACCAAGTTCCAGTTTGAATAAAAGCATTAAATTCTTCCTGCATTGTTTTCCTCCAATAAGAGTGTTTAGATGCTTGAAGATAAGTGGATGATATATAATCCAGGGATATCTCAGAAGAAATTGGATGTTTGGTTGCTAAAAGTGCCTTTAGTTTGACAATACCGGATTTAGATCGAGTTTGCATTGCATGAGTATTTAAAGGAAATGAAGGTGCTGCAAGTGTACTAGGGGCAGATATGGGATTAGAGATAGAAGGTGATGAAAAATGAAGAACAGATGAGAGAGAAGATATAGGAATTTGTAATTTATTAGAAGGAGATAGAGAGGGTGAAGGTATGGTGGGAAAAATTAAGGTGGTAGGAATGGTGTTGTGATGCTGTAATAATGGAGAACTAGAACTAGATTGTAAATGCTGAGATAGAGCCTATTGAGCAAAGGGAAAAGTGACTTCATAAAAAATGACATGCCTTGAAATGTATATTCTACCAGTATGAAGATTTAGACACTTGTAACCTTTGTGATTCAAACTGTAACCCAAGAAGACACATTCTTTGCTTTTGGGAATGTGTAAGGCTCCAACCATTGAAAGCATCTGCAGCCAAATACTTTCAGAGATGTATAATCTGGAGATTTGTGAAATAATAATTCCCAAGGAGAAGGTTTTGTAGCTATTGGCATTCTGTTTATCAAATAGATTACTATGGCAAATGCATCAACTCAATAAAGCTTAGGAACTTTAGAGGTTGCTAGAAGAGTTTTAGCAGTTTCAACTAGATGCCTATGTTTGCGCTCAACACAACCATTCTGTTCAGGCATGTGAGGACAACTCAATTGATGTGAAATACCATGTAATTGCAGATAATTGATGAACTTGAGACTAAGAAACTCTCCACCAGAATCAGACCTTATAGTAACTATTTTAGAACTGAGTAAATTTTCCACTATAGATTTAAGTTTGACAAATATGTCAAAGACATCAAACTTGGATGTAAGAGGAAAGAACTAAGTATATTTGGTATAATCATCAACAAAGATGATGTAATAGTGATATCCATTGATAGAAAGAAGAGGTGCTGGAGCCCATACATCAATATGCAACAGTTCCAAAGGCTTACTAGAAGTACAAGAAACAGAAGCAAAAGGCAACTTTGAAGACTTGCCTAGAGCACAACTAGAGCGGACAAATTTAATGAAGGCACTGAAAGTGAAATACAAGACTTAGATGCTAGCTTATTTATTATCTTGAAGCTAGGGTGACCCAATCTTTGATGCCATGTATGCTGGGAAGCTTTATCATGTGCTGCAAATGTTTGTTGATTACAAGCGATAGAAGATGCATGAAAAGGATAAAATCCAGCTCTCACAGGACCTTTAAATAGCGTTTTCTCCAAAGAAAGATAATCATTCACAATGAAGTGAAAATGATACAAATGAATGGAACACCAATTATCAAGTATGAATTGATTTGCAGAAATCAAATCTTGCTTAATATGAGGAACATGCAGAACATTATTGAGAGCAAAACAATGAGAGACAATGTTAATTTTAGAAGAGCCAGAGTTAAGGATGGGCAAACCTTTTCCATCACCAACATAAACTTGTTCAGGTCCATTGTAGGGCTCAGGATTTTACAGATTGGTGTAAGAGTTGGTCATGTGCGAGCTAGCACTAGAATCAAGCAACCATGTAGCAGAAGTAGTTGCATTGTATGCATTTTGAGAATTCTTGTTACCAAAATGTGGATTCATGCGTTGGGGACACTCTGCAGCTTCATGATCCATCTGACGGCAAATTTGGCAAGAGATTTTTCTGTTAGAATTGTTGTAGTGAGAACAACAACCACGATTGTATTGGTGATTGCCTTAATTTCCACGATTGAACCTTTGATTACCCTGAGATCCTTGGTAATTCCTCTGAGTGCCACGATTGTTGAAATTTCTAGAATTAGAGAAATTGCCACGATGCTGAGAACTGTAGGAATTCGAGTTGGAACCATTATGAGTAAAGAATGCCTGAGAACCAAAATCACCAGTTGGTGTGGGAAAAAGACCAGCAGAAGAATTAAAGGCTTGAACCGGTACTGGAGGAGATGGTTGCTTGCGAGCATTTAACTGCAATTCCTTACTCAAGAGGAGATCATGAAGTTCATCAATAGTAGTGGAACCAAGTCTAAATTGAATAGCATCAATGAATGATTCATACTCAAAGGGCAGACCATGTAGAATTACATAAATCAACTCAGAGTCTTCAATTGGAGCGTCGGCATTTGCTAGGGCATCATCAATTTCTTCAATCTGTTCAAGATAGATCGCAGCCGTAGAATCGCCCTTCATGATTGTACAAAAACGAGAGCGAAGCTCATGTATGTGCGACTGCGATGCAATAGCCAAATGTGATTCTAGTTTTGACCATAGCTCCCGAGCCAAATTAACACCAATAGTGTAAGAAATGAGAGCATCCGAGAATGTAGAGTTGATCCAAATCAAGATGTTCTGATCATTCTCATACCACACAACATACTGTGGATTTAGAGTGGCGGTGCGATTTCCACATGCGTCAAGAAGAAATTTTGACGGAACAACCATCGTGCCATCAATGAATTCGGTGAGATTGTACCGGCAGAAAATCGGAGCGAACAAGGCACTCTAGGTTAGGTAGTTTGTAGTTGTAAGCTTAATCAGAACCATAAATCCAATGTTCTGAATCGTAATGGAAGCAGAAATCGCAGAATTAGGGTTAGAAATTGTAGCAAGAATTGGATGAATAGGAGAACCTGATCCTGAAGACTAAGATGCAGAGGTTGCCATAGCTAGAAGAAGAAGCAGAAATCGCGATCAAGCGCTTTGAAGCTATCGATTGATCGGAGAAGAAAAAGTGGAGGCAATGATCGGAGAAGATAAGGCGGTGTAGAGACGGTGCAGAGAGAAGCGGGAAAATTGGGATCGAAAGTTGTCGTGAAACTTTTAGGCGGTTGATAACATAATAGAAATGCTATCTTTTCGTTTCATCATCTCATAAAATTACACAATGGTATACATATATACACTAGTAATTCACTAGTCTTAGCCAATTTTACCCAACCAATCATTCACTACTTACAAACTGCTATAACCGCCTTATAACAAACTCTAACCAACTTAGCTGTTGACACTTTTATCCTTATTACTTTTAATATAGCTAGACAAGGAATTTTATGCTTCTTGTTGAAGACACATTACAAATGGCACGTTATATAGTTAAAAAATGATATATCTTATTTTAGTATTACATATCTACTCTAGTTTGCTTATAATTAACTTATATACGTTTGATGTATAGATGTGAATAATGTTGACGATCACTTCTTCACAAATAAATTTATATGTGTGCACATATTATTTCAACTAAAAAATTGAGCATGGGCAGTTGCCCCAGGTTTAGATCTTAGATGCCTCTGTCCATGATCAGACAGTTGATCACAAATGAGAGTATACACCAGGAATAGAGAATGCCTTAAAACACGAATTTCATTCATTTTGAAATGAATAAAACCTAATCAGACCTTCCCCCCCCCCCCCCCAAAAAAAAAAATCAACTTACCTCAAATATAATTAGCCACTTTGCTTGACTATTTCAACTTAGCTCAAATATAATTGAGCCACTTTGCAAATGAATGAATAAAACCTAATCAGACCTTCCCCCCCCCCTCCCCCAAAAAAAAAAATCAACTTACCTCAAATATAATTAGCCACAAATATAATTGAGCCACTTTGCTTGAACTCCCAGTCAACAATGTAGTCATAATTGCTCACTGTTGACACCATCCTTGCCACTAAGCTCAATTCTGGCCTAACCTCAACTTACTAAATCAAACACGTACCACTATTGCAACCATGGGTTAAGCTATTTACGAGGGCAATTCATGCTCCCGATCTTGCACTTAAACAACAACCAAGCCATATCCCTCTTGCACTTGAGTTCAAAAATTTGAGCTAGGGAATAACACTTACACCTTTCTTTGATATGGTAGTCTTGGTGTGGCGCCACATTATGTCTCCATCATGTCGCTCAAAAATGCAAATAACATTGGACTTTTTATTTGGTTTTCCATCTAGTCCAGCAACATAAGCGTCCAAGAACAAGAGTATCTCATATCATCAAGGTTGAAAGCAAGAGTATCCCATATCATGCTTTCTCCTTGTCCTTGTCTTTGTCCTTGTCCACACCTGCAGGACAAGGAGAAAGAGAGCAGTCAGTCGGAACCTGAAATCAAACCTCCAATCTGGAACTGACTGCCTGAGACCTTTGCCTGGTTGCTTACTCAACATTGCTCTCGAGTACTCATCCTCAACTGCTGTCAAGGTCACGAATTCCACCGACAAATACCTCATGACAGTTGATCAGATATTGGCTCTTTACACTGAAGCTGCCAAGCGTGGATGAGTCACTAGGAAGGAATGTTCTGAAGGACCATTTAAATGCAAAGGGTACACACCACTTCTGCCAGGCAAAAGATTGAAGCAGAAGGTTCAACGATGAGCTAAAACAGATCGCTACAACACGAGAAGCTTCAACAACCTTTCACTAGCACCGCCGCCGAAGAGCAAAACCTCGCCATACCACATTCACTACTTTGTCAACAGCAAGAGTATCCCATATCATCAGGGTCGATCATACTCTAGATTTGATGGACTTGTTTTGACCCTCAAATTCTTGAGTCGGCCTTATACTCTGGAGGGAACCAGAAAACCCTCAAGTACAGTTCAAGAATAAGCCTGTGGAAAGTTACTTCTTCAAAAGCAAAAGTATCTCATATCATCTCTTATCCATTTGTTTCTCCTTATCCTGGCAGTTGAATGAGAGACAAGGAGAAGGAGAACAATCAACCGGAAGCCGAAGTTGAACCTCCGATCCTGGGTTGCTTGCTTGGAAGCCTGACTGCTTACCTTGTCGGTCACCTCCTTCGACAGATCTCCTAGCTCGGCGACTTGGGGGACTCCTACTATAGGGTTTGTATCGCACTTGACCAAGCCCGAAACTACAAATAAGCTTCAAGTGAAATTGATACATTACCTTGTGCATCTCCACCGGTTAAGGACACCACCCCTGAATGGAGGAAGCGTACTTCCAGAAAAGATGCCACATCTACCTATGAGAAAGATAAGGCAAGTGAAGACGATACCACATATCGGTACTTAGAAGTTTCGTGATTACTCAGCGGCTTGGATCTTGCAAGTCCCCAACCGAGGAGCTTCCCTCACTCGGGAACTTAGGGGAGCACTGTTTGTACCATACTTGACCAATCCCGAAACTACGGAGCACCGGTCAACGTTATACCGTCAAGGATCCAGAAGAGCTTCCCTTCAACCAGGAGGCCAATCACAATGCGACACGTGTCGACATCAGAAGCCAACCACAGCACGACACGTGTCAACATCAGAAGCCAATCACAACACGTGTGTCAGAACAAAACTAGAAACTCTCTTCTATAAATAGGGTTCATACTCCCACAATAATCTCTAATGTCATTTTGTACTAAACTATTCACTAGAACTCACAAAATGAGAGCTTGAACCTATGTATTTGTGTAAACCCTTCACAATTAATGAGAACTCCTATACTCCGTGGACGTAGCCGATCTGGGTGAACCACGTACATCTTGTGTTTGCTTCCCTGTCCCTATTCATTTACGTACTTATCTTCACTAGTGATCGAAGCAACCAAGCAAAGGTCACAAACCTGACACTTTCTGTTGTACCAAAGTCCTCGCTGATTTTGTGCATCAACATTTGGCGCCGTCTGTGGGAAAGACACTTACTCCCACTCTCTTCAGCTTTGTCAAGCTGGTTTCCACCGCTCGTACACTTTCTTTTGGCCAAACATCTCTCTCCGACATGGGGAGCGAAAGAAGCCACAGCACACATAATGACACCCCCGCTGGACCTAGTATGAAGCAACGAAAGCAGGAAGGAAATAGATTTACTCTTCAAGCTAAAGTCGATGAGCTAGAGGTTCAGAACAACAAGATAGCAATGAAGAATGAAGTCCTCCAGGAACAATATGAAAAACTTTTCGAGATGCTTCACGAGGCTAGGCAGGCTCAAACACATAAGCTCGTCGCCCCTATTGAGGTTAACAATCAACTGAATGCCCCCCAACACGGAGGGTCGCCGATATCCGACACGGACATCCCTGATAGGGATCGAGCTACACATCAATGTGATAATCAACATGAGACTTCTCTCAACCCAGCTGCTTCAACCCGAAGCAGGAGAAGTAGAGGAAAACACCTCTTCACAAAGGGAGCGGAAGGATCAAAAGCTGTCTATCGCGATTGTCGAGACTTCCTAAAGCAACGTCGAGAGAATCCCATCCACATAAGCTCGAAGATCAATGACCCAAGGGTTTCTGAAAGACTCGGTCCTCTTCCACGACCCAGGCCAGCCGCCAATCTAGAGAATGGGCAACAAGTCCCAGAAGAATATGAAGGTACTGGGGACTTGGAAACATTCCGACATACTCACTCTAGAAGTCAGTATGGCGAGTCCAGAGAAAGATCATGCTATCTTGATCAAACTTTCCTACTTCCAAGAGGCGATGGGGACTTAAAGAAGAAAACTTCGGTGGTGCACGACTCCGCTCAGGACCCCCTTGTCCTACAGCTCCTTGAGGAAGTAAACAAGTTGAAGGCTGAACGTCAAGCCGAGATACCTGACTGAAACCAACCCAGGCCTGGCCCTCTCATAAGAAGGATCCTCAACACTCCCCTCCAAGCGAAGACAAAGCAGAAGTTTGACTTACAGCTATATACTGGAAAGGAAGACCCGATTGAACACCTTAACCTCTTTGAGTCCACCATGGTATACCGGGGACACACCGACGAAGAACGGTGCCTTCTCTTCCCCTCCACCCTCTCTGGCGGAGCTTTAAACTGGTATTGCCGTTTTCCACCTGAGACAATAGACTCATTTGAAGAGTTGAGGAAACTGTTTGTCTCTCAACACATCTTCCAGACCGATCGCTTGCATTCCGCAGATGACTTGTACACTATTCGCCAGAAGCCGGACGAGTCATTACGAAAGTACGCTGGCCGTTTCAGCCATGAGTATTCTCGCTGCGCTGAGGCAGATGACAAGACCGCCCTCAAGGCCTTCACGACAGGCTTACGTGACTGTTTCTTCAAGTACATGATCAATGCCAACACTTGGAAGACTTACTCTGAGGTGATGGCACAAGCTTACAACCATGCTTCCGCCAAGGCAAAGACATATCAAGGGAAACCCCCTACAGTCACCCCTTATCAGCAAGTAGGGAGTGGAGGCCAGATCCAACCGAATGAAAAGACCTCAACCTCCCAAATGGTAGCAGCACACCCCCTGCCTCATTTAATGCTTCGCCAAGTCAGCAGACATATCAATCTCAGGGCAAAAGGAAAGACTTCCATCCTCACCAATCTCATTTTAATAAGAAGAATAAGGGGCACTATCGCGATAACTCAGGATATCGTCACAATAATGCCCGCCCCCAGGCAGTCAACGCAGTGGGCCAATCACGTGTCAAGACAGGCCCTACCCCGATGTATGAGACATACACCTCTTTGAATGCTACATGTGCTGCCATCTACCCCAGTATAGCTCACCTGATACCAAAGCCAAAGCCAAGACAGCCAGATTACAAGTCCACGAAGAACACGGGCATGTTTTGCTGCTACCACGAGTATAATGGCCATGATAGTGAGAAGTGCATTATCCTCCGTGACCATATTGAAGCTTTGGCACATGAAGGAAAAATTGATCAGTTCCTCCTTCACCCTCCAAGGGATAACCGTAACCAACGCCAGGTGAGTGTGATATATTCCATAAGCGGCGGCACACCCATGTCCAAATCTTCCAATAAGGCCATGAAAAGCAGTGAACGAACTTTGAGACCTGGCCATCAAGTGTTTCACATGGAAGACATCAGAGGAGGCAAGTATCAAAAGCCTGATTGGGATCCAATATGTTTCTACCCTGAGGAAGAAAGAGGTATCATCAACCCTCACAACGACCCGCTGATTGTGGAGGCTCACATAGCAAATTTTGATGTGAAACGAATCCTGATAGACACAGGTGCTTCAGTCAATATCATGTTTGCTGAAGCTTTCAAAGCACTTAATGTAGCTAAACACTTGCTCGATCGCTCGATTTCTCCTCTGATAAGTTTCTCTGGCGATATCGTCCAACCTTTAGGGAGTATACACTTACCCCTTACCATTGGTACATGCCCCTACACAGCTACTATTACCACTAACTTCCTAGTGGTCAATTGCCCGACGGCATACAATGTCATCTTTGGGCGCACAGGCATCAATGACCTCAAGGCCATGGTATCCACACATATGTTGTTGATGAAGTTTCCAACCCCTTTCGGCAATGGATACATCAGGGGAGATCAACTTAGTGCTCGATCATGTTACAACACTTCAGTTAAGCAACAACACCTGCATGTCCCCAAGGAGACCCTCTCTATACATAACCAGGTAGTAAAGACCAATCCAGATGAAGCTAACTCGGATCTTCATGATGGCAACAGTCAACCCGATGACCCTCGAGATGACTCCTTCACCCAGCAAGCACAACCCGCTGAAGAGTTAGAGAATGTCTCTATCTCCAAAGACCATCCAGATCGTATGGTGAAGATTGGCACCACTTTGTCACCACCCCTTCGGTTGTCGCTGATCTCATTTTTACAAGAGAACGCCGAGGTCTCCGCTTGGTCATATAAAGATATGCCGGGCATCTCTCCTGATATCATCTGTCACCACTTGAGTATTGATCCCAAGACCAAACCAGTAAAACAGAAGCGAAGATCTTATGATGTTGAGCGATACGAGGCGATGAAAGCAGAAGTTGAAAAACTCAAGGACATAGGCTTCGTCCGTGAAGTCAATTACCCAACATGGGTAGCAAATGTTGTCCTTGTTAAGAAAAATCCGACCAAGGAAAGTCTCCTGCTTCAAAAGGTCTTGTGGAGAATGTGTGTCGAGTACACCGACCTAAACAAAGGATGCCCGAAGGATAGTTTCCCTCTTCCTCTCATTGATAGACTTATAGACTCTACGGCAGGGTGTGAGCTCTTGAGCTTCATGGACGCTTATTCAGGATACAACCAAATCCTCATGAACCCCTCAGACCAAGAACACACGGCCTTCACTACTGACAGGGGACTGTATTGCTATAAAGTCATGCCTTTCGGCCTAAAGAATGCAGGAGCAACTTATCAGAGACTGGTCAATTCAATGTTCGCCGAACAGATTGGGAAGAGCATGGAAGTTTACGTTGATGATATGCTAGTCAAGAGCAAACATGCTGACCAACACATCACCAACCTATATGAAACTTTCACCATTCTAAAGAGGTATCGAATGAGGTTGAACCCCAACAAATGTGCCTTCGGCGTGGGCTCTGGCAAATTTTTAGGCTTCATGATCAGCCAACGAGGCATTGAAGCTAACCCCGAAAAAATCAAAGCAATCCTCGACATGAAAGAGCCAGTAACTTCAAAAGACATCCAAAGCCTTACTGGCAAGGTGGCAGCCTTAACCAGATTCATCTCTAAGACCACAGACAGATGTGCTCCTTTCTTCAAAGCACTCAAGGGAAATAAGAAGTACATTACATGGACGGAGGAATGTGCCAAGGCATTCAGGAACCTCAAAGAGTACATGAGTAAAGCCCCTCTGCTCTCCAAACCAGAAGTTGGTGACATTCTCATTATCTATCTATCGGTTTCGGCTTCAGCAGTTAGTTCTGTTCTTATTTGAAAGGACAGTGGGATCGAAAGGCCCGTCTACTACGCTAGCAAGGCCCTACAAGATGCGGAGACACGATACTCCAACGTTGAGAAGTTAGCTCTAGCATTGGTCATGTCTGCTCGAAAACTTCGCCCTTATTTCCAAGCACACGCCATCATCGTGCTTACCAATCACCCTCTTCGACAGATACCCCAGAGTCCTGACACGTCTGGGCGAATGATCAAATGGGCGATAGCATTGGGTGAGTTTGACATCTCTTACCAACCAAAACCAGCCGAAAAGGGTCAGGCTGTAGCAGATTTCATAGCCGACTTCACATATCCTGTTGACATTGCTTCTACACCTGAAGTAGTAGCTTCATTACCATCGGAAGCTCAGAAGATAGAATCAACAACCCCAGCATGGAGTCTGTATGTTGATGGCTCATCCAACCAACAGGGCTGCGGAGCAGGATTAGTCCTCACTACCCCCGACAAAGTGGCGATGGAATACGCTCTTCGTTTCAAATTCAAGGCATCGAACAACGAGGCCGAATACGAAGCCCTTCTAGCAGGCTTACGTTTGGCCAAGCACCTCGGGGTTAAACGAATTGATATCTTCAATGACTCCCAATTAATGGTCAACCAAGTCATGAACAACTTTGATGCTAAGGATAGCTCCATGGCAGCATATCTTGCGCAAACGCGACTTTTGCTCAAGCACTTCCACTACCAGATCACCCAGGTTCCTCGAGCGGCAAACAGTCATGCAGATGCTTTGGCTCGCCTCGCCTCGGCAGTGGAAGACAAGATTGGGAGAAAAATTCATGTCGAATTGTTGGCAGCACCAAGCACCATGGTCATGGAAGTGTGCAATTTACAACAAGGAGATAGTTGGATCACCCCAATTTATAAATTCCTTGCTCATGGCACCCTCCCAATTGACAAAGTCCAAGCTAAGCAGATTCGATACAAGTCTGCCCGCTACCTGATCATTAATGACCAACTCTACAAGCGCGGTTTTACCCTGCCATACCTAAGATGCCTTACACCTACGAAGGCGGAAATTGTCATTCGGGAAATACATGAAGGAGTCTGCGGAGATCATGCTGGGTCTCGATCCCTAGCACACAAGACTTTTTGCCAAGGATACTATTGGCCAACACTCCACCAGGATGCCATCAGAATATCACGCTCATGTGATAAGTGTCAACGCTACGCAACTATCCCTCACTCCCCTCCTGAGCCGCTCACTCCTATGATCAGCCCTTGGCCCTTTGCCCAATGGGGACTTGATTTGATCGGCCCAATGCCTGCAGGGAAAGGCAAGGTCCGTTATGCAATCGTTGCAGTTGACTACTTCACAAAGTGGGCTGAAGTAGAACCCTTGGCAACCATTACTGAGGGAAAAATAGAAGACTTCGTATGGAAGAACATCCTCTGCAGATTCGGCATTCCTAATGCGATAGTCACGGACAATGGGCGACAGTTCGACAACAAGAAATTCAAGATGTTCTGCTCTAAGTTCAACATCAACTTATGTTTTGCCTCTCCAGCCCATCCCCAGTCTAACGGACAAGTCGAGGCCGTTAACAAAATAATCAAGCGCACTCTGAAAACTAGCTTGGACAAAGCTAAAGGTTGTTGGCCAGAATTCGTACCCCAAGTTCTTTGGTCATACCGCACTTCATATCGGACTTCCACAGGAGAAACTCCATTCTCACTTGCTTTTGGTATAGAAGCAGTTGTCCCGGTTGAGCTTGAGCAAGCAACATACCGAATCCAGAACTACATACAGAGAGAGAACGACAAGCAACTCACCCTCAACCTGGATCTAGTCGAGGAACACAGAAGTCAAGCTCACCTAAGGAATGTCGCTTACAAGCAGCGCATCTCCAACTACTACGACTCAAGGGTCAAACCTCGCTCTTTCAAAGTGGGAGACTGGGTACTGAAGAAAAGATTACTCTGTGATAGAGTCCCGAGTGAAGGAACACTCAGTCCTAACTGGGACGGACCGTTCGAGGTCGTCGGCATCAGCCGCCCTGGCTCCTACAAGCTCAGAATCTCCGACGGCAAGACCCTTGGCCATCCATGGAATGCTGACCACTTGAAGTACTATTACAAATAGACTTACATTGTACGAGCGTTAAGCTACAGCCGTTCGGCATCCTATGTAACAAAGACCATTTGGTATGAATTCAATAAAGAGGTGATTTAGCCAACTCGGCCCTAAACTCTTTTACATTCTGAGCAATGAAACACTCAAGTGTTGAAGCTTCAACGCACATGTTTCCAATACAAAATAAAATCTAAGTATATGTCAACAAGACTATACAAAGGATCTATGCAAACATAGCCAAACATTCATCAATGATAGGGCAAACACTTGAAGCTTGATAATACACACACTTGAAGCTTGATAATACAAACACTTGCTTGATAATGCAAACACTCATAAACATACAAAAAAAAAAAAAAAAAACCCTCGAGCTTATAACATGGCACATGCCATACAAACAACAAACTAGTGTAGGCAGAGTATACGCAGAAAGTGAAAGCACTTCTAGTCATCCTCTTCTGAGGTTGAACCCCTGATCATATCACTCTGAGTCCTACCGCCATTTTCTGCATCTCCAACCTCATCATCACCCTGATGACTCCGCTCATCAGCACTAGCATCATCGCCAGACTCATCTGCACTACTCGAATAAACTGCAAGATCGAAGGTTTCACCTTTTCGATGATGCTCATCTATTTCTTCACGGTATTTTCGAAGAACACTTCCATCATCATAATGATCAAGGACAGCCATCCACTTTCTTTTTTCAAAGTGCACTTCCCGGGTACAGCGAGGTCTAAGGACATGGAGAAAGGCCTGGGAACCCAAGAACTCATTCACAGCAGCTTCCTTCTCAGCCGGGATACTACTCTTCAGCTCAGAAACCTCAACTAAGGCACTATCCAACTCCCCTTTAACCTTGGATACCTCGAGCATAGTTGTCTCCAACTGTTTCTTAGTCGCTTCCAACTGTACCTTGAGTCTCAAGTTCTCACCATTCCGCCTTTTCAAACTCTCAAAATGTTGATCCTTGACTTGGATGGCCTCAGCTAAAGCTTTGCTCGTCTTCCTGGCATCATTCACAAGCTGCTTATTCTCTTTCAATTTCACTTTGCACCGTTCAGCCTCTCGCAGTCTGTCGTGATACTCAGCCATGACCTGCATGACAAGACGATCATCACTACTAAAATAATGCTAATAAAGAGGAGAAAACAAGGGAATGACAAAGTAACACTCACATATGAAGACAGCTTCAACATCCGGTCGCAATCCGATTCAGCTTTAGCTAAGGGCTCTCCGAGCTCATCGAAAGTGAATCGACGTCCTGCCAGGCAATTGTTGATATACCCAAAGTCCTTTGGCCGCATGGCAACCTTCAAATCCTTCCAAGGGACACTGCCAACCTCTTCCTTATCTTTACCCTTGCTGCTAGAACTAGGATCACCTTCCTGCCCAATGTGTTCTGGAGGAAAGATGGGATTAATAGTAGGAAGAGGAGGCAGCAATCGCCTATCTTCCCCGGCAACTATGGCAGCAGCACATCCAATGGCCTCAGCTTCAGCTTTCTTCGAGGCAGCAACCTTGAGGACTTCTTCTCGAGACTTAGTTTTAATAATTGGTCTCACTCGGTGCTTGCGAGCTTCCTTGTGAAACATGATGTCTTCTGAAGGAACTAACATGGGCACTCTCCTTTTCTTGGTGCTAGTCTCCACTTTCTTGCCCACCTTCTCCACTGAACAAGGAAAATCAAAGTAAAGAATACCACATCATATATCTATAAAAAATAAAAAAAAAAATAAAAAAAAAAAAGGGAAGAACAAGGATCAAGTGAGGATACAACTTACTCGCTCGTCTCTGGCACTCGGAAACTAAAGGCTGGAAACCGTACTTTCGAAATAAGGGACGTAGCTTACCCAAGTATCTATCTTCTTTAGGCACCCTCAGCACTTTCTCTACATCAGCTAGCTCCTGTCCGGAGAGTTTGATGGTGCCTCGTGTCACTGCATGAAGAAAAATCTTAGAAGAAAGAGAAAATCACAACAATAGCAAATAATGAGAAAATGGATACATTACAACCTACAGTCTGGAAGTGAGTAGGAACACGTCGCTCAGGCGTGACACCCTTAGCATGCTCCCAATCATTATAAAGAAAGCACCAACGTTTCTTCCATGTGCAGTACGCCTTTCTCTTATTAAAGACAACACGCTCTCTCTCGCTCCGACATGCACATTCGGCATAACCAGTACATGCTTTCACCGGGCGCATCTTATAACAGTAGCGCCACTGATGGAAGGAAGGCTCACCTAATCCACACTCCATCCAAAAAATATAAAACCCGATCAAGGTATCCCAGAAACCAGGGTTGAGTTGCCCAGGTGCATAACCAATAAAAGACAGCATTCGTTGCAACCACGGATGCAAAGGTAAATTTACCCCCAAGGTCACTAATGTCTGGGTATAGAACATAACATGACCCTTGGGCGGCTCCGAAGGCAATTCTTCACAACGCACCAAACGTATTCCTACACTACGGGGGATACTACATGATTGCCTTAGGGCCTCAAGCTGTTTTTCACTATCTAACAAGTTATTTTCTAAATGGTCTGTTGTGAACTCAGAGCGAAATATGGGTATGGCATCACAAACAACCCCCTCACCCACTCGTTTGGAGGAAGAACCAATCTCGGCTAAGGTTTGACAATTGTAAGGATCAGAACGACATATGGGTATGGCGTCACAAACAACCCCCTCACCCACTAACATGGAGGAAGAACCAATATTGGCTAAGGTTTGACAATTGTGAGGATCATCCAACGTTTCTTTTGTACAAGACTCTAACAAAGGCCATGAAGACCCCGACATTGCAGGCTCAAACCTAGAGCCCGAGCTAAGGGAGCCCTCATCACTAAGACTTCCAGACTCCGACATCTACAACAAACAGAAACAAACGCTATCACTACATGAAGGATCAAAACATAAGGAAGCTCACAGGGCATGAAGAACAGCTCAACCAGTTCATTATGTTTTTCACAAAATACATGAACATTCCAACAATTCAACAAAAAGGAAAACATCCAATGTAGTGGAGAAGACTACCAACCTGAAGATGGTGCAGCAAAGTAATGCTAGAATCCCTCTCAAATAAAAAGCACTCTGTCTTCAAAAATCACTACAAGATGAGCAAATGAAGGTAAGGTAAAGAAAGGAAACTTATCCTTCTTATATATAGTTCAACATGGCTATTAACATTCAAAATTCAAATTCAAACCATGAGAAAGCCCCACATGTAAAATCTTCAAACTTCTCACATTAGGGAGTTTCAAATTTCAAATGTTTCAGTTCCCCCCCTCCAACGAAAAAACAAAAAAAAACAAAAAAAAACAAAAACAAAAAAAAAAACAAAAAAAAAATTTCGAAAAAAAAAAACAAAAAAAAAAAAAAAAAAAGGGAAGGGGGAACACAGCAGCTTCATCAATGGGATTCAACTCCCACTCTCAAAAGCTTCGCACTATGTTCATCAAGATAGTGCGAAGCCCAATCAATTTATGGTGCCAACAAAAGCTTCATCAATGGAGGACAAATATCAATCTCAAAAGCTTCGCACTATGTTCATCAAGATAGTGCGAAACCCAATCAATTTATGGTGCCAACAAAAGCTTCATCAATGGAGGACAAATATCAATCTCAAAAGCTTCGCACTATGTTCATCAGGATAGTGCGAAGCCCAATCAATTTATGGTGCCAACAAAAGCTTCATCAATAGAGGACAAATATCAATCTCAAAAGCTTCGCACTATGTTCATCAAGATAGTGCGAAGCACAATCAATTCATGGTGCCAACCCAAGCTTCACCTATAAAGCTTCAACACCACAACTTCACTAGTCAAGCTATCTACCCAAGCACAACTCTATAGTCAATAAACTTTACCTATTAAACTATTTTCCAAACACAAAACCTTGTTGCAAATAAACAAATTTTGTTCACAAAACCAAGATTCCCTTGAACCTGTACAAAAACACAGGGGCCAACTCAAACATTTATTTTGTTCTACACCCACAACATCTCTATCATAAACAAACAGGCAATTATGTATATGTTTCCAAACATATTATAATACATCAAACAACAAGCCAAAGTCCCAAGTTAACTAGAAATCCAACCCAAGCAACCTCTTTCCCTCTCTTCCTCTTCCGCCTCCTTTCATCTATCAAATTTCTGCAACCTCTGCTCTTCTCCAGTGGAGCTGAATTTTGGACACCCTATAGTTCTTGAGCAGATGAACAACTTTCAAGAAGGAATCGTTTCTGTTTGAGCTACGGAAATTAAAGTGTTGAGGCTCCAAACATGACAGTCGGATTCCCGCAAATTTAAAAGCTGCTGTGATGTTTCGAAGATCTGGAAATATTTAACCGTTAGTTAATTCTGAATTTTTGATATGTCATGAAAGAGACGATAAGAAACAACTTCGATGAAGAAATTATTTTGATCTGAGCAAGAAAAAATGAAGTTTCGAAGCTCCCAATAAGTCTGACGGATTAACAGCAAAATGATGCACAGTTACTCATCATACCTGAATATCTGGAGTTGTACTACTCCGATGCATCTCAAAATTGGATATGTTGTAGTTCACCAGCTAAGGAACAACTTTGTTGAAGAAAGTATGTTGATCTGAACACGAAAAAATGCAGTTTCGAAGCTCACAAGAAGTCTGACGGGTTAACAGAAAAATGATGCACAGTTACTCATCATACCTGAATATCTAGAGTTGTACTACTCTGATGAACCTCAAAATTGGATATGTTGTAGTTCACAAGGTTAGGAACAACTTTTATGAAGAAAGTATGTTTATCTGAACAAGAAAAAATGAAGTTTCGAAGCTCACAATAAGTCTGACGGGTTAACCGCAAAATGATGAACACTTACTCAACATACCTGAATATCTGGAGTTGTACTACTCCGATGGCTCTCAAATTTGGATATGTTGTAGTTCACAAGCTAAGGAACAATTTTCATGAAGACAACCTTGCGAGTTGAGCTACAGAACATGGTGCTATATTGCAGAGCTACCGCACCCTCTACGTTAACTCCTTCCTTCCTTCCCTTCCTTGGCTCCAACACCCACTTTCCTTCATCATGCCTTTGGACTCATTCAGATTTTTACGAGGACATGAAGACCTTTCCAGCAAAGAAAGGAAAAGGCAAGTCAAAAGAATAGCTAAAAGCCACCAAAAGTGACGGACAAAAGGAATAAGTGCACAGTGCCATATTGAACAAAGTCCGGGGACATGGGGAAGAAGACACAGGCAAAGGGATGAGACTTTGAGTCTCATTGTTATTATTTATCTACCTCCCAATATGCAGCAAAAATACATTGGGCTTCACAAAAAACTAAATAAAGGGGAGTGGGCACAAACCTGTTCTCCTCTTTGGGCTTGCCACACAAATAACAAATGAACAAAGGCACTGGATCCCTTCTTTTCGTGGGCTTGAAAACAAATGCGCAGTTTTGGGCTACACAAAAATTTTGGGCCCTCCCAAAGCTAAACCTAGCTTGAAATATTTTTGGATAAGGCATATATGAAGGTGTGACATCAAAACAAGGCTTCGTTACTTTGACATATTAGTCGCAAGCAAGACACCTCTTTCGGCAACTCTCCTCGCCTGAAGACTTGGGGGACTCCCACCATATGCTACTGCACCTTGATACTCGGAAGTTTTACAACCACTCAGTGACTTGGATTTTTCAAGTCTCCAACCGAGAAGTTTTCCTCACTCAGGAAATTAAGGGAACACTACCTCAAACTACATGCTTCACTCACAAAGCTTCAACAATACAAGTTTCGACAAAAGAAAAAATTCAGAGAACTTTCTGAAGAAGGCTTTGGTGTATTTAACACAATACATTGAAATGAAGCAATTTATTTATTAATATTTCCGATAAGCTACAAATATGTACATATACATGAGTCAAAATAAACAAACAAGAGGGAGCCTTCACAAAGGTTGTTTAGGGAAAGTCTCAGCAGTCGGTAGAGCCCCAGAAAGAGAAAGCACATGAGGGTGGTTATCCGGAGCCTCAGTACTGGACAGAACCCCAGAAGGAGGAGGCATCGGAGGTTGATCATTTGGAGCTTCATTACACGGTACAACCCCAGAAGACGACGGCAATAAATGTCTTTGGAACAAACCCACAAACCGCTGATGATCAAGTAAAACCTGACCATCAGATTCCTTCATCTGGTCAAGCTTCCTCTTCATGTTTGTAGCATAGTCATGTGCAAGCCGGTGCAACTGTTTATTCTCATGCTTGAGCTCTCTAATCTCCTGTTTGAGACTCATCACTTCAGCAGCCAATGATTCAACTTGGCGGGTTCTAGCAAATAGGCGTTGGGCCATATTAGACACAGAACCTGCACACTGAACACTAAGAGCCAGAGAGTCCTTAACAGCCAACTCATCAGACCGTTTGGAAAGTAGTCTGTTATCTTTGGGAGTGAGAAGGTTCCTGGCCACCACAGAATCCCCAACGGTAAGAGGACCAGTAGGGGATATGAAGGATGGGCGCCATATGTTGTCTGGAAAAGGCATGGCTACCTCTTCAGCAAGGTTCAAATCAAAACGACGGTCAGAGGGGCCAGACATTTTCAAAGGTGTTGAAGAGAGAAGAGGTTGGACAAATCAAGATTTTAGAAGTGCAAGAAGGGAGCTTCTACTGGTGGAGATTCAAGTATGCTGTGGAACTTAATGCCAGCCTCTATAAAAATCTGCACTCGACGGAGCTTCAGAAATCGAAGAGGCGCTTGCTTTTTCAAAAGCTGGGCTGTTCAGAGACCATGAGGGCCGATCTCAGAAATCGAAGAGGCACCTGTTTTTTCAGCCTCGTCAGCACCTGTCACATGCACACTCAGCTTTGCGGAAATTACGGGCAATCTGTCGAAGATTTCTGGTGAAACAGAAAGCACGTGAATCTTACTGTTCAATCACCATTCTCTACACGCAACATCAATTCCTCGGGTACCACATATAATTTTGCCAAAGATCTCTGACAAAGTTTAGGCACGAGAATTTCGAAGTTCTAGCTACCCTACTATTACCCACAAGGGTAAAGGAACAACACCATTGCTTGACAACTGGAAAGTCCCTATGTGTGTCGACCTTCGTGTTCCGTGGAAAGACAGACTGGCAAGAACGTCCAACCTTTACTCACATTCGAGAAAAGACTCCCAACATAATTACTTTCTCAAAAACCGAAACGGCGCTGCTCTCCGAATCTCGAGGGCCAGACTCCCAACGGGATTACTTTCTTGAAAACCGAATAGGCACAGCTCTCAGAACTTCGAGAACCAGATCTCCTTAGATAAAGCTCGTCTGTAATCTTCACACGCAACATCAGCTTTCCAGATACCACACACCACTTTTTCAAAGTGCTCTGACAAAGTTAAAACACGTGAAGCTGGCAGCTCCCACTACATTGCTGTGACCAAGAAGGGTAAAGGAATAGCATTACTACTTGCTATTGGGAAATCCCTATATACGTCGACCTCCCTCCTCTAAGGACAGGCAAACCTGCAAAAATGCTTAACTCTTTCTCGCATTCGAGAAGGCACCCTCAACATAACTTCTCGAAATACTCAGCTTTATTTCCCCCCGATAATACCTCAGCAAATAAGCCACACCAAGAACAAGAGTATCTCATATCATCAAGGTTGAAAGCAAGAGTATCCCATATCATGCTTTCTCCTTGTCCTTGTCTTTGTCCTTGTCCACACCTGCAGGACAAGGAGAAAGAGAGCAGTCAGTCGGAACCTGAAATCAAACCTCCAATCTGGAACTGACTGCCTGAGACCTTTGCCTGGTTGCTTACTCAACATTGCTCTCGAGTACTCATCCTCAACTGCTGTCAAGGTCACGAATTCCACCGACAAATACCTCATGACAGTTGATCAGATATTGGCTCTTTACACTGAAGCTGCCAAGCGTGGATGAGTCACTAGGAAGGAATGTTCTGAAGGACCATTTAAATGCAAAAGGTACACACCACTTCTGCCAGGCAAAAGATTGAAGCAGAAGGTTCAACGATGAGCTAAAACAGATCGCTACAACACGAGAAGCTTCAATAACCTTTCACTAGCACCGCCGCCGAAGAGCAAAACCTCGCCATACCACATTCACTACTTTGTCAACAGCAAGAGTATCCCATATCATCAGGGTCGATCATACTCTAGATTTGATGGACTTGTTTTGACCCTCAAATTCTTGAGTCGGCCTTATACTCTGGAGGGAACCAGAAAACCCTCCAGTACAGTTCAAGAATAAGCCTGTGGAAAGTTACTTCTTCAAAAGCAAAAGTATCTCATATCATCTCTTATCCATTTGTTTCTCCTTATCCTGGCAGTTGAATGAGAGACAAGGAGAAGGAGAACAATCAACCGGAAGCCGAAGTTGAACCTCCGATCCTGGGTTGCTTGCTTGGAAGCCTGACTGCTTACCTTGTCGGTCACCTCCTTCGACAGATCTCCTAGCTCGGCGACTTGGGGGACTCCTACTATAGGGTTTGTATCGCACTTGACCAAGCCCGAAACTACAAATAAGCTTCAAGTGAAATTGATACATTGCCTTGTGCATCTCCACCGGTTAAGGACACCACCCCTGAATGGAGGAAGCGTACTTTCAGAGAAGATGCCACATCTACCTATGAGAAAGATAAGGCAAGTGAAGACGATACCACACCTCGGTACTTAGAAGTTTCATGATTACTCAGCGGCTTGGATCTTGCAAGTCCCCAACCGAGGAGCTTCCCTCACTCGGGAACTTAGGGGAGCACTGTTTGTACCATACTTGACCAATCTCGAAACTACGGAGCACCGGTCAACGTTATACCGTCAAGGATCCAGAAGAGCTTCCCTTCAACCAGGAGGCCAATCAAAATGCGACACGTGTCGACATCAGAAGCCAACTACAGCACGACACGTGTCAACATCAGAAGCCAATCACAACACGACACGTGTCAATGTCAGAACAAAACTAGAAACTCTCTTCTATAAATAGGGGTCATACTCCCACAATAATCTCTAATGTCATTTTGTACTAAACTATTCACTAGAACTCACAAAATGAGAGCTTGAACCTATGTATTTGTGTAAACCCTTCACAATTAATGAGAACTCCTATACTCCGTGGACGTAGCCGATCTGGGTGAACCACGTACATCTTGTGTTTGCTTCCCTGTCCCTATTCATTTACGTACTTATCTTCACTAGTGATCGAAACAACCAAGCAAAGGTCACAAACCTGACACTTTCTGTTGTACCAAAGTCCTCGCTGATTTTGTGCATCACTAGTCCAGCAACATAAGCGTCCATGAATTTTGCATTTGCTGGGCAGTCCCTAAGTGGCTCAAGTGACTGCAGATTGGCCAAAACCAAATTCACCTGCATCAAGAAATGTCCTGGAGTACCATTCTTCGGTTAGGTCCATGTACGGCACAGACAGCTCTGAGATCAAGGCTCTGTATAGCACGCGACGAAATTTATGCTGCTTCATGTCGTAAATGGATGCTAAGGATATGCTTGGACCAGCTCTCATATCGAAACCCATATGAAAATCCCAGTTTGCCCACCTGCCTTTGTGTGAAATTAAAAATAAAATCAGTTTAGTTGATAGTGGAATGTGAAATGAGAGAGAGTAGAAGCAAGAGATTCTTCCATGTTAGTCAATGAGTTTATGACTGATTGTACACCTATGAGTCTAAAATCATCGTCACGTGAATGAAAGTAGACGCAAAGAGATATATCATTTATTGTACGTGGTGAAATTTATATTATAATATTTAATTTAAAAGATTGAATGCAAAATATATGTCAGTAGAGACGCCAAGTGAATATTATTAGGTTTCTTAATAAAACCAGATAGTGCAGCAGTACCATTATGTAAAAGACATGTCTTTTGTAATGGTTTATGAATAAGATGAGAAATGTGTCTTTTTAGTATAAAAATGTGGTTTTTCGTTAAAGTGAACAATACCACGGGCTTTTTGTTAAAACTCCTCAATCATAGGAAAACTAATGAAAATGGCTTGAAAACTTTGAGTTTTAACGATAAGGACAAAATAAAGGATAAAGTGAATAGTACCAAGTTTGACTTTTTAGTGTAAAAATGTGGGTTTTCGTTAAAATGAACAGTACCGCGGACTTTTCGTTAAAACTCCCATCAATCATTCCTAGAAGTCGCTTGAGTTCTTTATAACCCCTAATCACAGTCATGTAAAAGGGAGAAAATAGAGAGTTAATTCCAATCTAATTTTTTTGGTGTTGTTCAATTCCGAGTCGTGTCTTGAGAGTTCGAAATATATTAGGTTCGTTAGAGTCTGAAGATTGTACGTAGTGCTTCGAAT
This sequence comes from Malus asiatica, assembly GCA_033882615.1. NCBI lineage: Eukaryota > Viridiplantae > Streptophyta > Magnoliopsida > Rosales > Rosaceae > Malus > Malus asiatica. Next base: position 1,464,091 of record JAOVFK010000018.1, read on the forward strand.
TTATATTATATATTGTTAAATCCTAGAAAATGACGTCTACCAAACTGCAAGCATAAGAGCAGGAGCGTAATTCTATTTTTAGAACATTGTATTTATGCAAATCTCAATTTCCAAATTTGTCAGCATTTCTTTCATCTTTCTACTTTCATGTTACGCTGTACCCATTTGGTGTTGTGATTTTATATAATAATTATTATAAAATTTCTCTAACATTATCTTCATATTTTTTGAAATTGCTCCAAACAGTAAGTAATGATCTTTCCTTTAATCCACATATGTTGAAAGTCCTTGTATGGGTTAAAACAAGCCCCAATGGCATGGAATGACAGGTTTACCTCATTTCTTCCTTCTCTGGGATTCCTTTCCACATATTCTGATCCCTCATTGTTTGTTAAACATGTTGGCAAGTCTGTGGTTATCCTACTCCTTTATGTTGATGATATCCTCATCACAGGTAGTGATTCAGCTGCTATTGATATCACTATTCGAGCTTTGACCAAAGAATTTGATATTAAAGATCTTGGTTCTCTTCATTATTTTCTTGGGATTCAGATCACACAGACTTCTAGTGGGATGTTTCTGTCTCAGTCCAAATATGTGGCAGATTTGTTGGGAAAAGCAGATATGGTTCATTCTAAATCGTGCACTACTCCTTGCTTACCGTATAACAGATTGGTAAAAGATGATGGACATCCTTTCAATAATCCATCTTTCTATAGAAGCATTGTAGGTGCTCTGCAATACCTTACTTTTACCAGACCTGATATCGCATTCCCTGTTCATCAAGTCTGTCAATTTATGCATTGCCCTATGGAATCACACTATGCTGCTGTGAAACGAATTCTCCGATATTTGCAAGGTACTACTGATTTTGGTATTCAGTTTAGCAAAGGGGATTTGGATCTTCATGCTTTTAGCGATGCAGACTGGGTGAGTGACCCAAATGACCATAGATCTACAACAGGAATGGTTGTGTATATCGGACCAAATCCTATTTCTTGGTCATCCAAGAAACAAAACACAGTCTCTCGATCATCTACAAAGGCTGAATATCGAGCACTCTCAAGTACTGCTGCTGAAATCGATTGGATCACACAATTACTTCAGTTTATGCAGATTGAGGTTTCTGGTCCAACAACTTTGTTCTGTGACAATCTTTCTACCATTGCTCTTGCTTACAATCCTGTCATGCATCAGCGCACTAAACATATTGAAGTCGATGTCCACTTCATCCAAGAGAGAGTTGCCAAGAAGCTACTGCAAGTGCAATTCGTTTCATCCAATGACCAATTTGCTGATATTCTTACAAAGGGACTCTCTACTCCTTTGTTTCGCACACATTGCTACAATCTCAGAGTTGGAAAGCCTCACTGTAAGGTAGTTAAGTTGGTTAGCATATCATGAACTTAGATTGTGACAAGTGTCAACATCTTGTGAGCTTGATCTTAGCTTAGTAGTTAAGCTAAGATAGTTAGACATATATACATTTGTGTAAGTGTAATCTGATATATTGAAGAAAATACAATACAAACATATACTATCTCTCTCTAAACAACCTTTCTTATTCTTTGAGATAGTTCTTCCCTTCTCTGTTTACATCACCTAGGTATTCTATGACTACAAAAATGCAAAATAACGATAACAAATTTAACATGTTATAAAGGCATTTTATTTATTTATTGTTTGATATAAGACCTTTTATTTAAAATTAAAAGGTTTTTTCTGTTATGCTCGCTGCACTTTACACCAATTTCCATTTTAGTTTTTTATTTTATTTTGTCTTACTTTAACATATGCACTCAATCTTACTATTCCACGTTACCTTTACATTTTTCTGTTTCACTTTGGGAGCAGCCTCTCCATAAATGGGGGTAAGGCTAGCCGACATTCACCTCTCTCAGACCCTGCGTAAAGCGGGAGTCTTGTGCACTGGGTACGACGACGACTTTGACCCTATCCACTCATTCTCCGTGTCTAACGTTAGCCAATTCCTTCAATTGGATTGAGAGGTGTTAAGTTTTCTTGATGTGATAGGAGTTAATTAAAAGTGAGATAGAACATAGTATAGAGGCCAAGTAAAGTGAAATTTAGTGTAGAGCATAGTGCTGATGAATATGCATTGCTGCAGGATCAAATGTCCCAGAATGCATGAAGATGAAGCTCGGACTGCAGGATTTTGTCTCTAGTGTTTGAGTTGTTTAAGTTTGTAATTAACGGTCAAGATTATAACATCTAGGTGTATATCTTGCCATGTGTACTTATTTGTTATGGTTTTAAGTTGCTTGTGTGTTTTGCACGTGATCACATTCACGGTGCTTGTGTGAGCAACGGCTATATCACAGTACACACACCTTGTGTGTGATGTAATCAAATCCAACGTGAATTCAGGAGCAACGAACTCCATTTTTGCTTCTACATGTTCTATGCATACCAGCTCATAAAGCTCTTCAATTTCTTGTAGAAATTCATGCAAAAACCCACATCAAAATCACCTGCAAGTTACTATAAACCCACATCAAAATGTAATGCATTTCAATTACATTAACGGAGCGTCCATGAATTTCAAAACTTGGGCCATCAGGTTGCTCCACCGTGACCGCATTCAACCTTGCCCCAAATGGAGGCTTTTGAACCGACTCTCTTTAGTCCGTCCCGGCAGCCTTTGGCATCGGAACCTTAAGTCTATCCCTAAACTCCAGGATCTTCATCTCGTCAAGATCAACAGTCATCGTGAGCCTCGTCTCAAAATTAACAGTCCCATCCAAATAAAAAAAAATGGAGATAGACCATCCTCTTGTTCTTAACCCTGTCCTCACCAGACCACCCCACAGGAAAAACGTCATACGGAGCCTCCTCGACCTTCAATCCCCGCTTCCTCATATCGCAGCCAAAAAAGGTGCGTATTGGAGTGCCAATGCTCGAGTGGCCTCTTGTTCTTCGGCCTCTTGCTCTTCGGCCATGATAATGGGGTAGCCGTGGCCGGTGTGAATGCAGTCCGAGATGACGGAGTTGGTTGACAAATCGACAGTGATTTCGTGGGTGGTTTGGTTGATTCGAGCAATGACAAAGGCTCAGCGAAGGGGTGGGGTTAGGGTTTTGGAGTTTTGGGTTGAGAGGAATGTGAGGAAGGTTGGCTTGTGGGGGTCTTCAAGGCTTATGTAGTGTTAGAGAAAGCGTAGAAATATAGAGAATAATCTGAATGATGACTTTGAGGTACAACTTGAATCGTTTCTTTAAAGTGTTATTTGTCTCAACTCGAATGAGTTTACTAAAGGGTTCTTGGCAAATCACTTCCAAGATACAACAAAGTATGGAATATTCGATTGGCAAAACCGAATTATATTCCCTTAGAAATAACTAGAAAGAAATTGTATGAATGTGATGGAGAGAAAGGAGAGCAAGGAATGTAGAAACAAATTTATGAAAAATTTTGTATGAAACATTATGCCACAATAGGTATTTATCGGCATTAAAGCACCCGTTCATCGAACCCTTTCATTTTAGTTGAAGATATACAACCCTTCTTAATAGTGTTGATCCAAAAGACATGTCTTCTATTTAAAATTTTCCGAAAATAAATATTGATTAATTACATCTTTTAATTTTACTCATACAATTTAAGTAAGCATCATGTATTTTAACCAAAAGTTGCAACCATTCAACAAAATATACAACTATAAAATGTTGAATGAAGCCCAACCTTTTGTAAAGGTTGCCGCCCGTATAGTTTTTGCGCACCGCAACAACCTTTTATAGATTACACACACACATGCTGCACAATGCAGTACTAAGTCATACACACACACACACACACACACACACACATGTTGCACAATGGAGTACCAAGTCATATATATATATATATATATATATACATATACACACACACACACATATATATATAATAATTTATATATTTATTATTGAAATCTCTAACAATCCTTCCCAATTTCAATAATATGATAAATAATATAATAACATTTCTCTCTTTATAATTAACCACAAACATACTGATATAATCATGCATACAATAAATGTGTCTTTTGAATTAAACCTTTAATTAGTGTAAGTAATTCACAATTATAATGAATGCGATGGTGACCTAAGTTTAAACCAACTATTCTTATGTTAAAACCGGAATCACTACACACAAGACTATGTCTTATTTCCTTAAAGAAACTTCTGAACTAATTAAGCATTATTATGGCCTTGTGCTTCATCTTGGTTTCATGAACATTTACAAGAGAAAACTCAACTCTTGGTAGAAGCGACAGCACTTCTTATGTTCATATAGGTAAGGTTCATTCTCATGTCCCTGCTACTATAGACCTAACTACATATAACCTCATTAAGAGATAAAACTCAACCTCCTAAACGTAGCAGTCTTGCACTGATCATCTTGGAATGAGCTATATATTAATTTTCAGTGCTTTCACAACCACTTATCAATAACTTGTTATTACCCATTAAACTTTTAAACTAGTTATGTTCTAGACAAAGTTGGGTTACCATTATTGGTGGCTAATTTTCAGTAAAGGGTTTTAGCCCCATTCCACTAAATGTACTAACTACCAAGGCTCTTGAAAGTGTTTTCGTTAATGGATCCACCAAGTTATTACTAGATTTAACATAAATAATATTAATAACTCCATCAGTTATTAATTGCTTGACATATTCATGTCTCAAGCTAATATGTCTAGACTTTCCATTGTAACCTTATTGTATGCTCTAGACAAAGTAGCCTCACTATCACAGTATAGGCCACAACTCTATTTCCAATAACAAATTTCGAATTCATTCTGCTTCTTTACCTACTACCATTAATGCTATAAATTTAGATTCCATAGTTGAATGTGCTATACATGTTTACTATTTCAAAGCCCAAGAAATTGCTCCTCCGACAATTGTAAAAATCCCACCCTGATGTAGACTTATTATCTTTAGCACTTGTTATCCAACTTGCATCTAAACATCCTTCAAGTACTGCTGGAAACTTAGAGTAACTTAAACTCAGGTTAATAGTTCTTTTAAGATAACCAAAAATTCTATTTATTACTTTCCAATGAGCAGTACCTAGATGACTAATGTATCTAGAAAGTTTGATTACTGCAAATGTGATATCTGGCTTGATACAATGCGTGGCATACATTAAACTTCCGATTAAACTAGCATACTCAAGCTGTGCAACGGACCTACTAGAATTATTAAACAAAATCTCACTAAGGTCATAAGGGGTATTTGCTTCTTTTATTTGTAGATGCTATAACTTAATAAGAAATGTTTCTATATAATGTGACTAACACAAAGCGTAACCCCTATTATGCTTCTTTACTTTAATTCCCAAGATAATATCTACTTTATTCAAGTCCTTCATTTTGAATTTTGAATTTAGATACTCTTTAGTTTCAAATACACCTTTTATGTTTGTACCAAAAATTAGCAAGTCGTCGACATGTAAATATATAACAACACCATAATCATTTGTGAAGTTAGAGTATGTGCATTTATCAGCACTATTATGTCTAAATCCAAATGATAAAATGACAAAATCAAACTTTTCATGCCATTGTTTTGGTGCTTGCTTCAATCCATATAACGACTTTACTAATTTACAAACCTTATTTTCATTCCCAAGGAGAACAAAACCCTTCTAGTTGTTCCATGTAGACTTCTTCATCCAAATCACCATTTAAAAATGTTGTTTTCACATTCATTTGATGCACATGCAAATTATATAAAGATGCCAATGCAAACAATATTCTAATTGATGTGAGCCTAGCTACTGGTGCATATGTATCGAAATAGTCTATTCCTTTTCTCTGCTTAAAACCCTTTGCAACCAGCCTGGCTTTAAATGTCTTAATAGACCCGTCTGTATTGTATTTTCTTCTAAATACCCACTTACAACCTATTGCTTTTGATCCTTGGGGCAAGTCTACTAAAAGCCATGTCTGTTTAGATATTAATGATTCAAATTCATCATCTATAACCTCTTTCCAAAAGGCTGCATCTCCTGAAGTCATTGCTTCGCTTAGACTTTTAGGATCATCCTCAACATTCAACAATATGGATATTTTTTAAGAACCTTTTTTCTATTTCCTTCGACTAAAATACAATAGATTGAGACGAAATAAAATCAGAGCCTAGAGTCTTTTCTTTTCTTACTCTTTGGCTTTTTCTTGGTTCATTAACAATTTCAGACTGTTTTCTTTTCTCACCTTGAGAATGACGAGTAGCCAGATTAGAGAAAGATGTTTGATCATTCTCTTTTCTAGACATTGAGTAGTCGTTATAACATTTATTTTTGTTGATGCACAAAATCAGTGAGAACTTTGATACAACAGAAAGTGTTAAGTTTGTGACTGCTAGATTGCTCCGGTCACTAGTGTGGATAAGTATGTAAATGGATAGGGATAGGTAAGCAAACACAAGATGTATGTGGTTTACCCAGATTGGCTACGTCCACAGAGTAGAGGAGTTCTCATTAATTGTGAAGGGTTTACACAAGTACATAGGTTCAAGCTCTCCTTTAGTGAGTACTAGTGAATGATTTAGTACAAATGACATTAGGAAATATTGTGAGAGAATGATCTCTATTTATAGAAGAGAGTTTCTAGTTTCATTCTAACATTGACACGTGTCGTGTTGTGATTGGCATCTGATGTTGATACGTGTTGTGCTATGATTGGCTTCTGATGTTGACACGTGTCGCACTGTGATTGGCCTCCTGGTTGGAGAGAAACTCTTCTAGGTCATTGACAGTATAACGTTGACCGGTGCTCAATAGTTTCGAGATTGGTCAAGTATGGCACAAACAGTGCTCCCCTAAGTTCCCGAGTGAGGGAAGCTCCTCGAATAGGGACTTGCAAGATCCAAGTCATTGAGTAATCACGAAACTTCTAAGTACCGAAGTGTGGTATCATTTTCACTTGCCTTATATGTCTCATATGTAGATGTGGTATCTTCTCTGGAAGTACTTTTCCTCTATCCAGGGGTGGTATCTTTAACCGATGAAGAAGCACAAGGTAATGTATCAATTTCACTTGAAGCTTACTTGTAGTTTTGGGCTTGGTCAAGTGCGATACAAAACCCTATAGTAGGGGTCCCCCAAGTCGCCGAGCTAGGAGATTTACCGAAATAGGTAACAAACAAGGTAAGCAATTAGACTTCCAAGCAAGCAACCTGGATCGAAGGTTCGACTTCGGCTTTCGGTTGATTGTTCTCCTTCTCCTTGTGTCGTAAACAGCAACAAGGATAAGGAGAAGCAAATGGAGAAGAGATGATATGAGATACTTTTGCTTTTGAAGAAGTAACTTTCCACAGGCTTATTCTTGAACTGGGCTGGAGGGTTTTCTGGTTTCCTCCAGAGTATAAGGCCGACTCAAGAATTTAAGAGTCAAAACAAGTCCATCAAATCTAGAGTACGTTCGACCATGATGATATGGGATACTTTTGCTTTTGACAAAGTAGTGGATGTATCGGCACGTGTTTTGTTATGCTTGTCTCCACATACTTCCTTGTATCCTTCTCACTTGCCCTATCTGTTCCTCAGGCAGATGTGGTATCGTCTCTGGAAGCATAAGATGTTGAAGATAAGTACTCGAGAGCAATGCCAAGTAAGTAATCAGGCAAGGGGTTCCAGACAGTCAGTTCCTGACTGGAAGCTTGATTCCAAGTGCTGACTAATTGCTCTTTTTCTCCTTGTCTTGCAGGTAAGAACAAGGCCAAAGGAAAAGACAGGGAAAAAGCATGATATGGGATACTCTTGCTTTTAACCCTGATGATATGAGATACTCTTGCTCTAGTGTGGCTGGTTTGCATAGGTATTATTGGAGGGGAAGAAAACTAAGTATTTCGAGAGGCTTCGCTGGGAGTGCCTTCTCATATATGAAGAAGGGTTGAGCATTTTGCAAGTCTGCCTGTCCGTGGAGGATGGAGGTCGACATATATAGAAGTCTTCCTAACAACAAGTAGTAATGCTATTCATTTACCCTTCTTGGTTGTAGCAATGTAGTGGGAGCTGTAAGCTTCACGTGTTTTCACTATGTCAGAGCACTTTGAAAAAGTGGTATGTGGTATCTGGAAAGCTGATGTTGCTGTTGGAAATGTGCCCTAAAACCAATCATATGATGATACTTTACGGACATTTCACATGTTAAACTAATCTAGTTTAAATATAAAGGGCAAAGATTATTGTTTAAGCCGTCTCATATAAATGTTATATGCTTAAACGATAAAGTCCAAGGAAAATGTGATTGGGAGAATGCAATCTAAAGAAGTTAGATTCATGAGACCATTCTTTCGTAGACACATCCTAAACGTTCCTGATCATAGGATTGCCAATTGGGCATTGACAGTCCGTTAAGATCAATACGTGTTATGTCTTCTCTCAGGGAGAGTGACTAGTCTCGAGTCATTGGTGTGTGTGACATCAAGACAAGCATGTAGGTGCTCAATAGCGAATGAGTCCACTGAACACGATCAACGAGGAGTTCTCATACTCATGTCACATGAGAACTCATGGTTGGGATAATGCAAAGTAGTCCTTTGACCTGAGGCATCGTCGTTGTCTTGTGGTTAAGTCCTTGATCTTTGATTATGTCAAAGTCACTCCATCAGGAGGGTGTCCACGACATAGTTGGGGTTAAGCCACTTAGCCATGAAGGCAAGTGAATGCGCAACAAGGGATCTCTAACCTTCAAACTGTTTGAGGGAGAATACTCTATGATATGATTAAGAATCTCTGGCCAGAGTATGAATGAGATTTAGGAAGTCGTTCCAAATCACATTCAAGGTAATCATATAAGCACACGAATCACATTGGATAGTAGACATGAATAAACTAAACTATCAAACCAAACAATGTGGTCAAGAGTATTGTATTAGAGAAAGACCGTATTGCATTTGTAATCCTAAACTGAATAGGTTCTCTACCTCTTCTGATTAGCTTGGGTAACCATGATATGCTGCTAAGTGTCACTCATGGTTTGTGGAAGCCCTAAGCGTGTATAATCACTAAAGGGATAATTGAAAGTAAGTTTCAATTCACAATCGATGTGAAATGGTTTTAATCGCCCACTGCCTCGCTAAAAGGAACCTAATAGATCGTACACCGTGTAAGGTGGAGATTGAAGAAACAATGGAGATGAGTAAGAATAATTAAATGGTTTAATTATTTATGGCAAGGATTAATTAATATTAATCAAACGAATAAGTTCGTTAAAGACCTCGGGATAGTTTTGGACCTTAAGGGCCAATGGGCTTCGAACGTCAAGCCCATTGACTTAAGTTGTATGACAATTTAATGAATAAAGATTCACAAAGGCCCAAAAGCCCATAACCCTTATATGGCCGGCCATGTATGTTGAATTAGGGTTTTGGTTCTTTAGGTCATTTAAATAAATGACTATATAAAGAACTTTATAGCCTAAAAATTAAAAAGGGGTTCTTTTGGAGAAAATTGGAGAGAACATGTCTCTTCTTTTCTCTCTAGGAGGCCGGCCCCCTTGGAGGGTGTATCTAGCAATCCTACTCCTCCAAGGTCACTCATTTTCTTCATCAATCTTACCTTGGTGTGGAGACTTAGAGGTTCTCAACTTTGGGAACTTGGATAAACCTATTCTTCCATCCAAATCCATAGATTTTAGATGCAAGGAATGAAGGCCCTCTCTTTGGGTGATTAGCCTTTGCTTATGCAAAGAGGAATCTACAAAGGTATATATTTCTCAACTCACTTTGATTTGAGTTGAATCTTGGTTCACCAATCTACTAGGCTTTGAATTTTATGGGTAATGTTTTGTTTTTGAGTGCATGTAAGCATGATTCCGCCTTTAATTGTTAATTGCATGCTATATGATGTTGCTCAAATGAACATGTTTTCACAAAATAATCCTTCAGTTGCGTGTGAAGATTGCAGACAAACTTTATCCAAGGAAATCTGGCTCTCGAAGTTCGGAGAGTGATGCCTCTTCGGTTTTCGAACAAGCAATCCTATCGGGGATCTGGCTCTCAAGATTCCGAGAACGGTGCCTCTTCGATTTTTGAGAAAGCAATCCTGTTGGGAGTCTGGCTTTTTGAGATTCAAAGAGCGGTGACTCTTCGATTTTTGAGAAAGTAATCCTGTTGGGAGTCTGGCTCTCGAGATTCGGAGGGCGGTGCCTCTTCGATTTTTGAGCAAGTAATAATGTTATTCCTTTACCCTTCTTGGTCATAGCAATGTAGTGGGAGCTGCAAGCTTCACATGTTTTAACTTTGTTAGAGCACTTTGAAAAAGTGGTCTGTGGTATCAGGAAAGCTGATGTTGCGTGTGAAGATTGCAGACAAGCTTTATCCAAGGAAATCTGGCTCTCGAAGTTCGGAGAGCGGTGCCTCTTCGATTTTCAAACAAGCAATCCTGTCAGAGATCTGGCTCTCAAGGTTCAAAGAACGGTGCCTCTTCGATTTTTGAGAAAGCAATCTTGTTGGGAGTGTTTTCTCGAATGTGAGTAAAGGTTAGGCATTTTTGCCAATCTGCCTTGCCACGGACCACGGAGGTTGACACACATTGGGACTTTTTAGTTATCAAGCAGTGGTGCTGTTCCTTTACCCTTGTAGGTAATAGTAGGGTAGCTGGACCTTCAAAATTTATGTGTCTAAACTTTGTCAGAGATATTTGGCAAAGTTATCTGTGGTACCTGAGGAGCTGATGTTGCATGTGGAAAGTGGTGCCTCTTCGAAATTTGGAGAGTGGTGCCACTTCAATTTTTGAATCAACGGCCATGTTGCCCTTTCTTTTATAAGGGCACCAATTGTGTGCAAGGAGTTCATTCAGAGAGTTATTACTTGTAGGAATTTTCCCCTTACTTCAGAGATTTATTGCACCTCATTTCTCCTTCATCATTTCTGAGAATGTTTGGCCCATCCGACAGTCGTTTTGACTTGAACTTTGGTGAAGAAGCAGCCATGCCTTCTCAAGACAACATATGGCGCCCATCCTTCTTATCCCCTACTGGTCCTCTTACCGTTGGGGACTCTATGATGAAGAATGATATGACCGCTGCGGTGGTGGCCAGGAACCTTCTCACTCCCAAAGATAACAAACTACTTTCGAAACGGTCTGATGAGTTAGCTGTTAAGGATTCTCTGGCTCTCAGTGTTCAGTGTGCAGGTTCTGTGTCTAATATGGCCCAACGCCTATTTGCTCGAACCCGCCAAGTTGAATCATTGGCGACTGAAGTGATAAGTCTCAAACAGGAGATCAGAGGGCTCAAGCATGAGAATAAACAGTTGCACAGGCTTGCACATGATTATGCTACAAACATGAAGAGGAAGCTCGACCAGCTGCAGGAATCTGATGGTCAGATTTTACTTGATCATCAGAGGTTTGTGGGTTTGTTCCAAAGGCATTTATTGCCTTCGTCTTCTGGGGCTGTACCGTGTAATGAAGCTCCAAATGATCAACCTTCGGTGCCTCCTCCTTCTGGGGTTCTGCCTAATACTGAGGCTCCGAATAATCACCCTCTGGTGCCTCCTCGATCAGGGGCTCTGCCGACTGCTGAGACTTCTCCTGAGCAACCTTTGTGAAGGCTCCATCTTGTTTGTTTATTTTGATTCATGTATATGTACATATTTGTAACTTATCGGAGATATCAATATGCTTCATTTCAACGTATTGTGTTAAATACACCAATGCCTTCTTCACTAAGTTCTTTGAATTTTTCCTTTTGTTGAAGCTTGTATGTTGAAGCTTTGTGAGTGAATCATGTAGGTTGAGGTAGTGCTCCCTTAATTTCCCGAGTGAGGAAAACTTCTTGTTTGGAGACTTGAAAAATCCAAGTCACTAAATGGTCGTGAGACTTCCGAGTATGAAGGTGCAGTAGCATATGGTAGGAGTCCCCCAAGTCTTCGGTCGAGGGAGTTGACGAATGAGGCATTTCCTTTCTAAGTGGTAGCCCAAAACTCTTTTTCATATATATTTGTTATGAAAGTTGTTAGGCCCAAAGAAGATGAGGCCTAGGCAATTTTTTTTTTTTTTTTTTGAAATTTTTTTTTTCGATTTTTTTTTTTTTTTTTTTGAATTTCCGAATTTTTGAATTTTCAAACTTCCAAATTTTTTAATTTTCGAATTTCCGAAATTTATATATATATATATTTTTTTTTTTTAAGCTTTGTAGGTGAAGGTTTGGTGTTGAAGCTTTGTAAGTGAAGCTTTGGTGTTAAAGCATTCTAGGTGAAGCTTTGAGGTTGAAGCTTTGTTGGGCACCATGAATTGATTTTGTTTCACACTATCTTGATCAAGATAGTGTGAAACTTTTGTGTTGAAGTTTTGTAGGTGAAGTTTTTGTTGGTGAAGCTTTTGTGGGTCGAGCTTTTGTGGGTCAAACTTTTGTGAGTGAAACTTTTGTGGGTCAAGCTTTTGTGGGTCAAGCTTTTATGGGTCAAGCTTTTATGGGTCAAGATTTTGTAAGTCAAGCTTTTGTAGGTCAAGCTTTGTTGGGCACCATGAATTGATTTTGCTTCACACTATCTTGATCAAGATAGTGTGAAGCTTTTGTAGGTGAAGCTTTTATCGGTCTAGCTTTTGTGGGTCAAGCTTTTGTAGGTGAACCTTTTGTGGGTCAAGCTTTTGTAGGTCAAGCTTTTGTTGGGTACCATGAATTGATTTTGCTTCACACTATCTTGATCAAGATAGTGTGAAGGTTTTGAGAATTTGTAGTTGTCTTCCATTGATGAAGCTTTTGTTGGTGAAGCTTTGGAGTTGAAGCTTTATAGGTGAAGCTTTAGAGTTGAAGCTTTTGTTAGTGAAGTTTTAGAGTTGAAGCTTTTGTTAGTGAAGCTTTTGTTGGGTACCATGAATTGATTTTGCTTCACACTATCTTGATCAAGATAGTGTGAAGCTTTTGAGAATTTGTAGTTGTCCTCCATTGATGAAGCTTTGTTGAATTTCCTTTTCTTTTTTTTTTTGGGAAACTAGAAATTTGAAAATGTGGGAGAGACAACATATACAAATTTTGCTTCCACACTGTTGAGCAAGAGATTGTGATGTAAGCCACACCTTGTAGTAGTTGAAGATTTGGATGAACCATATAAATTGAATTTGCTTCGAAAGTCTGAGAATTGTAGTTGCCCTCCATTGATGAAGCTTTTGTTGGCACCATAAATTGGTTTTGCTTCACACTGTCTTGATCAAGAGTGTGTGAAGCTTTTGAGAATTGTGGTTGAACTCCTTTGATGAAGCTTTTGTTGGCACCATAAATTAGTTTTGCTTCACACTGTCTTGATCAAGAGTGTGTGGAGCTTTTGAGAATTGTGGTTACCCTTCATTGATGAAGCTTTTGTTGGCACCATAAATTGGTTTTGCTTCACACTGTCTTGATCAAGAGTGTGTGAAGCTTTTGAGAATTGTGGTTGAACTCCTTTGATGAAGCTTTTGTTGGCACCATAAATTAGTTTTGCTTCACACTGTCTTGACCAAGAGTGTGTGGAGCTTTTGAGAATTGTGGTTGCCCTTCATTGATGAAGCTCTTGTTGGCATCATAAATTAGTTTTGTTTCACACTGTCTTGATCAAGAGTGTGTGAAGCTTTTGAGAATTGTGGTTGAACTCATTTGATGAAGCTCTTGTTGACACCATAAATTGGTTTTGCTTCACACTATCTTGATCAAGAGAGTGTGAAGCTTTTGAGAATTGTGGTTGCCCTCAATTGATGAAGCTCTTGTTGGCACCATAAATTGGTTTTGCTTCACACTGTCTTGATCAAGAATGTGTGAGCTTTTGAGAATAGTGGTTGCCCTCTATTGATGAAGCTCTTGTTGGCACTATAAATTAGTTTTGCTTCACACGATCTTGATCAAGAGTGTGTGAAGCTTTTCAGAATTGTGGTTGAACTCCTTTGATGAAGCTCTTGTTGGCACCAGAAATTGGTTTTGCTTCACACTGTCTTGATCAAGAGAGTGTGAAGCTTTTGAGAATTGTGGTGGCCCTCCATTGATGAAGCTCTTGTTGGCACCATAAATTGGTTTTGCTTCACACTGTCTTGATCAAGAGTGTGTGAAACTTTCAATGAGTTGTAATGTTTGCATTGTTACAGAGGGGAAATGTTTAAAGCAGATGCAAGAGAGCTGAATAGCTTGATCTTCGTATGCCATTCATTAAAGTTGCTGTTGACACTATCTTGTCATCTGCCCCAGCCCAAATGAAGCCAACTTAGAAGACAAGATTGGGAGAAAAATTCAGATCGAATTGTTGGCAGCACCAAGCATCATGGCTACGGAAGTGTGTAACTTACAACAAGGAGATAGTTGGATTACCCCGATTTATAGATTCTTTGCTCATGGCACCCTTCCAAATGACAAAGTCCAAGCTAAGCAGATTCGATACAAGACTACCCGTTACTTGATCATTAATGACCAACTCTACAAGTGGGGTTTTAACCTACCATACCTAAGATGCCTTACGCCAGCAGAGGCGGAAACTGTCATTTGGAAAATACATGAAAGAGTCTGCGGAGATCATGCTGGATCTCGATCCCTAGCACACAAGGCTTTTCGCCAAGGATATTACTGGCCAACACTCCACCAAGATGCCCTTAGAATATCCCACTCATGTAATAAGTGTCAACGCTACGCAACTATTCCTCACTCCCCTCCCGAGCCGCTCACTCCTATGATCAGCTCTTAGCCTTTCGCCCAATAAGGACTTGATTTGATCGGCCCAATGCCTGCAGGGAAGGGCAAGGTTCGCTATGCAATCGTTGCAGTTAACTACTTCACAAAGTGGGTCGAAGTAGAACCCTTGGCAACCATTACTAAGGCAAAAATAGAAGACTTCATATGGAAGAACATCCTTTGCAGATTCGGCATTCCCAATGCGATAGTCATTGACAACGGGCAACAGTTCGACAACAATAAGTTCAGGATGTTCTGCTCTAAGTTCAACATCAACTTATGTTTTACCTCCCCAGCTCATCCCAGTCTAATAGACAAGTTGAAGCCATGAACAAAATAATCAAGCGAACTTTGAAAACCAGCTTGGACAAGGGTAAAGGTTGTTGGCCAGAATTTATACCCCAAGTTCTTTGGTCATACCGCACTTCGTATCGGACATCAACAGGAGAAACCCCATTCTCACTTGCCTTTGGTACAGAGGCAGTTGTCCTAGTTGAGCTTGAGCAAACAACGTTATGAATCCAGAACTACGTGCAAAGCGAAAATGACAAACAACTTACCCTCAACTTAGATCTAGTCGAGGAACACAGAAACTAGGCTCACTTGAGGAATGTCGCCTACAAGCAGCGCATCTCCAACTATTATGACTCAAGGGTCAAACCTCATTCTTTCAAAGTGGGGGACTAGGTATTTAAGAAAAGATTACTCTGCGACAGAGTCCCGAGTGAAGAAACACTTAGTCCAAACTGGGATGGACCGTTTGAAGCTGTTGGCATCAATCGCCTTGGCTCCTACAAGCTTAGAAGCTCCGATGGCAAGATCCTTGGCCATCCATGGAACGCTGATCACTTGAAGTACTATTACAAGTAAACTCACCTTGTACAAGTGTTAAGCTTTAGTTGTTTGGCATCCTATGTAACGAAGACTATTTGGCATGAATTAAATAAAGAGGTGATTTAGACAACTTGATCCTAATCCTCTTACATTCCTAGCAATGAAACACTCGGGTTCAAAGCTTCAACATGAATGCTTCCAACATGAAACAAAGCCTAAGTATAAGTCAACAAGACTATACAAATAAACGAATAGCTTCACAGTATATTCGTTCAATCATACATTCCAACACATTCATACATAAGCCAACTGTGCTTTGAAAGGGTTCAACATATTTTGTGTCATTCGACACTTGCTACAATGTGCCTAGACACCTTGCCCATATTATCACCAACTAAGTGATGAAATGTGAAGAAGGAACTCATCTTTATGCCACCAACCAGGTGATGAAATGTACAACCCGTACTCTTCTTCATGCCACCAACCAGGTTATGAAATGTACAACCCGTACTCTAATATCATTTGGCAACTTGCCATTCATGCCACCAATCAGGTGATGAAATGTACAACCCGTGCTCTCCTTCATGCCACCAACCAGGTGATGAAATGTACAACCTGTACTCTAATATCATTTGGCAACTTGCCACTCATGCCACCAACTAGGTGAAGAAAGAACTCATCTTCATGCCACCAACTAGGTGATGAAATGTACAACATGTACTCTCCTTCATGCCACCAACCAGGTGTTGAAATGTACAACCCGTACTCTAATATCATTTGGCAACTTACCATTCATGCCACCAACCAGGGGAAGAAGGAACTCACCTTCGTACCACTAACTAAGTGATGAAAGCAACTCACCATTCATTCCACCTACCAGAAGACGAGTGGTACAACTTGTACATGTGAACTCCTAGCATCCACAAATAATCAAAAACCCCCAAGCTTGACAACTCAACTAAGGGAACACTTATGCCCACACAAGAGTTATAGTCACCAACAAAGTCTTATTGCAAGCCAACAGCAACATCAGTGCATGGCATACGAAGATCAAGTTATTCAGCTCTCTTGCATCTGCTTCAAACATTTCCCCTCTGTAACAATGCAAACACTACAACTCGTAGAAAGCTTCACACACTCTTGATCAAGACAGTGTGAAGCAAAACCAATTTATGGTGCCAACAAGAGCTTCATCAATGGAGGGCAACCACAATTCTCAAAAGCTTCACACACTCTTAAACAAGACAGTGTGAAGCAAAACTAATTTCTGGTGCCAACAAGAGCTTCATCAAAGGAGTTCAACCACAATTCTCAAAAGCTTCACACACTCTTGATCAAGACAGTGCGAAGCAAAACCAATTTATGGTGCCAACAAAAGCTTCATCAATGGAGGGCAACCAAAATTCTCAAAAGCTTCACATATTCTTGATCAAGATAGTGTGAAGCAAAACCAATTTATTGTGCCAACAAGAGCTTCATCAATGGAGGGCAACCATAATTCTCAAAAGCTTCACACACTCTTGATCAAGACAGTGTGAAGCAAAACAAATTTATGGTGTCAACAAGAGCTTCATCAAAGCCAATTTATGGAGCCAACAAGAGCTTCATCAAAAGAGTTCAACCACAATTCTCAAAAACTTCACACACTTTTGATCAAGACAGTGTGAAGCAAAACCAATTTATGGTGCCAACAAGAGCTTCATCAATGGAGGGCAACCACAATTCTCAAAAGCTTCACACACTTTTAATCAAGACAGTGTGAAGCAAAATCAATTTATGGTGCCAACAAAAGCTTCATCAAAGGAGTTCAACCACAATTCTCAAAAGCTTCACACACTCTTGATCAAGACAGTGTGAAGCAAAACCAATTTATGGTGCCAACAAAAGCTTCATCAATGGAGGGCAACTACAATTCTCAGACCTTCGAAGCAAATTCAATTTATATGGTTCATCCAAACCTTCGACTACTACAAGGTGTGGCTTGCATCACAATCTCTTGCTCAACAGTGTGGAAGCAAAATTTGTATATGTTGTCTCTTCCACATTTTCAAATTTCTAGTTTCATAAACAAAAAAAAAAAAAAAAAAAAAAGAAATTCAACAAAGCTTCATCAATGGAGGACAACTAAAAATTCTCAAAAGTTTCACACTATCTTGATCAAGATATTCATGGTACCCAACAAAAGCTTCAACTCCAAAGCTTCAACTCCAAAGCTTCACCAACAAAAGCTTCATCAATGGAGAACAACAACAAATTCTCAAAAGTTTCACACTATCTTGATCAAGATAATGTGAAGCAAAATCAATTCATGGTACCCAACAAAAGCTTCAACTCCAAAGCTTCACCAACAAAAGCTTCATCAATGGAAGACAACTACAAATTCTCAAAAGCTTCACACTATCTTGATCAAGATAGTGTGAAGCAAAATCAATTCATGGTGCTCAACAAAGCTTGACCTACAAAAGCTTCACCCACAAAAGCTTCATCCACAAAAGCTTGACCCATAAAAACTTGACCCACAAAAGCTTGACCCACAAAAGCTTGACCTACAAAAGCTTGACCCACAAAAGCTTCACCTACAAAAGCTTGACCCACAAAAGCTTAACCCACGAAAGCTTCACCTACAAAACTTGAACACAAAAGCTTCACCTACAAAAGCTTCACACTATGTTGATCAAGATAGTGTGAAGCAAAATCAATTCATGGTGCCCAACAAAGCTTCAATCTCAAAGCTTCACCTATAAAGCTTTAACACCAAAGCTTCACCTACAAAGCTTTAAAATATATATATATATATAATTTTTTTTTTTTTCGGAAATTCGAAAATTCAAAAATTCGGAAATTCAAAAATTCGGAAATTCAAAAAAAAAAATTAAAAAAAAAATTTCGACAAAAAAAAATTGCCTAGGCCTTCTCTTCTTTGGGCCTAACACCTTTCATAACAAATATATATGAAAAAGGAGTTTTGGGCTACCATTTAGAAAGGAAATGGCTCATTCGTCAACTCCCTCGACCGAAGACTTGGGAGACTCCTACCATATGCTACTGTACCTTGATACTCGGAAGTCTCACGACCCCTCAGTGACTTGGATTTTTCAAGTCTCCAAACGAGAAGTTTTCCTCACTCGGGAAATTAAGGGAGCACTACCTCAACCTACATGATTCACTTACAAAGCTTCAACAAATAAGCTTCAACAAAAGGAAAAAATCAAAGAACTTAGTGATGAAGGCCTTGGTGTATTTAACACAATACGTTGAAATGAAGCAAAGCTTGTTTATTGATATCTCCGATAAGTTACAAATATGTACATATACATAAATCAAAATAAACAAATAAGATGGAGCCTTCACAAAAGTTGCTCAGGAGAAGTCTCAACAGTCGGCAAAACCCCAGATTAAGGAGGCACCAGAGGGTGATTATTCGGAGTCTCAGTACTAGGCAAAACCCCAGAAGGATGAGGCACCAAAGGTTAATCATTTGGAGCTTCATTACGCCGTACAGCCCCAGAAGACGAAGGCAATAAATGCCTTTGGAACAAACCCACAAACCTCTGATGATCAAGTAAAATCTGACCATCAGATTCCTGCAGCTGGTCGAGCTTCCTCTTCATGTTTGTAGCATAATCATGTGCGAGCCTGTGCAACTGTTTATTCTCATGCTTGAGTCTTCTGATCTCATGTTTAAGACATATCACTTCAGTCGCCAATGATTCAACTTGGCGGGTTCGAGCAAATAGGCGTTGGGCCATATTAGACACAGAACCTACACACTGAACACTATGAGCCAGAGAATCCTTAACAGCCAACTCATCAAACCGTTTGGAAAGTAGTTTGTTATCTTTGGGAGTGAGAAGGTTCCTAGCCACCACCGCATCGGTCATATCATTCTTCATCACAGAGTCCCCAATTGTAAGATGACCAATAGGGGATAAGAAGAATGGGCGCCATATGTTGTCTTGAGAAGGCATGGCTGCCTCTTCACCAAAGTTCAAGTCTAAACGACGGTTGGATGGGCCAGACATTCTCAGAAATGATGAAGGAGAAATGAGGTGCAATAAATCTCTGAAGTAAGGGGAAAATTCCTACAAGCAATAACTCTCTGAATGTACTCCTTGCACACAATTGGTGCCTTTATAAAAGAAAGGGCAACAGGGCCGTTGATTCAAAAATCGAAGTGGCACCACTCTCCGGATTTCGAAGAGGCACCACTCCACACGCAACATCAGCTCCTCAAGTACCACAGATAACTTTGCCAAAGATCTCTGACAAAGTTTAGACACATAAATTTTGAAGGTCCAACTACCCTACTATTACCCACAAGGGTAAAAGAATAGCACCACTGCTTGATAACTAAAAAGTCCCAATGTGTGTCAACCTCCGTGCTCCGTGGCAAGGCAAACTGGCAAAAATGCCCAACCTTTACTCACATTCAAGAAAACACTCCCAACAGGATTTCTTTCTCAAAAATCGAAGAGCCACCGTTCTCTGAATCTCAAGAGCCAGATCCCCGACAGGATTGCTTGTTCGAAAACCAAAGAGACATCACTCTCCGAACTTCAAGAACCAGATTTTCTTGGATAAAGCTTGTCTGCAATCTTCACACGCAACATCATCTTTCCAGATACCACATACCATTTTTTCAAAGTGCTCTGACAAAGTGAAAACACGTGAAGATTGCAGCTCCCACTACATTGCTACGACCAAGAAGGGCAAAGGAATAGCATTAGTACTTGTTGTTAGAAAGACTTCTATTTATGTCGACCTCCATCCTCCATGGACAGGCAGACTTGCAAAAATGCTCAACCCTTCCTCATATCTGAGAGGGCACTCCCAACAAAGCCTCTCGAAATACTCAGTTTTCTTCCCCTCTAATAATAGCTATGCAAACCAGCCACACCAGAGCAAGAGTATCTCATATCATCAAGGTTAAAAGCAAGAGTATCCCATATCATGCTTTTTCCCTGTCTTTTTCTTTGGCCTTGTTCTTACCTGCAAGACAAGGAGAAAGAGAGTAATCAGTCAGCACTTGGAATCAAGCTTCCAATCAGGAACTGACTGCCTGGAACCCCTTGCCTGACTACTTACCTGGCATTGCTCTCGAGTACTCATCTTCAACATCTTATGCTTCCAGAGACGATACCATATCTGCCTGAGGAACAGATAGGGCAAGTGAGAAGGATACAAGCAAGCATGTGGAAACAAGCGTAACAGAACGCGTGCCGATACATCCACTACTTTGTCAAAAGTAAAAGTATCCCATATCATCAGGGTCGAACGTACTCTAGATTTGATAGACTTGTTTTGACCCTTAAATTCTTGAGTCGGCCTTATACTCTGGAGGAAACCAGAAAACCCTCCAGCCCAGTTCAAGAATAAGTTTGTGGAAAGTTACTTCTTCTAAAGCAAAAGTATCTCATATCATCTCTTCTCCATTTGCTTCTCCTTATCCTTGTTGCTGTTTACGACACAAGGAGAAGGAGAAGAATCAACCGAAAGCTGAAGTTGAACCTCCAATCCAGGTTGCTTGCTTGGAAGTTTGATTGCTTACCTTGTCTGTTACCTCTTTCGGCAAATCTCCTAGCTCGGCAACTTGGGGGACTCCTACTATAGGGTTTTGTATCGCACTTGACCAAGCCCGAAACTACAAGTAAGCTTTAAGTGAAATTGATACATTACCTTGTGCATCTTTATCGATTAAAGATACCACCCCTGGATGGAGGAAAAGTACTTCCAGAGAATATACCACATCTACATATGAGACAGATAAGGCAAGGGAAAATGATACCACACTTCGGTACTTAGAAGTTTCGTGATTACTTAATGGCTTGGATCTTGCAAGTCCCCAACCGAGGAGCTTCCCTCACTCGGGAACTTAGGGGAGCACTGTTTGTACCATACTTGGCCAATCCTGAAACTACTGAGCACCGGTCAACGTTATACTGTCAATGACCTAGAAGAGTTTCCCTCCAACCAGGAGGCCAATCACAGTGCGACACGTGTCGACATCAGAAGCCAATCATAGCGCCACACGTATCAACATTAGAAGCCAATCACAACACGACACGTGTCAATGTTAGAATGAAACTAGAAACTCTCTTCTATAAATAGAGATCATTCTCTCACAATATTTCCTAATGTCATTTGTACTAAATCATTCACTAGTACTCACTAAATTAGAGCTTAAACCTATGTACTTGTGTAAACCCTTCACAATTAATGAGAACTTCTCTACTCCGTGGACGTAGCCAATCTGGGTGAACCATGTACATCTTGTGTTTGCTTCCCTGTCTGTATCCATTTACATACTTATCCACACTTGTGACCGGAGCAATCTAACGAAGGTCACAAACTTAACACTTTCTGTTGTACCAAAGTCCTCACTGATTTTGTGCATCAACATTTGTAGGACAATGGGGTCTTGAGTGGAGTCATGTACCACTGGGATTTTCTTTCGTAAGTCTTCATCGCCTCTTAGAAGTAGGAAAGTTTGAGCAAGGGCGTGTGATTTTTCCTTGGATTCGTCGTACTGACTTCTAGGGCGAGTCTATCGGAATACCTCAAAGTCCCCTGTACCTTCATGTTCCTCTAGGACATGTCGTTCCTTCCCTAGATTAGCAGCTGGCCTGGGTCATAAGAGGGGACCGAGTCTTGCAGAAATCCTTGGGTTATTGATCTTCCAGCATATGTGGAGGGGATTCTCTTGACGTTGCTTTAGGAAGTCTCGGCAGTCATGATAAACAGTTTTCGATCCTTCCAACCCTTCTGCAATGAGGTGTCTTCCTCTACTTCTCCTGCTTCGGGTCGAAGCAGCTGGGTTGAGAGAAGTCTCATGTTGATCAATGTTTTGATGATTAGCTCGCTCCTCATCAGGGATACCCATGTCGAAGGAAGGTGACCCTCCGTGTTGGGGGGCACCCAGATGATGGTTGATGTCCACAGGGGCAACTAGCTCGCGTGTTTGAGTACACATAGTTTCATGGAGCGTCTCAAAAAGCTTCTCATACTGCTCTTAGAGAACCTCATTCTTCATTTATATCTTGTTGTTTTGAGCTTCTAGCTCATCGACATTAGCTTGAAGAGCAACCCTCTTTCCTTCCTTCTTTCGTTGCTTCGCATTAGGTGCAAGAGGGGTGTCATTCTGTGTGTTGTGGCTTCCTTCGCTCCCCATGTTGGAGAGGGATGCCTTGTCAAAAGAGAGTGTACGAACGGTGGAAACCAGCTTGACAAAGCTGAAGATAGTGGAAATAATTGTCGTTCCCACAGACGGCGCCAAATGTTGATGCACAAAATCAGTGAGGACTTTGGTACAACAGAAAGTGTTAAGTTTGTGACCTTCGCTAGATTGCTCCGGTCACTAGTGTGGATAAGTATGTAAATGGATAAGAACAAGGAAGCAAACACAACATGTACGTGGTTCACCCAGATTGACTACGTCCACGGAGTAAATGAGTTCTCATTAATTGTGAAGGGTTTACACAAGTACATAGGTTCAAGCTCTCCTTTAGTGAGTACTAGTGAATGATTTAGTACAAATGACATTAGGAAATATTGTGAGAGAATGATCTCTATTTATAGAAGAGAGTTTCTAGTTTCATTCTAACATTGACACATGTCGTGTTGTGATTGGCTTCTGATGTTGACACGTGTCGCGCTATGGTTGGCTTCTGATGTCAACACGTGTCGCACTGTGATTGGCCTCCTAGTTGGAGCGAAACTCTTCTAGGTCCTTGACAGTATAACGTTGACCGGTGCTTAGTAGTTTCGGGATTGGTCAAGTATGGTACAAACAATTTTCTATAAATTCAACATCTCTAGACTCAACTATTGTATTTGAGTCTAAATTAAGCGACCTATATGCCTTTGAATTTTCTTCATGTCCTACAAATATTGTTTTAATTCCTTTTGATCCAACTTGGATCTCTTAGGGTCCAGTGCCTTGTAAAAGGCTACACAACTTCATACTCTCAAATATGACAAATTTGGTTTTCTTCCTTTCCAAATTTCAAATGGTGACACATGTGTCTTCGTAGATATAATTCTATTGTGTATATGACATGCAATAAACAATGCTTCTCCCCATAAATATTTAAGAGTATTAGCATTGATCATCATAGAATTAATCATTTCAGTGAGTGTCCTATTTTTTTCTTTCTGCCGAATCATTTTGTTGTGGTGTATAAGGTGATGTTCTTTGATGTATAACATCATGCTCTTCACAAAATATATCAAATTCATGTGAAAAATACTCAACACCTCTATCATTACGAAGGCATTTAATCTTCCTTCCTTTTTGGTTTTCAACTTCAGCCTTATAGCGCTTAAAACACTCAAAAACTTCATCTTTATTAGACAGTAAATAAACATAAGTAAACTTAGAGCAATCATCTATAAATGTGATAAAATATCTTTTTCCTCCTCTTGCTAAAACACCATTAAATTCACATACGTCAGAATGTATTAAGTCTAATAAATTTGTATGTCTTTTGGCAATTGGAAAAGGTTTCTTAGTCATTTTCGCTTGAATACATGTTTCCCATTTATCATGGTGCGCATGTATTTTAAAGATCTAAAATTTACATGAGCTAAACCTAAATGTCATAAATAAAAGGAAGATTCAACAATATAAGTAGAATAATTCATTTTATTATTAATACTTAGTTTAAACATCCTATCACAAGAATACCCCTTCCCAACAAACATCCCATTTTTCAACAATATTAACTTGTCGGACTCTAGAACAGTCTTTATACCGTTCTTACATAATAAATTTTCAGACACAACATTCTTTCTAATTTTTGGAACATGTAGGACATTAAGCAACGTCAATTTCTTCCTAGAAGTAAACTGAAGTTCAACGGTTCCTTTTCCTAGAACTTTGGCGGAATTATGATTCCCCATTAAAACCTCTTGATTGTCCATTGATGCTTCATATGTCTTGAATTGTGCTTTATCATTGCACACATGTATAGTAGCCCCTAAGTCGAGCCACCAATCAGATGATTTTATTGTCACTGCCATATTTAGTTCAATAATCATGCCAATATGCATCATTGATACCATTGCAACAATGTTATCAATTCTAGAATTTTCCACCATATTTGCGCTATTGGTCTTATTGGCATATTCCTCACATTTATGTGTCTACAATCACGAATGTAATGGTCTTTCTTTCCACATTGGTAGCAGACATCATTTGCATTCTTTTGATTATTGTTGGAATTGGTCTTCTTAAACTTCCCTTTGTCAATTTTGACTTTGAAGTTCTTTTTGTATTTGTTTCCTTCGACAATGTGAACTTTAGAGGAATCTTGATTTACAACATTTTTATCACGATTTCGAGTTTCTTCTTCAATTTGAATACCGTTTTGCAAATCCTCCAAACTAATATCTTCCACCATGTGTGGAAGTTTCTTTCTATAATTATTCCATGTTTGGGATAATTTTACCATAATAGCCCCAACTACCATAGGATCCGGAATAACCATTTTAAGTTCACGAAACTTTGAGACCAAGACCAATAATTCATGAACTTGGTCTAGGATGGGTTTGTTATCAAACATAGTGAATTCATAAAATTTGAACATTAAAATTTTATCGGTACCTCTTTTCTCCATTGTGTACTTGTGTTCAAGTGCTTCCCAAATTTCCTTTGGAGATTGAATGTGTGTATACAGGTCATATAAGCGATCAGATAATGTGCCCAAGATGTGTCCTCGACATACCAATTAATCTTCTTCACGCTTCTTTTGATCGGCAACTATTTTGTCCGAGTCTTTGTCACTTAGTTCATAAATAGGCTCCAATTTCGGGTCCAACACATATATGACATTTAGAACAGTAAGCATGAAACGCATCTTGTTCTTCCATCGGGTGAAATTTGATCCATCAAATTTGTCTAGCTTGTAGGCATCTTGATTTATAATCTTCAAAACCATATTATCAGATTTGTTCTCCATGACGAAAATAACGCTTTAAGATTGTTAGAGAAAATGTAGAAATATAGAGAATAATCCGAATGATAACTTTGAGGTACGACTTGAATCGTTTCCTTAAAGTGTTATTTGCCCCCACTCGAATGAGTTTGCTAAAAGGTTTTTGGCAAATCACTTTTAAGATACAACAAAGTATGGAATATTCGATTAGTAAAACCGAATTATATTCCCTTAGAAATAACTAGAAAGAAATTGTATGAATGTAATGGAGAGAAAAGAGAGCATGGAATGTAGAAACAAATTTCTGAAAAAAACTTTATGAAACATTATGCCACAATAGGTATTTATAGGCATTAAAGTACCCGTTCATCAAACCCTTTCATTTTAGTTGAAGATATACAACCCTTCTTAATAATGTTGATCCAAAAAATATGTCTTCTATTTAGAATTTTCAGAAAATAAATATTGATTAATTACATCTTTTAATTCTACTCATACAATTTAAGTAAGCATCATGTCTTTTAACCAAAAGTTGCAACCATTCAACAAAATATACAACTGTAAAAGGATGAATGAAGCCCAACCTTTTGTAAAGGTTGCCGCCCGTATAGTTTATGCGCACCACAACAACCTTTTATAGCTTACACACGCATGCTGCATAATGCAGTACCAAGTCATATATATATATATATATATATATATATATATATATTATTGAAATCTCTAACATGTAGTGAAACGTGATGTTAAAGTTAAAAGGAATTGGAGATGTACTGGGCTATGATTAGGGTTTGGACTAGTTGTAGCTCTGAAGGGTTAAAAGGTCTAGTAGGTGGAGATTTTCTAGGTCTGCAGAGAGAATGAAGAATGAAATAGGGAGGATAACATAGAAAAGGAGTTTGGGGGAGGCCATGGCTGTGATTCTGAGACCTGAAGTGGTGACTGATCCCGAATTTATTTTTATTTTTTTTGGATTGTTTGTGAGCATGTTGCATGCATGATGTTATTGTTGTCAAGCAGCCAAACATGACAAGTTTCAAGTATCAATTAACGTGCCAACACCAAAAGAACATGGAGTTTCATTGCGTCAATGGTTTATGGTTTTCAATGGGATCATGAAGCCTAGAGATCAAATACTTGTTCTTCGATTATGTATCAAACTAATTTGGAACAAATAAAAAAGTCAATGTTTTACCGTAAAATTATTAAGGATGAAAACTAAGTAATTGTTACAGTTTTGTTAGGACAGTTAGTCATTGTTAGACTTAGTTACGACAGTTTGTTAGACTTGGCTTACATGTATATATACTCAAATGTAATCTTATTGTGATTGATGAAAAGAATATACATTTTCTAATATGGTATCACCGCATTTTTTGGTTTAACGACCGTTTTCTTTCTCGACCACCTTTCTTTCTCGATCCCAACGTTTTAGCTTCATGCTCTAATCTTCTTCTCCGATTTGCCTCTTCTCTGCTTGCTGACTTCAAACCTTAGCCATGGCGACTGGTGCATCTCCGTCATCTGATTCGGATTCTCATGTTCATCTTTCTCCTCTAGCGATTACAAGCCCTAATTCCTCTGCCTCTTCTACAATTACCTCAATCATGATTCATAATATTAGATCTCTGGTTTTGATTAAGCTCACTACTACGAATTATCTGACTTAGAGTGAGCGAGAGTGCTCTTTTCGCTCTGATCTTCCATCGGTATAATCTCACTGGTTTGATTAATGGATTCATAGCAGCACCACCTAAATTTCTTCTTAATGCCTCAAGAAATCATACTACAACCTTAAATCCAGAATTTGTGACTTGGTTCGAGAATGATCAGAACATTCTCATCTGGTTAAATTCAACGCTCTTAGAGTCTTTTATTCCCTACACCGTTGGCGTTACATCTGCTCATGAACTTTGGGCTAAATTGGAATCACGTCTTGCCACTGCCTCTCAGTCGCATATTCATGAGCTCCGATCTTGCCTTCGTAATCTTTCCAAAGGTGAATCTACTGCTGCTCAATAGCTCCAGAAAATTGAAGAAATTGCTGATGCACTTGCCAGTGCTAGTGCACCAGTTGATGATTCTGATCTCATATCATTCACTCTCCATAGCTTGCCTTCTGAATTTGATTCATTTGTGGATGCGATACAATTTTGACTTGGATCTACATCGATTGATGAACTTCATGGCCTGTTGATAAGCAAAGAGATTCAACTCAATCATCGCAAAAAATTGTCATCTACGACAGCTTTTCAGGCTTATTCATCGTCCGCTGGTATTCTGCCTACACCGTCACACCCAAACCTTAATTCTCAAGCCTTCATTACTCAAAATTTCTCAAATTCCACAAACAACAGTTGTGGCATGGATCGCAATTCCAGAAATTATTCTCAAAATCAAGGCAATTTTCGTTCAAACAACAATCACAATCAACAGCAGAATTCATATCACAACAACAATCAGAGACAAAACTACAATAATAATTGTGGAGGTCGAAACACTTTTCAACTTTTTGGCAAGAAAGTCTCTTGTCAAATCTGCAGACAATTTGATCATGAAGCTTGGGACTGTCCTCATCGCATAAATGCCAATTACAGTGCTACATTCTCTCATTCTACAATGGTGGCAAACACCTCCAATTCTGCTCTTACTTGGATTGTAGACTCAAGTGCTACTTCTCACATGACCAACTCATATGGCAATCTTCAGAATCCAGAAGCCTATAGAGGACCTGAACAAGTTTACATTGGCGATGGAAAAGGTTTATCCATCTCTCATTCTGGATCTTCTATTTTGCCTACTGCACATTATAATTTTCAATTAAATAATGTGATTCATGTCCCTGCTCTTAAACAAAATCTATTTTCTGCAAATCAATTTTTGATTGATAACTGGTGCTCAATGCATCTTTATCCTTTTCATTTAACTGTGAAGGATCTTTCTTCAAGGAGGATGCTTTTTAAAGGCCCTGTCAGAAAAGGTTTCTATCCTTTTCATCCCTC
The DNA here is from genome assembly GCA_033882615.1 of Malus asiatica. Lineage (NCBI taxonomy): Eukaryota > Viridiplantae > Streptophyta > Magnoliopsida > Rosales > Rosaceae > Malus > Malus asiatica. The sequence goes on from JAOVFK010000018.1 coordinate 1,492,504, forward strand.
TTCATCTCATGTTGTGAATCCTAAAGCTTTGAATGCAAATGTTAAAGATTCCAATAAAGTGAGGCATCAAAGGTTGGGCCACCCCTCTGTGAAAATTTTACATAAATTGGCTACAACATCATGTATCTCAGTTTCTCATAGTAAAAATAAGTATTTTTGCTCAAATTGTGCATTAGGCAAGTGTTCTAGACTTCCTTTTGTATCTGCTACTTGCACTACAAGTAAACCTCTAGAGCTTATTCACACAAATGTTTGGGAGCCTGCACATGTGTCTTTTCTCAATGGCTCTAGATATTATGTACTTTTTGTGGATGATTACACCAAGTATATTTGGTTTTTCCCTTTGAGATACAAATCTGAGGTCTTCTCTATATTTGTTCAATTCAAGAATCTTGTTGGAAACTCTTTGTGTACTAAAATAATTGCACTCATATCTGATTCTGGTGGTGACTTCATGAGTAGTTCTTTCTCTCAATTTTTGATTGCCAATGGCATTCAACATCAACTTAGTTGTCATCATACACCTGAGCAAAATGAGTGTGCAAAACGGAAACATAGGCACTTAGTTGAAACTCCAAGGACTTTGTTGGCAGCTTTTAGTGTTCCTCATTTCTATTGGGTTGATGCATTTGCAACTGCAATTTATATGATCAATCGATTACCTACTGCCTACAAATCTTCACCTTGGGAGTTATTATTTCAAATGTTGCCAAATTACAGTACTCTTCGAGTTTTGGATGTGCTTGCTTCCCTTGGTTACAACCATATTCTCCTTCCAACCTACATACGAAGAGCAAGTTATGTTTTTTCATGGGATATAGCTTGCATCATAAAGGTTATAAATGTCTTGACCCTGTGACCAAGAAAGTTTACACATCCCGGCATGTTCTTTTTTATGAAACAAGTTTCCATTTTCATAATCTTTCAGTCCCTATCCCTTCCATATCTCTCAATTCTCCTCCTCAGCAAATCCCATCATCTCTCACATTTACCATTTCCACTTCACCTTCTTCTTCTTTACTCATTCCTGTTATATCATCACCTCCACCTACAACCTCTGCCTTATCCAATTCTCCGCAACCTACTTCCCTCTCCACAGAATTACAGGCTTCATCACCTTCTAATCCAACCTTACCACCTCTCTTACCTTCCTCTAATCATCACCCAATGCAGACAAGATCAAAGTCTGGGATATTCAAACCCAAGGCTTTCACAGCCACAAAGCATCCACTTTCAACTCATATTTCTTCAGATTATACTCCTCACACCTATCTACAAGCATCAAAACATCCTCACTGGCGCCAAGCAATGCAGGAGGAATATAATGCTTTTTTCATCACAGGTACATGGTTTTTAGTTCCCTCCACATCATCTCATAATATTGTTGGCTGCAAGTAGGTATTCAGAATCAAAAGAAAGCCAGATAGGTCTATTGACAGATACAAGCCCCGATTAGTTGCTAAAGGTTTCAATCAACAAGAGGGCTTGGACTATTTTGAGATTTTTAGTCCAGTGGCAAAACCATTTACCATTCAAATACTTCTCACTCTTGCTTCTCAATTTGATTGGTTTCTTAACCAACTTGATGTTAGCAATGTTTTTATGCATGGTACACTTACAGAATCTGTGTTTATGCAACAATCTCTTGGTTTTGAGGATTCAACCAAACCAAATCATGTTTGTCATCTTCACAGGTCTCTATATGGTTTGAAACAAGCTCCTCGAGCTTGGTATGAAAAATTGAACAGTGCTCTGGTTTCTTTGGGGTTTATTGGTTCCCAAAATGATCATTCCCTGTTTATCAAAAGGGATCCGCATTTGGTATTCATACTGGTCTATGTGGATGACATTTTAGTCACTAAACCCTCTTCTGCAAAATCTCAAAAGGTGATTACACAATTGAGTAGTTTATTCCCTGTTAAAGATCTTGGCCCTTTGCATTATTTCCTAGGCATTGAGTGAGGTTAAGCGATCATCATCTGGGATCTTTATTAATCAAACCAAATACAGTTTTGATCTTCTACAAAAGTCTCACATGGATGGAGCAAAACCATGTTCAACATCTCTCAGTACAGAAAAGCTTGATCATGAGTCTCCACTTCTTAACAATGTTACTGAATACAGGTCCTTAGTAGGTGCCTTACAATATCTCACCTGGACTCGACCTGATTTGAGTTTTGTTGTTAATCTTGTTTGTCAGTACATGCATAGTCCCCGTGTCTCTCATTTTCAAGCTGTTAAAAGAATCCTTCGGTACTTAAAAGGTTCTATTGATATGGGTTTATGGTTCTCTAAAAGCCCTATTCCTTTGGCACTTCAAGCATTCTCTAATACCGATTGGGCAGGATGCTCTTTAGACAAGCGATCCACTAGTGGTTTCTGTATTTTCCTTGGCAGTTCCATTATTAGTTGAAGTGCTAAAAAGCAACCAACAATGGCAAGATCATCCACTGAAGCAGAATACAAGTCCCTTGCTAATACTGCCGCAGAGTTGTCCTGGATTTCCAAGATTTTAGTTGATATTGGCTATTCTCCTTCTTGTTCTCCTTAGTTGTGGTGTGATAATATCTCTGCCATTTCTCTGGCGAAGAATCCTATTTTTCATGCCCGCACGAAGCATGTTGAAATAGATTATCATTACATAAGGGAGAAAGTGTTAGCCAAGCAACTTATTGTCTGATTTGTGTGTACACAAGATCAAGTTGCATATATTTGTACCAAGTCTCTGTCCAAGTCCAGATTTACCCTTCTCAAACACAAACTCTCTCTTCGGGTACCTCAGTTTTGTTTGAGGGGGGCTATTAAGGATGAAACTGTAAATATCTCCTCAATAGATAAAACTTAGAGACTAAGTAATTGTTACATTTTTGTTAGGACAGTTAGTCATTGTTGGACTTAGTTAGGACAGTTTGTTAGACTTGGCTTACATGTATATATACTCAAATGTAATCTTATTGTGATTGATGAAATGAATAATACATTTTCGAATACAAATCCAATTAGTAATATAAGGAGCAACAAATATTCTTTCTCTAACAACAAAATTAATAGTTACTAGTCTGGTATTATCTATTTTGCCAATGTTGAAATTCTATATCGGACTTTGGCGCTATCCAGTTAGTAAGCTTATACAGTGTTGATTATTTGTTCTGACTAACAAAACAATTTAACTAAACTACATGAACCATTTATTTCTTAAATTCTAGTTAAATAATAACGTAATTGCAAAAATTCAATCATTTTAGTTATCGAGGCATCGTGTGTATTTATATTTAGTTGTTTATCAAGACATTGTGGTAGTCTATTTATTTGATCATATACAAAATGATTTCAATTAGAGTGGAGGAGATGACCATCAAATGATAGATTTTGGAGTGTGCATGGTCGCTTGGTAGTTGTAAAACTTATTAACCGGTTAACACTTGAACTAGGCCTGGCAATTCCTGACACGACCCGATAACCCGACAGGACACGACACGAAATTAACAGGTGTTCGGGTCGACACGATAACGAAACGGGTCGTTATCGGGTAACCCGATAAGCACCTATTAAGATAACGGGTTTGTTCGGGTATACACGTGGGTAACACGATACACGATAAGCAGAATATTAATTTAATAATTTATAACCCTAAAAAAATACTATAATAATTATATATATATATATATTAATTTAACAATTTTATACCCCTAAAAACTATAATAATTATATATATATATATATATATATATATTAAATTAACTATAATAATTATAATAATTATATATACTATAATAATTATACCCAAAATATTAACTATAATAATTATATATATATATATATATATATATATATATATTAAATTTTATACCCCTAAAAACTATAATAATTATACATACAAAATAAATAGATTTAAATCTACTTAATAAATAAATATATATATATACACACACACACCATTGAACTTCATGTGATACGAATTATACGAAACTAATTTCAACGATCCAACCGTCAAAAATGTTTGTATATACTTCAAGATCGCATACGCCAAAAATTGCAAAAAAAAAAAACATTCAGAGAGCAAGTAACGGGACAAAACTTTTTGACGGTTATAAACGAAAAATCACGATTTAACGGTCATTTTAACTCCAATTTTGATGATTTTTTACAACTACACTCCTTGACCCTATATGAATACAAGTAATGAATTCGATCTTCAATTTAAAATATTTACACTAGTGGAAACCACAAAATCTTATATTATACTTGATAAAAGTATGAATAAACTATTAAGTATTAGTGAATCTATTGTTTTGAATGGGATACTCATTCTACGAAACTAGTTTCAATGATCCAACCGTCAAACATATTTATATATACTTCGAGATCGCATACGCCAAAAATTGTAAAAATAAAACATTCAGAGATCAAGTAACGGGACAAAACTTTTCGACGGTTATAAACGAAAAATCACGATTTAACGATCATTTTAACTCCGATTTTGATGATTTTTTACAACTACACTCCTTGACCCTATATGAATACAATGATTGAATTCGATCTTCAATTTAAAATATTTACACTAATCTTATATTATACTTAATAAAAGTAAGAATAAACTATTAAGTATTAGTGAATCTATTGTTTTGATGGGATACTCATTCTACGAAACTAGTTTCACTGATCCAACCGTCAAACATGTTTATATATACTTCGAGATCGCATACGCCAAAAATTGCAAAAAACAAACATTCAGAGAGAAAGTAACGGGACAAAACTTTTCGACGGTTATAAACGAAAAAATCACGATTTAACGGTTAATTTAACTCCGATTTTGATGATTTTTTACAACTACACTCCTTGACCTTATATGAATATAATGATTGAATTCGATCTTCAATTTAAAATATTTACACTAGTGGATACCACAAAATCTTATGTTATACTTAATAAAAGTAAGAATAAACTATTAAGTATTAGTGAATCTATTGTTTTGATGGGATACTCATTCTACGAAACTAGTTTCAAATATCCAACCGTCAAACATGTTTGTATATACTTCGAGATCGCATACGTCAAAAATTACAAAAAACAAACATTTAGAGATCAATTAACGGGACAAAACTTTTCGACGGTTATAAAAAGAAAAATCACGATTTAACGGTCATTTTAACTCTGATTTTGATGATTTTTTGCAGCTATACTCCTTGACCTTATATGAATACAATGATTGAATTCGATCTTCAATTTAAAATATTTACACTGGTGGATACCACAAAATCTTATATTATACTTAATAAAAGTATGAATAAACTATTAAGTATTAGTGAATCTATTGTTTTGATGGGATACTCATTCTACGAAACTAGTTTCAAAGATCCAACCGTCAAACATGTTTGTATATACTTCGAGATCGCATACGTCAAAAATTACAAAAAACAAACATTCGGAGATCAAGTAACGGGACAAAACATTTCGACGGTTATAAACGAAAAATCACGATTTAACGGTCATTTTAACTCCGATTTTGATGATTTTTTACAACCACACTCATTGACCCTATATGAATACAATGATTAAATTCGATCTTCAATTTAAAATATTTACACTAATCTTATATTATACTTAATAAAATTATGAATAAACTATTAAGTATTAGTGAATCTATTGTTTTGATGGGATACTCATTCTACGAAACTAGTTTCACTGATCCAACCGTCAAACATGTTTATATATACTTCGAGATCGCATACGCCAAAAATTGCAAAAAACAAACATTCAGAGAGCAAGTAACGGGACAAAACTTTTTGACGGTTATAAACGAAAAATCACGATTTAACGGTCATTTTAACTCTGATTTTGATGATTTTTTACAACTACACTCCTTGACCCTATATGAATACAATAATTGAATTCGATCTTCAATTTAAAATATTTACACTAGTGGATACCACAAAATCTTATGTGATACTTAATAAAAGTATGAATAAACTCTTAAGTATTAGTGAATCTATTGTTTTGATGGGATACTCATTCTACGAAACTAGTTTCAATGATCCAACCGTCAAACATGTTTATATATACTTCGAGATCGCATATGCCAAAAATTGCAAAAAAAAAAACATTCAGAGACCAAATAACGGGACAAAACGTTTCGACGGTTATAAACGAAAAATCACGATTTAACGGTCATTTTAACTCCGATTTTGATGATTTTTTACAACTACACTCCTTGACCCTATATGAATACAATGATTGAATTCGATCTTCAATTTAAAATATTTACACTAGTGGATACCACAAAATCTTATGTTGTACTTAATAAAAGTATAACTAAACTCTTAAGTATTAGTGAATCTATTGTTTTGATGGGATACTCATTCTACGAAACTAGTTTCAATGATCCAACCGTCAAACATGTTTGTATATATTTCGAGATCGCATACACCAAAAATTGCAAAAAACAAACATTCAGAGAGCAAGTAACGGGACAAAACTTTTTGACGGTTATAAACGAAAAATCACGATTTAACGGTTAATTTAACTCCAATTTTGATGATTTTTTACAACTACACTCCTTGACCTTATATGAATACAATGATTGAATTCGATCTTCAATTTAAAATATTTACACTAGTGGATACCACAAAATCTTTTGTTTATACTTAATAAAAGTATGGTATAGTACTATTGTTTTATTTTTTTTCATAATTATTTTGGTAAACTTCTCATAATTTGAATGATTTTTAATGTTTGGTTTTTCTATGCTTAGTTTATGCAGAAGAGAGTTATGACGTGGAAAACCTTACTGAAAACATCATCAACATAACTCTTGAAGGCAATAGATCAAGCCAAAGTTCCAATGCAATTTCATGATGATCGATGTAAATCGAGGATTTTGTAAATTGAGGTTTAAACTTTTGAGAAAGATTTCACAACCTTGAAAACAAAAATTGTTTCATTTTGCATATCCTTGCACATTTAAAATTTGTAATAGATTAGTAGTGTATGTATTATTTTTTTATTGGGCTCTTATTTTCGAGTGTAGATGTAGTACTTAAACGACAAATGTGTTTTAATGTTTTGAAGTAATATTTATGTGGCAATGTGTGGTATGTGCAAATTTAAGAAAAAAAATATATTTTTCTTAACGGGTCATAACGGGTCGGGTCACTTTACCCGTTGGGTAAAATGACACGACCTGTTAAGGACCCGTTAAGATAACGGGTGTGACACGACACGATCCGTTAAGATAACAGGTGTTACACGAAAACGACACGAACACGACTGACACGACCCGTTTGCCAGACCTAACTTGAACCATTAGTATAAAGTTCCCTCCACATTTCGCGCGCATTTCGTTTTTTAAAACAGTTTGTCTCTCGGGTTGGGCTTGGGCTCAAAACCCGATCCAAGAATTGGTAGATGATCCAACCCATGTAAATTGGCAGAAGTTCTGGACCCTTCTCGCAAACCGTTGTCATATCCTACACCTTTCCAGTACAAAAGAAAGGTGACGACCACCTTTGCACTCTAGGAAGCTCTAGAAGTTGGGCAGCACCAGCACCCACCAGCACCGTTGTATTAAGACGCTCTCTCTCTCTCTCTCTCTCTCTCTCTCTCTCTCTCTGTAACTGAATCTCTCACTGATCGTTGGTGCTCTTCTATCTCTCTCTACTGTAAGTCCCTCATCTTCTCTATACACAGTTTAGCTTCCTTTTATTTTCCTTAATTAATAACCAAGCTACCTAGCTGCGTCCCTGTGTACCTGTAATTACCAATGCATGCACTTGTTTTTGCTGTTTTCTATTGAATTAAACAACTTTATTAGTACCCAACAACTAGTTTTTGCTCTCTGGAAATTGGAAGAGCTTCTTCTCTCTGTTTTGGATCTTTGTTCTTCTGAAATTTTTCTTTTCTTGCCTAGTTTTTTACATATTTTGTTGGGTTTATTTTTTTCCTATCAAATTTTCAATAATTTTATGACATAATTGTTGCTACTGGGTTTGGTAAGGATCACCTGAAATTTTCTGTCTTCATATTTATGTAATATTCAAGTAAAATACGTGGGGTTGTGGGTTTTTTTTCCCTTCGATGTTTCTACCAACAAATGTGAGATGGCTAAGTTGCCTAAGAGGTGTTTGTGAAAAGGCCTGCATGAAGTATATTTTTGCGAATTCTGTCTGCATGCTACGAAAGCCCAAGGGTATCAGCAGGTTTTTGAGGATTTGATGTTCCTAGCTTTGATTTGTTGGTCTGTTATCACTTAGTGTTTAACTTTTTCAGAACATGTTCCAGCCAGGAATTATCTCAACGCATCCTCAAATTGAAAACCAGAATCATTTTTTTCGCCGTATTAAATCGTAATAAAAGAGTATCGAGAATGCTAATATAGGAAGATAGAGTTTGGTAGATACTAGATATCGCGATTGTGCATGAGACCACGAGATTCGAAGGTGTTGCTTGGGGTAAACTACCTGCTCTTCATCCATTTGCAATTTTTGAAATGCAGGAATGGCTGAGCCAGCATACACAGTCGCATCTGATAGTGAAACCGCTGGAGAGGAAAAATCGTCGTCTCCTTTTCCTGAAACCGCTATTGGGATTGACATCGGCACTTCACATTGCAGTGTTGCTGTCTGGAATGGCTCCCAGGTTGAGCTCTTGAGGAACATTAGAAACCAGAAAATGATGCGGTCGTATGTCACATTCAAGGATGAAAACCCTTCAGCAGGAGTAAGCGATCAACTCTCCAGTGAGCACGACATGTTATCTGGAGCTTCAATCTTCAACATGAAACGATTAATTGGCAGGGTTGACACCGATCCAGTTGTTCAGTCAAGCAAAAGCCTCCCCTTTTTGGTTCAAACATTGGGCATTGGGGTGCGCCCACTGATCGCAGCCTTGGTGAACAATGTATGGAGATCCACCACTCCTGAAGAAGTTCTGGCAATATTTTTGGTGGAACTCAAGGCAATGGCAGAAATCCAGCTAAAGCGGCCCATAAAGAATGTTGTTCTCACCATTCCAGCTTCATTCAGCCGATTCCAGCTGACTCGTATTGAAAGAGCTTGTGCCATGGCTAGCCTTCATGTACTCAGACTTATGCCTGAACCAACCGCTGTCGCGCTGTTATACGCCCAACAGATTTCAAATCAGAACGTAAACACCGGATCTGAGAAGATTGCTCTAATCTTCAACATGGGTGCTGGATACTGTGATGTAGCTATTACTGCTACAGCTGGAGGAGTTTCCCAAATAAAAGCCTTAGCAGGATCTGCCATTGGAGGGGAAGACTTGCTTCTTAGTATGATGCGCCATCTGTTGCCAGATTCGGAGACTCTTTTAACTAGCCACGGACTTGATGACATAAAGTCAGTTGGCATACTTCGAGTTGCAACACAGGAGGCAATCCACACTCTCTCCTCCCAAACTAGCGTGCAGATTGATGTTGACTTGGGAAATGGGACAAAAATATGTAAGGTTGTGGATCGGGAGGAATTTGAGGAAGTTAACCGAGCAGTGTTTGATAAGTGTGCGAGCCTCATAAGCCAGTGCTTGCATGATGCAAAGGTTGATACCGAGGATGTGAGCGATGTAATAGTTGTTGGCGGATGCTCATATATTCCAAAGATAAAAAGTCTTGTCATGAGCATTTGTAAAAAGGAGGAGCTGTACAAAGGGATGAAACCGTTGGAAGCTGCTGTCATTGGAGCGGCACTAGAAGGAGCGGTGGCATCAGGTCTTAGCGATCCCTTTGGGAGTTTGGACTTGCTTACCATTCAAGCCACCCCTCTCGCCCTTGGGATCCGAGCTGATGGAAACAACTTTGTGCCAATCGTACCTAGAAACACAGCAATGCCAGCACAGAAAGATCTGATCTTCACAACTGCCCATGATAATCAAACTGAAGCACTAATAATCGTCTACGAAGGCGAGGGGAAGAAGGTGGAAGAGAACCATTTGCTGGGGTATTTCAAGATCACTGGAATTCCACCGTCCCCGAAAGGAGTTCCGGAAATAAGAGTAATTCTGGACATCGATGCATCAAGCGTGCTGAGAGTTTTGGCCGGGGTTTTAATGCGGGGGTCTCATCAGCCAATAAATCCAGTCATGGGAGTAAGGATGCCAACAGTTGATGATGGTCACGGTTGGTGCGCTGAAGCCCTACATAGAGCTTATGGCTCGTCTCTAGACTTGGTTACAGTGCAGAAGAAGATATAGTCACTACTTAACAGGAATGCATGGTCGTGTTTTAGCATCAACTGGTGAAATGCAAGGATGATACTCTGTTTTCGTATGCATACTTTGTTGAGTGTGGATTTTTAGTGTAATAAAATAAATTTGAGCAGCTTCTGCTCATATAGTTTGATAAATTATCGGATCGACGTTTTCTAAGTGATTTAGATGGCACCCAAAATATTGTCTTATGACATATAAGTTGTAGCTTAGGACGCGACGCAATACATGTTCTTATATTCTGCAAATTATATTTCGACACATATCCGGGGAATTCAACACAAATGCCATAAAAAGCTTGACAAAAAGGTGGTTTGACAACTCTCTATCCTTCACAGTTGTTCTTAAAGTCTTTAATTCAGGAGCAAATGCTTTGAAATTCATTGCATCTCTTCCGAAAAAATGGATGTGTATATCCAAATCTTGAAGAACAGGGCAGTTACGGAAACGCTTTTTCAATGAGGTATCACCAACTACAAGATCTGTAACATGAATCAACTCGAGACTTGGGAAACAACAACGCAATGTAGTTGGAGCATCTTTCTAAGTAATACAATCTGAAAACACCCTTAAACTCATGAATGATTTGCACAAGAAAAGGCCTTCTGGCGTTTTCAACTTTAAATTTCTTACGCTTGTTTTTTTTATAGGTAAACGGATTTGTGCATCTTCCACCACATATGGCGTGAATCTAGGTCCAACATTTATATGAACTCAAAACAACTATAATACGTCATTATCATCTATATAATTTGAACCTAAGATGTCACAGCCCGCCCCGGAGATGTACGTTAATTATGTTATCGACGGTGTGAAATTACCTAAATACCCTTGGACGTTGAGATTTAGTATGGGATGTGGTGGTTTGGACTTAAGATTGTGGACCAATTGGCTATATTCCTCTATTATTGGACTTAATTAGAACTAAGTGTTCTCTTAGTTGTGATTGGTGGCTTTTGGACCACACATACCCACCTACCTTCTCTTTCTTGTACTCTCTCTATCTCTCAAACTCTCTCTCTCTTCAAACTCGTACGGACACACACAAGCGAACCCAAAACAACACGGATCAAAGGTTTTGAGGCCTCCAGTGTGTTCCTAGGATCCTTACGAGTCGAGTGGTACCCATTTCCAGCAAGGGAACCTTTGAGAGACCCTAGTTTGAAAGGGAGTCGTGGGTGTACAGTACACCGAACCAGTTCGTAGAGGTTTCAAGTTGTTCTAAGGCTCAAAAGGTAATCTCCTAGACCTCTTGTTTGTTTTGGCATAAATTGGAACGATTTTGGGCATCAGAGAACCCCGGAAAATGGACCTTCGACTTAGGTACTATTCATCAACTTTTAAACCCTTGAGTTTTTGTGAATTTTAGGACCACAGTGAGCTCGATGAGGTCCTCACGATGCTCAGAGTGCATCGTTGGTAGGATTTGGGTCACAGAAAGCTCTAAAACGAAGTTTTGCAGAAGTCACCGGAGTTTGAGGACTTCTCCGACGTGATTTCACGTGATTCGAGGCGCGAAAGAGGTATAACGCAATTCTTTACCTCCTAAACTTCATTTTGGTGGAAATTGCATGAAAAATGGTGAAGAAATGAGCAAGATTAAAGAGTTTAAAAAATTGCCCAGTTTCCAGCGCCGGCAACAATTGCCGAAGCTGGAGGTAGGAGATGAAGGAATATTCCGTCAAGTATGACGGAATATTCTCATGTCGTCAGTTAGGATTGACGGTTACATTTAACGGAATATTCTTGATGCCGTTTGTAGAATCCGTCAAGATCTCCTGCGCTTGGCCGCGTGTATTTCCGTGTCTTGGCCGGCGCGTGCAGGATCAGAAAATTATTTTGAAAATTTGGGGATGATCCTGAGGTTGTGTAGGTCACTGTGGTATATTCATATACCCATTTTGAGCTTTGTATGAGAAGTTATTAGCTAGTTTTGCATATATGCTTTAAAATAACGTTTTTATAGTTAATTTGCATATAGGTGAGACTTATCCTGAGGACGAGCGTATCCACGGGCGACTTGGGGGTTGCGACCTGTCGACATACCAGTGAGTGGGCTTTTGTTTTTAGTAAATACTTATATACTTGTTAAATTTCCCAGAAATGCATTTTTTAAGGAAAGTATGCTTTGAAATAATATGTCAAATGCTTTTATATTCTGAATATGCAATTCATGGTTGCTTATATATATAAATGTGGTGTTGTGGAGGCACAGGTAAGTTCAGGTAAGTTATGTTTGGTTATGTGAATCATCGATGATGTGATATGTGATTAAATAATGTTGAGCTCATAAAACTGCACCTAGGGTGATTGTGATTTAGCCAGAGATATGAAGTACAGGCTTGTTTATTTATGTCACCTCCCACATTATATGTTCATATTGAATCCAACTTAAGTGCACGGTCTTGTCGTACAGACCTTATTAATGGTTCCGACTCGTAGGTGGCTAGCGATTTATTGTCCGGCTATTATGAGAGAGTAAAATTGAGCATAATTATATTACACCCAATCTTGTCGTACAGACCCCTTTTTAGTGGTTTCGACTTATGTGCAGTATATTGCCGTATAGGTCATTGTAGCGACTCCAGCTAGATTGACTTTTAAGTTATGAATTCAGCCGTACAGACTACCACAGGGGTTCCGGCTAACATATCATATTTCTATGAATTTATTCTTACCTGAATTGCTTACTCTGTTATATCTTGGCATGGCATACATATGATTATGATTATGTGATGCATGAATTGAATTGATATGATTTCATATATATTTATGTATATGCTTATATCTTGATTCTGGGAAAAATTATACATGTTTTACAGCGATGGATTATATATGTTGTTAAATGACATGGTTTTGTAAAACATTTGTTTTTGCCCACTCACGTTTTCTGTTTTGCGTCGCTCCAGGTTTTAAGTAAGCTTGTTGTTGGTGGCTCAAGGTGGCTCAAGGACGTCGGATGTTTTGACTTATCTAAATAATAGTAGGACATTCCTGATACTGTATAACTAGTATTTGTCCTACTAGACTGTACCTAGACTTATGCTCTGATTAAGAGTATTTACTGTTGTAACTAAATCCTATCACTACCTGTTTAGTAGTGCACTCTAGTAATTTGGTTTTTTATTATTCGTATATTTCTTATCTTTATTGCTTCCGCACTGTGCACATGGCTACATCACTCTCACGTGACGGCCAACATGCCTTAATCTCGGTCAAGGTGTGTCATAAGACCTCTTGTGAGGAGGAATATCATTAGATTGTAATATTAGTCAGTAACCCATGACATTTATTTCTTAGATAGTGACAGCCCTAAGACTAAAAATGAGTTGTGTATATTTCCCATTTTGGGCCTTTTCATTGACAAATCAATTAATTTGGGAGTAATGTTATTTGTATCATCTCTCTAATAGAGATAAGGTCTACCAACAATGTGAGTCTCATCTCTATTAGAATGATGATACAAAAATAACATTTATATTAATTTCGTGTCTTAAAATCCCTGTAACTCACATTCATTGGAGGATATTAGGACACCAAATTAAGAACACGACCCTTGCCTTTTAGAGATAGGGGCGCAACAACGGTTTTCAAAAAAAGCGACGATCGACTCCACGTTCATTCGCTTATGTAATTGGAAATTCTTCATACCCATCTGAAAAAAGACGAGTATGATTGGAACAAAAGTGCATTTAGATGACCAAAAGTTTTTTTTTTTTTTTACACCATTTTTTTTTTGGTGTTTTTTGGATTTGAAACGAAAACTTCACCTTCAAAATCACCAATGCTTTTCTCGTGAAAACACATTTAGACATTTTAAACTCTAACATCCCATTGTAAGTATATGCATCACATAAAACCAGAAATCAATTTCAACAACATTGCTTCTCATGGCATTGCATATCCAACTCAATACGAGAGAAATCATCTGCTTCGAAAGATAAAACGCGTACAATTAAGTTGAAAATTTTTAATGTCGAAAGAGTCACATAGTGAAAGTACACTATCAACAGCCCCATCGTAAGTCTTTGACGTCCTTCTTTCCAAGGTTGACAACTATCTGCATCGTCTATGTCTAGGTTGAGAACACAAGTCCACAAGGTTTTCCATCCTTTAGATAAGACAGTGGTCTGCACAGCATATTGGTTCGGTGCAATGAAAGTAGTGACAAAGAACTCGTCAGGTAAATCACTAATCCAGTATTGCAGGCAAATTACATTACTAGTAGTTCTGGTTAGCCCACTTGCCCGAGCACACTCTCAACCTGTAAATGCGACAATCCCGCTTCCCCCACAAGAACTTGTTGGAGAACAATTTAGAAACAAAAAATAAAACTGAAATACTTATACTTTATTATTACAAAAATACTTGCAATACATAATGAAATTACACAATAAATACATAAATTAAAATGATACTAACTTGAATGAATCAAAAGTAGAGGCTAGCGCAAAAGTTATGTCCTTCGAACAGTATTTCCGTCACACTCTTGTGCTTGTGGTTCTACAACGTCTGCTCGACCAGGATACAACTACCTAATTCTACAACCCGCATTAGATTATGGAATTATAGCGAATTGCTTTGTGTGTTTACTCTCTGAGAATTTTGTACGGAAGAAAAGGAGGAAGAAAAGATTATTTACAATGGAACTGAAGACTCCAGTTATATAGGCTCTTTCATACCTCTTCAAATACCTTTTGGATGTATCTGAAGCTATACAACTCTTTCCAAAGAGTTGTGTCTATTAATCAAATATTTTTAATTAATTTAATTAAAAACTTAATTCGAAATTAAAACTAATTGATCAGATTAATTTTAATTCTTAGGCCCTTGTCTTGATTAATTAATATTAATTTAAATTAATATTATGGTATAATTATCAAGCCTAATCCACACAATTAGTGGCCCAAGCCTCAATCCCCATTCCAAATGGTCCAACACCTAATCACTAATAAAGGAGACTAAATTAATATAAGGATCTCAAGTTCCCTTGAGTTTCCCGATGTGGGACTTAAAGGAGCTCAAAACTCCAACATAACTAACTTGACCTCCTGGTTGACCTTTAATTTTCGTCATTGCTTCTATTTTTTCTTTCGTTTCATTCTCATTTCTGTATTCAACTTGTACTCTATAAATGGAAAGGAATCTTCTCTGGATCCCTTCTACCTAATCCTTCTCATCAAACTATCTGGGCCCTTGAAATTTGATCAAACGGCTAAAAACAGGGGTCCACTCTAAAAGTTAAAATACCTTTAGTTGTTGGATCAAATTTCAAAGGCCGAGATTGTTTGATGAAGAGGATTAGGTAGAGAGATTCGAAGATGATCCCTTTCCTTTATAAATATAGAACTTTAACGAAAAACTTCTGATAATGTTCACTTTAACAAAAAATCATATTTTTACACTAAAAAGTCAATCATGATACTATTCACTTTACCCTTTATTTTATCTTTATCGTTAAAACTCAAAGTTTTCAAACCATTTTTATTAGTTTTCTATTATAAATACCTTATGGTGAATGAAGGCTAGCCCCTAGGGTTTCATCCAGCAATTTGCTTGGCCCATCAACTTAGAAATTGGGCTTCTTGTCATGCCAACGTTTCACATTTATTGGCCCAACATTCAGGTGTACTGGGTCGAAGTTGTACAATGATTCATACACAACCAACAAAGCACGCCCAATAAATATACAGTTTTGTTTCGGCTAATACTTTGCTAAGTCCCTTGAAACTCTCTTATAATTTCACTTTGTCTTCTAAGACTCGAATTGCGCTTTACTCTTTGGGATCCAATTTTCGTTTATAAATCAGTTAAGCACTTTGACATGGCATTATTGGGTCCACTTGCCTGCTTATATGTTTGCCACATTATTTCAAACAATTAATGTTTTTACAAAATCAATTGAAAAAGAGAAAACGGTTTTTTTTTTCTGACCAAATGATATTATCTACACTTAGGGGATGGGGGAGTAGGCTAAGGCTTGGTTTGGAATTGTTGTGCTTTGAAAAAAAAGTTGTTTATGCCGTCCTATGAGAATAAGCAGCTGTGAAATAAAGCAACATAGTATTTTGTAAACTTTTTTGTAAAAGTGCTTTTGGAAAAAAAAATTAGTTTGATAGTGTTTGGTAAATTTTTATGTAAAACGGCTGTGACTGTGTGAAATGACCAAAAACTGTATAATACTATATTATTATTATGATATTTTATTTAATATTACTATTTTTATGTGAGGATTTTGCGTGGCCGTGGGGCCTACACCCCATTCCCTTATCCCCGTGTCTTCCTTTCCCTCTACACTGCAAAACTATCTCGAAAACTCTCACCTATCTCTCTCTCTGCACTCTCTTCTCCATCGAGACAACCCCACACTCAGCTCTCTCTCTCTCTGCACTTTCCCTTATCCCCGTGTCTTCCTTTCCCTCTTCGTTTCCTCTGATGCTTCTCTATCATATTTCTTTTCTTTGTTCCCCAAAACCAAGCTTATCCATGGGAGCCCAAAGAAGATCAGGAAGAAGAAAACCCAGAAACCTGATTCCACTCCTCCCTCACTCTGCTCCCCGCAACCCAGAAACCCGATTCCTCTCCTCCCTCACTCACCGCAAGGTTGTAGGAAAGACCTCCCCTCCGCAATCTTCCTCTGCGAATTCATGGTTTCTCAGAACACGCAATCTTCCTCTGTTAATTCTGATTTAGTTTCAAGCACATTTAAGTATAACAACTTTCCTTAATTTGTGATGATAGCAGTCTAGGGCTCTCCTCCTGCCGACCCTTGTGGATCTCTGGTGGTGACGATTTGGATCTTCACGGGGAGGGACAAGGTAGATTCACAGTGAGGGCAACATAAATCTTCAAAGATCTTTGGTAGAGATGAAGCTGGGAGGAGTAGAAAGGGGATGAAAAGATGAAGGGAGGGTAGGATTGCCAAAAACTTTCATTAAAGGGTCACTGTTCACCTATGTTTTAGAGGTTTGCGCAGAAGCTGAAAAGCTAGTTTTTCAAAGTTGCCTTTTGATGTTTCTGTGCTTTGGCTTGTTTTCACGAAATTTTGAGAAGAAAAAAACTGCAGTTGGAAGTTTACCAAACATAAAAATGCCCCCAACTTTTTTGATACCAACTTTTTTTTAAAATCACCTCAACCCTAAACCATACCTAAGTCTCACAATGGGCGTACAATAATGTGGTTCAAATTCACCTTTGTCAAGAATCGAACCTGAAACCTCTCAATTACAAATGAAAAGGAAAACATTTAGACCGTCATACTAAGTAGCAAGAAAAAAAACAAAGAACAAGTAGCATTTTGCGAAATGGCAAGGGGATTGAATATGGATGGAAATGAGCGTCTACTCACGTTCTGTCACTTCCTTCACTTTCACGCGATCAATTGTTTTTTGTAAGCAAGGAATATTATGAATTAATAACTAATATAAATTGCAGAAAAAGAAATTGAACTTGTGTGGATGGGGAGAGTACATCAATGATAAGCCAATATGATTTTTCCTTTTCACTTAAACTACCTGGTCCTACCGATGGTTTTATTTAGGTCACAAACATTTTAGATCAAGTCACACCTTCGTTAAAAACAACTTCGATGGATTTAACCAAATTAGATAGCATTGCGCCCTCCCGTCTGCACCTAGCTTCGATTCCATCTCCTCCTAATTCAAGCTAATTAATAGTAGGTTATCGCTTGGATCAAATAATGCCAGCACTTAACATCTAAACTCAAATTGCCCTAAAGAAGGTGAGTGTGACAAACTGCACATGACGAGTATGGCCACATTCATCCAAAATTCTCACAAAAACAAATGAAAGGGACAAACTCAAACTCCCAAAAAACTGCATAGAATAAACTCCAAACCTTCAAGTAGCAATACCAATTTGTCTTCGCATAATAAATTCAAATATAAAACAATGATTGCCAGATGTCAAACTCCTAAAAAATGTAAGAAAATAATTCACCAAAAAACTGAATAAGGATCCTTTGCGGATACTCTTTGTGAGGATTACTAGAATCATTTAATCATATTCATTTATCGTACATGCAGTCAGAAATCATTTTAAATTTTTTATTTAAAATTAAACATAAATAATACTTGACGAAAATTGACTGCACGATTTACGATAAACGGGTGCAATTAAAAGATCATCTGGTTCCTCACAGAGGATCAAGATCCTCATTCAAAACCTAACACCTTTAGTTTATATTATTCACATGTTGTACTTGTAGCTATAGAAGTAAATCCATATGAAATCAAGTGTGAATAAACCAGCAAATCTCAATCGTGGGAAACCGATCTCAGCAAAAGTACAGAGCACGGATTAGAGAGAACTGGAAAAAGCCACAAGTTCCAAACAGATGGACTCCGACTCTGAACGTCAGCTCCTGCGGAACTGAACCCGGTACACCCTCCAGACAATTGGTACGCGACAAAACCGCACCCCCAAACCAAACATACAAATCAAACCAGGTGTAACTTTTTTTTATCATATTAATAAAATTTTCTAGTGCTGCTGAAGTTTAAAAAAAAAAAAATACTGATTATAGTGTTTAAATACTAAATGATTTTAATATTTGTTTCAAAAGTCATGGCTAATATAGTAACGTTACTTTAATTTTAGGGGTATTTTCATCCAGATTCAAAAATTTGAGTTGTTGGATTTAATCTAGTGTTCCTATTGTTTCCTTTAATTACATTTCTACATTTATGCATCGTTACTCAAATTTTTTATTTTGAATATTATTTTTTAGTTTAATTTGAATATTTAAATATGAAAATCTAACCACTTTTACGGAAAATAGTTAAAAGAAAATTTATATGTCATCATATATGATACTTATACCATAGGTTGATAAAATACATCTAACCTAGGATAGAGGTATCTATGAGAAAAAAAAATATTTAATCACAACTTAATAAAAATTGAAAAAAAAAACGATGTGAATAATCAGTGAATAGACCTAACCCAATAACATTGACTAAACCCACAAACAAAGTTGAACTTACATCAAGTTTACTCTTAATTTTATCCCATTTTCTCTCCCCACTCCCTACTTTTTCATTTTGTTATTTACTACAATAATTCCTTTTATTGTAACCGAAAAATTAGTAGAAAAAATATATCCTCTTAACAACAGGCATATCATGTGTTAAGAATTTGCACCTCTCTCTAGTATGGAGTCGGAAACAACTTAGTCCCAAAAAAATTTTAAACTTAACACTTTACTATCCTAAACTTTCAGATCTCTACACGATTTGCTTCTTTGTAAAAAAAATGTTATTTACCCTAAATGAGGCCATTCTAGTCAATCCTTAAGGAATTTCGATCATAAGCGCGAAGTTCTGTGGATAGGTCAAGAGGTATTTTAAGAAAGAGTTCCTCCTCAATCCTTAGGAGCCAAGTATTTCTCTTTAGATTCATATTCTTATGTTTTGGACGTCTCTCAACTTAACGGAAAAGTTGACAGAGTTAGCAAACTGACTACTGATGCAACAAATGACATAATTCGAGGACAAGAGAAACAATTAATGGATTTTAGTGATGAAACTAAACTCGTGGCATAGATCAGGAACCTTTGCTACAATTTAGCATTTTTGATAGTTTATTTCATATTTATTTAAAAACACCCTAAATTCAAGCTAAAATTGACATATTGTTGCAGTTCTATTTAGAATAGGAATGTGATTGTGTAAATCCTAGAGAATATGGGAAAGTATTATATATTCCTATTAGGATTAGATTACCGATTAAATGTTGTAATCATAAAGGGAAAGGTATTTACCCTTCCAACTACTATAAATAAAGGCACAATGGGGTGAATCAAACACACCTCACAATTAAATCAATCTCTCTTCTCTCTAAAGTGGTCGGCCTCCCTCTCTCTCTCTAAACCTTAGATCACTCAATTAAATAGTCCTACAACACGTTATCAGCACGCTCTTGCTAGAAGCTAAGGAACTAAAGCATCGTAGGAGGAGGCTATCATCCACCACATTCAAAGGCTTATTCGTTTTCTGCTGCTCAGGTATGCTTAAAATAAAGGAAGATATTTGAAACGACCCATGAAGCATGAAAACATTCCCCATAATGCATGAACCCCCTATGTTTATATTTTCCTTCCGATATATATATTGTATATGTTTATATACTTGTCACTATATATATTTGTTTCATTCATCGCACAATTAAATTGTTATGTGGAATTTGTGAGTCAATGTATAAAATTAAATTAGAAGCATTTTAGGTTTTTCCTAAAACCTAAAGAGAATTGAAAAAAAAATGGGGAATGGGATTTGGTGCATCGCACCATCCCTGTGCCAAAAAGGAAAACAGGCTTCGGCCTGATTTTGGTTTCTTTGCTGGGCCTGCAGCCCATGGCCTCTCTCGGCCTACATCAAAAACCTGCCAGCCCTCGGCTGGGCCCCTTATGCACACAAGGCACACAAAGCTAACCCTCGGGATGGGCCTCTTGCGCCACAAAATCAAGGCCCTAGCTTCGCTGGGCTCCTTACATGACCAACCCACAAGCCTTAGGCTTGCCCCCGTGACCCCTTGGACCAAAACACCTAAACCAGCTATGGCTGGGGGTTTTGTCCCTCCCTTGGCCTGCAGCCATACCCTAGGCCCTGTTAGGCCCTGCCGTTTTTACTCAAGGCACCTCGTGCCTTCCCTTACCCACGGCACCCATGCCCAAATTATTTTGGGGCATTTTTCCACCCACAAGCTATTATTTTAGCATTTTAAATAATTTAACTAGTATGTTAATATTATTTGCTTCTACAATCGACCCTGTATGACCCGCTTTATTGAATTAATTAAAAGTGACCTGCAGTCCACAAATCTGATAATGAATGACCTGAAGATCACTTTTGGACATTAACGATTCAATAATTTATTTTTATACTTTGAACCGTCACATACTTTCGTAGTACCGAAGCTCTCACACTTGAGTTTCCGAAGCCAACTCAAATCCACTACACTTAGTTAGTATATTGCATTATGTGTTTCTTGCAGGAACCTCTCATTATGAACTAATCGTTCATAAAACTAATTTGAACCTGTAGTTTCAAAATTAATGCATTTGAAACATGAAGTTTTCATTCAAAACATACCACATGAAACCTGAAGTTTTCATGCATAAATTAAACTAATACATGTCTATAGAACCTGTATGTTCTACGATATATGTCTATGGCTTACCATATGACTAATCACGTTTTTCCCGTCGTGAGTCTAACTTTGCACATGTGGATCATCTGGACAATGCAACCATATCAATTGAGATATCAGACTTCCATGAGGCATCAACACCTATGGAAGACTAAATTAGACATGTTTTAGGGCATTAGCCCCTAGTGGCTGAACCCATTAGGAGTGGTCGGCCCCTACCCCCTATTTTGCTAGGTTTATGGTTTAATTTTGAACAATTTTTCTATGTATTTGGAATCATTTGTTTGGTTTTGGTTTGTTTTGAATTATGGATAATTGGAATGGATATTATTTTCTCGAATTGCTTAATTGAATGAATGGACTTATATTTATGCATGTGACCAATTCAATCAATTTATTTCTAGGTATGTCTAGTGGGGAAGTTAGTTGTCTGGCAGATAGTGCAACTACGCACACCATTTTGCGCGAACGACACTATTTTACTAACTTCATACCCAAGAAATCTCATTTGACAACTCTTTCAGGCTCATCCAACCTGATTGAAGGATACGGAAAGGCACGTATCATGTTGTCTAATGGTACAATCTTGACCATTAAAGAGGCACTCTATTTTCCACATTCCGAAAGAACGTTGCTGAGTTTTAGAGATATTCGAGATAATAAATATCATCTTGAAACCACTAAAGATCATGGTTCTGAATTTCTTTGTATCACTTCATACGAATATGGCCAGAAATATATTGACGAGAAGTTGGAATGTCTGCCGAGTGGGTTGTACATCACAACCATTCGCAGCATAGAGACCCACAGTGTGGCCAGCTCTATGCCTGAGTTCCAGGACACTTTGTTGCTTTGGCATGACCATTTGGGACATCCTGGATGTGACATGATGCGCCGTATCCTCAAATCTTCACACGGGCATAAGTTACATCCACACGTTGGAGTCCCGCCATGCATAGCGTGTTCTTTAGGGAAGTTGAATACTCAACCCTCCCATACAAAGATTAATCAAGACCATCCTAAATTTCTTCAAATGATTCAATGGGACATTTGTGGACCTATCCAACCAACCTGCGGACCATTTAGATACTTTATGTTGTTGGTTGATGCATCGACAAGATGGTCACATGTTTGCTTGTTATCCACACGCAATACCGTGTTTGCTAAACTCTTAGCTCAAATCATTAAGCTAAGGGCTCACCACCCTGATTATCCGATTAAGTCGATTCGACTGGATAATGCTGGAGAGTTTACGTCACAAACTTTTGACGATTATTGCATGTCAGTAAGGATTAATGTGGAACATCCTGTGCCCCATGTTCACACCCAAAACGGCCTGGCAAAAGCTTTCATAAAACGCCTTCAATTGATAGCTTGGCTTTTGGTTATGAGAACCAAACTGTCGGTATCTGCCTGGGGCTATGCAATATTGCACGCAGCTATGTTGGTCCGCCTGAGGCCAATCGCTACCCAACCACATTCACCATTACAGTTGGTCACTGGATACGAGCCTGACGTCTTGCATTTACGGGTGTTTGGGTGCCCATTTATGTGCCAATAGCGTTGCCGCTATGTACCAAAATGGATCCTTAGAGAAAAATGGGAATCTATGTCAGTTATGATTCGCCATCAATTGTTCGATACTTAGAAACCTTGACAGGAGATCTCTTTACCACACGTTTTGCGGATTGTCACTTTGATGAGACAATCTTCCCGTCGTTAGGGGGAGATAAGCATGCTAACGTTCCTGTAGAACACCGCGAATTGTCGTGGTATGCTCCCACTATGTCTCATTTAGATCCCCGCACTGCCCAGTCTGGAATTGAGGTGCGACGAATTATAGATCTTCAGAGCATTGCTCAAAGCATGCCGGATGCTTTTAATGATATAGCAAAGGTGACAAGATCACATATACCCGTTGTAAACACACCTGCAAGGATAGATGTACCCCGTGTACATCAACAGCTTGTTTGGGAAGGCCGAGCCGTCCCCGAAGGTGGGGAGACCGCACCCTCCACACGGCATGGAACATTGGCGACTAGCCAATCATCTGCTCCGACCCTGAAGCGTGGCAGACCCTCTGGTTCAAAGGATTCACAACCCCGGAAGAGGAAAATGGCACCAACTAGTGACCCTAGTTTGAATTCGACCATCGTTGACTCATCCGTTCCAATGCATGAGGTTATTCTAGATTATGGTGATGCTTCAGATGAAACATGCCGGCATTCCGAGAATCGCGAGATTTCGGTCCATTACACAATATTGGATGAGGTTTGGAATAGGAATGAGATGATCGTCGACGACGCATTCTCGTACTCAGTAGCTACTGATATCATGCTTAGCAACATTGAACCACATTCCGTCAATGAATGCCGACGTAGAATCGATTGGTCAAACTGGAAACAAGCAATCCAGGTCGAACTTGATTCGCTCACGAAACGTAAAGTGTTTGGACCTGTCGTCCTTACACCACCACGCGTGAAGCCTGTTGGCTACAAGTGGGTTTTCGTGAGGAAGCGTAATGAGAAAAATGAAATAGTACAATACAAAGCATGCCTCGTAACGCAAGGCTTCTCTCAACGCCTTGGAATTGATTACGAGGAGACATATTCCCCCGTAATGGACGTTATAACGTTCCGCTACCTTATGAGTTTGGTAGTTTCCGAAAAACTGAATATGCAGCTTATGGACGTGGTAACCACGTATCTCTATGGGGATTTAGATACGGAAATATACATGAAAGTTCCAGAATGACTTCCATTGACTGGCTCAAATAGTTCTAGACCACGGAACACTCTTTCAATTAGGTTGAGGAGGTCACTCTACGGATTGAAACAATCCGGGCGGATGTGGTATAACCGTCTGAGTGAATATTTGACAAGTCAGGGCTATGTGAACAACGAACTATGCCCATGCATGTTCATAAAGAAGTCACATTCCGGATTTGCAATTGTTGCAGTTTATGTCGATGACATGAATCTCATTGGTACTCCCGAAGAGCTTGAGGAAATTGCTACACACTTGAAATCGGAATTTGAGATGAAGGATCGTGGGAAAACTCGATATTGCCTCGGCCTGGAGATCGAGCATTGTTCAGATGGAATCTTAGTACATCAATTGAACTACACCCAAAAGGTGTTACGTCGCTTTAATGAGGATAAAGCTAAGCCTTCAAGCACACCTATGATCGTTCGGACTCTAGATGCTAAACGAGATCCCTTCCGTCCAAAGGAGGATGAGGAAGAGATTTTGGAACCCGAAGTTCCTTACCTAAGTGCAATTGGTGCTTTATTGTACTTGGCTCAGTGCACTGACATCTCCTTCGCTGTGAATCTATTGGCTAGATACAGCAATGCGCCTACACGCAGGCACTGGAATGGTGTCAAAGACATTTTCCGCTACCTCAAGGGTACTACAGATGTGGGCTTGTTCTATACCCACAAATCTCCTAGTGTTGTCGCCCTCTATGGATCTATGATTGATTCTCGCCTTGTTGGTTACGCAGATGCTGGATATCTGTCTGACCCACATAGAGCACGTTCTCAAATGAGTTATGTCTTTACCGTTGGAAACACCGCTATTTCTTGGAGGTCTACCAAGCAAACGCTAGTTGTGACTTCTCTAACCATGCTGAGATTCTCGCCCTACATGAAGCATCACGTGAATGCTTTTGGCTGAGAGAAGTGATAGGACACATTCGAAGCACTAGTGGTCTTACAGCAGTCGTTGACCTTACTACGACAATCTTTGAAGACAATGCAGCATGTATCGAGTAGTTAAAGAAGGGATACATCAAGGGAGACAACACCAAGCACATAGCGCCAAAGTTCTTTTACTCACACCAGCAGTAGCAGCATCAGAACATTGAAGTCAAGCAAATCCGTTCCCAGGACAACCTGGCCGATCTCTTCACCAAGTCATTGCCCAAGTCTACGTTTCAAAAGATCGTCTAAGGAATCGGTATGCGTAAATTATCAGAATTAAATCGCTTGTAGTTCTCTTATTTAAGAAGTTATGTCTAACTCAGGGGGAGTATCTAGAAGCATACTCACATGATCTTAATGTACTCTTTTTCCCTACGATTATGAGCATTTTTCCCACTAGGCTTTTGCTACCTAACTAGGTTTTAACGAGGCACCCATTCTGGGATGATCATACTCCGTTGAGTTCACTACATTCGTCCAGTTTGACGATTGTTTTAGACATTATGCATATTTTCTTACTTTTCTCCTTAGTCTATGGGTTTTCCCTATTCCTTGGGTTTTACCATAGCGATGTTTTGTGAGTTTTTACAAATGCATACTTCAAATTAAATTTGAGACTCGCGATGACCCGTTGTGCTGATGACTTCATCAACTATTCTACCTTCTCTGCTGAAGATCTGATGCGATGGTTTGTTGAGTATTTACACACTCAAGGGGGAGTGTTGCAGTTCTATTTAGAATAGGAATGTGATTGTATAAATCCTAGAGAATATGAGAAAGTATTATATATTTCTATTATGATTAGATTACCTATTAAATGTTGTAATAATAAAGGGAAATGTATTTACCCTTCCAACAACTATAAATAAAGGCACAATAGGGTGAATCAAACACACCTCACAATTAAATCACTCTCTTCCCTCTAAAGTGGCCGCCTCCCTCTCTCTCTCAACCTTAGATCGCTCAATTAAATAGGCTTACAACACATATGACATTTTTTGAATGGTACAATGCACAAATCACGTGAAATTTCCAATACATCCAAGAATTTCTTCAAAACTTCACTGCACTCACATCACCACTTGCATACAAACATATATGATGAAAAAAGGGTACGACTTTGCTTGAACAAAAATAAAAAACAAATGTTGGTATGTACCCACACTTTGACTTCTTAAAACCACAAAACCCGACGCATATTCCTACCATTTCTGCTCACGTTAAATATAAAGAGTTGAGACCCCAAAAACAAAAAACATATAAATATTAAGACCCAAATCATACAAGAACAAGACTCCAAAATTAATACAAGCTTTCAAAGAGTTGAGACCCCAAAAATAAAACGCATATAAATATTTAGACCCAAATCATACAAGAACAAGACTCCAAAATTAATACAAGCTTTCAAACCATGATCCTTTTTATTATCAACAAAATTC
Source organism: Malus asiatica (assembly GCA_033882615.1). NCBI lineage: Eukaryota > Viridiplantae > Streptophyta > Magnoliopsida > Rosales > Rosaceae > Malus > Malus asiatica. The sequence goes on from JAOVFK010000018.1 coordinate 1,519,034, forward strand.
AACCTTCAAAAGATTCCACAGCACGAAAATACACACACACATATATATATATATCAAAGCTTAAACTAAAATTAACAAAGGTTTTTTTTTTTTTTACTAATACAAAAATCATAGCATAGACGCATGTGACATGCCTCTATGGTATGCTTTTCTCCGCTAATGCACATTTCTTATTATCTATGTTATGATTTTTTCTCTAATATAAAACAAGAATGTCACATGCATCTATGATATGATTTCTCTAAATAAAATATATAAATGTATATTAATATATATATATATATATATATATATATATATATATATATATATATATGAAAGTTAAATTGAAATTAACAAAGGTGCTTTTTTTACCCTAATCACTTCATGGCTGCTTCTTTTTTTTCCTTCCTTGTTTTACAGCATATGAGTTCCAATGCAATTTTCACCGTGTCGACCACGCTATCTTTTTCCCAAGCTTTGTTGCTCTTCGAAACCCTAAAAACTTAGACTTTGTGAAAAATTAAAATTAAAATTAAAATCCTACACATTTCAAAATTAGACAATGGTGCACAGCCTCTCACACCTTGCCTAGTACGTCGTCGTCTCAGTAATTTAATGCACGAGGAGAGTTGGACTATGCAAAATAATTAATCAATTATTACTGCTCTCGTCAAAGGACTCATTTGTCAATTTAACAAAATCTATGTACTTCTCCTTTTCTTTTTCTGGGTTCAGAACCGTTGCGATACCGACACGTGGCGGCGTCTGAGTTGGGGAGAGACAATGGAGATGAGTCCGCCCAGTGGGGGCCGCATCTTTGACCTGTAGATCATCTCGTCGTACGGCCTCCTGTAGAACTTCAAGAAGGGCGCGAAGGACTCCCGGGACTTCTCCGTCCTGCTAACGTGGCTCTCCCTGCGGAAGAACGTGGCCGGCGATTGGAGGAACGAGGGACGTGGGGTCCGCGGCAGCTGGCGGTGATGAGGGGTTCTGCTGGCCTCGATGCCTGAGCACCGTTGGGGGAGTGGCGTCGACGGGAACAGGCTCTTTCTCGTGGAAGCGGAGTTGCTGTAGCCGTGGATTGTTCCACGTGGCGTTCTGGCGGCGGGGGATGCGAAGGAGAAGGACCGGGCGTTTAGAGGAGAGATGAGCGCGGGTCCCAGCGGGGAGGGTGTGGTGGGGCCTACTTTGGATGCTGACGTGTCTGTGAGGCTGAGGTACCAAGGCTTGAGAGAGTCGAACTGATGCTGAGCGACAGTGAAGGAGAAGCGGGAGGATGAGCAGGAGCCGATATTGGCCGTTGATTTGATTGAGGAGGGGTCGAATCGAAGGGACGAGGCTCGCGGGTAGTTTGAGAAGGCACTGAAATCCAACGACTCCTCAAAGTCTAGCGACGATACCATCATCGTAGCCGTTGAAAGCTCAACGAACGGTCGAACACCCTACAAAGTACAAACCAATTAAACACAATCCTGTCGCACTCAACACATCGAGTTTTTTTACTTCTTCCTTGTTGTCACATAAATTAACTAGTAAAAATTTAAATACACACTTTGGGGAATTTTTTATTTTTTTTTATAAATAAACTCCAAAGAGGAAACAATGTTACGCATGTTAACGCAAGGAAAAACTTAGAAGTCAAATGTGAGATATCTAGTTCTTGAAGCTACATATTAAAGTGTATGTGTGTTATGGTGATATTTTTTTACCCAAAGTTTGATCCTTTTGTCATAGTAACAATGTTTAAATAAATCATTTTTAGTATCTATGAACACTTAATGGTTCCACAGATTTCAACGTTCCCTCAGTTTAAGCCATTAGATCAAGGATGACCCAATGAAAAGATCTGCCCGCCCTGAGAAAAAATATTTTCGACAAATAAATATATATCGATATGGAAAGAATGTAGGTATTGAATAAGATGAGGGCCTTTCAATTGTTGATAGCTATCTTATATCGAAACAAGCAATAATTGTGGCATAATTTGAACCCAAGCAACCAATCAAGAGCTCATGATCCCCACCAAATATTGACCTGCCATTTTGAACTCTGGGAAACCCAGCACAAGGATGTGACTTAAGCTCGAAAAGTAAGAAATATAGGTGGGTTTTTGGTTTTGTACCCAAAAGCACCACACATAATGCATAAGTGGTCAAAACAAATACAGTAACACCAATAACACACACCCAGCACCAGCAAGCTCAACAGTAACCTTGGACTTTTTCACCACCAAGTTCCAACCCAACGAGATGGATAATTTTAAAAATTTAATTAAATTTTAAAAATTTAATTAAATTTTTACCTTCCAAAGATACGAGAACATCGTAGGGGGGTCAATTACAAACGCCTTGAAGAGCCGTCCTGGGTAGTACTCTGCCACAATTTTCAGTGCTGCCACCAACAAGTTCATAAAAGCAGAAGCTGACCTGAAAAAGCCTGCAAATTATATATATCCCATTAAATATTTAATTAATTTCAAAATTATGTATTTTAATTAGTGATTAGATGAATAAAACTTGATTAGTGTCTGGCAAGGCAGAAAAGTAGATCCTGGGAACTTCTGCCACAGGATCAAAAATATTTAAGGAAGAGAGCTGTGTTGGAATTGAGAATTGACCAATTCAAGGGAGGACTCCAATTCCCCTTAATGCCCCTACATTCCTGGACCACTAATGAGGGATTGACCGTGACACATGAGGGGCACTCCGGACAATTTCTGGTGATATCTCAGTCCCCCGGAAGAAACACAGTGCAGCTTCTCCGACATAGCTGCGTGCCTGGTCTCTCATTAACTAAGCTGTTTCAACTATATCGTGCGGTTTCTATGTACACCGGTGTTGATTGACTAAATTAACCTTAGGGATGAGGGTGCGTTTGTTGGGCTTGTGAGGGTTAAGATTGGGATTTTGGAGTAGGGGGCTTACTTGCGTCGAAAAGGAGGACGAACTGCTCGACGTTTTTGAGCATGGACTCAATCGCCACCTCCAGCGTGAATACCAACAAGCGAGTGAACCTTAAAAATTTACAAAAATGGAAATTTAATTTTAGAAATAAAAAAATGCTTGAAAATTAATAATTTGGAGGAAAATAGAGGATGGAAATATTGATTTCAAGGATTTCTGGGTTTTGTTTACTCACAGTTTTTGTGAATGGAACTTCTGGTAATCTTGTTTAATCCGGAAAATCTGTGAAAAAATTAAGAAAATAAATGTTAGGTTAAATAAAACACCAAAACCAAAAAATTAAAAAGGAAACAAAAAGAGGAGTGAAATGGCAAGTACCACAACAGGTCTCGATTCTTCATCATGTCCAGACGTGTAGGCAACGCCTTCAGCGAGTTCAGCTGAGAACTCATCTGCTATCAAGTTCTCTGTGTGATCAACAACATGAAAAATTAAAATAAATAATCAAAACAGATTTGAATTTTATTTTTTTTCTCCTTTTTTGTGGTTTGAAAAAAGTAAATTAAAAAAAAAAGGGAAAGAAGTGAGTTTAATCATTAGTGGGAGTTGGGTTTACACTTTAACGCTTAATTCAAAGTTGTGGAAAAAGCAAGATTCTTTGGTTAACCACAAAACAAAAAGAGAAACCAATATGCACTTCAAAAAAGAATAACTAGCAGAAGGATAGAGAGATAGAGAGATAGAGAGAGGAACAAAATTGAAAACTTGGATTTGTATTAGTTTACCAGTTCCAACACTCTGTCGCCATGAAAGGCAAGCCCTAAGTTGCTTGGCTGCCTTCTTAACACTATCTCCTTTTGCTTTCAAAAACCTCTCAACACAAGCAGTGTTGCAGAACTTCTCCTGCAAAAACAAAAATGGCAGCACACAAAAAAAGAGACGTAAATTCCATGGCAAATGATAACAGACAACCCATTGAAAAGATTATAAATTTAAGAAAACCCAATAAAAATATTGAATATTTAAGAAAACCTGTGAAGTTAAAAATGGAGATCTGAAAGTTGGTGTGAGAAGCCAAACCTGTTTGACTGTGAGTGGAGCATGTTTTCTCAGAAGCTGAAGAACAGCTTCCACTCTTCCATTTTCTTTGCTCTCTTCATCTCTCTGCTGCTGGTCTTTCTTTCCCATTTCGAGATTTCCGACCAGTGATGAAATCAAAAAACCAAAAAAATTCCAACAAAACACTCAGACGTTTATATCACTCTTCAAATTTACGCAACCATTAAAATGTTTCACTCAGCACAGAGAGAGAGAGAGAGAGAGAGAGAGAAATATGAGAGGGAAATGATCGATGTTGAAACTTGAAAACTGAGAGGGTTATATATAGCAAAACGACAGCTCATAACGCCGTTACAATGGCAGAGCACACTGGCGCATGCAAATGAAATCCCAAACCTTATTTATTAAACTATGGAGGCTTCTTTAAATTAAACTAAAGTTCTATCTACGTCAACCGCTTAGGTTTTGGTCAATGCCATTGTAATAATATTTATATTGTTGCAATGATGGGTCCGAAAGCGATTCGTAACGGAAAGCGTCGGTTGGTCCAAGCCCAAGCCCAAGCCCATCGCCACCACCTACCTTTTAATTACTTTTATTACTTTCCCATTTTACCCTGATCTTCTCTAACCTTTCTCTGTTTTTTTTTTTTGGAAACTCTCTAACTTTTAACCTTTCTCTGTTTGTCCTTGTGTTTCTTTATCAGAAAAGTATTGAATTTCTTATTTGGTGGTTTCCTACAATTTATGGTTGCCTACTTGTTGGCCAAGGCTCAAGAGTTGACTGGTTACAGAGGCAGTTTTAATGGTATAGCTCTCATTAATGTGTGTGATTTGGACATTCACATGTTGCTTAATGATCACTCATTTATGAGATGTCATTATATATTCTAATGTTAAGATTAAGAAGTTTGTTTCCATCAGGTATATATGTGGGATCTATTACTGAACCAACGGTAATGATTGCATGCTTAGCGTGAACAATCAATGATAACAACGGCTGACAATCACTTTTGCGTAATTAGTGTGCATGAGAGACAGATGACAACATTTTACCTTTCGGTTTAATGTATAATTCAAAATTATTGTTGTTTTGTATCTAATTTAACTTTTCCCTTTTTAAGGGGAAACATCACTCACAGCATGTGTTTCAGTATGTGCAATAGCAATCAACTAGCAAAATTCATACTTGGAAAGGGGTGGCTTTACCATTCGAGTTCAACAGTAACAATGACTGATAATCACTTTTGTGTGCTTAGCGTGTATGAGAGACAAATGTTAGCATTTTACCCTTCCGTTATATAATTTCAAAATTTTTGTTCTTTTGTTCCTATTTTTAACAATTTCTCCTTTTTAAAAGAAAATAACACTCGCATATCACGTGTCTTATATGTATAGTAACAACCAACTAATAAGATTCATTCTTGAAAAAGGGGGAGGATTTAAACCGTAGAGGGTAACCAAATTGAAATTGGTTTTTGACCCAACCAGCTTGTTAGGTTATAATACTTGCACATTCTCCTTTTGGGAGGATGAACTCATTATCCCACTTGCAACGTAAAGATCATATTTCCAAGTGGAATAATAAGCTCATTCCCATTCTATTTTAAATGCACATGAATATCCTTGTACAACATTTTTACTTTATATTATATATCTATTTCTCTCATTATATGTTAGCTTCATAACATTGTGATGGCGAAAAAGCAAGTGCATAATTTGATGCAACAGATAATATGGAGGATCAGAAGACTCCATCCCTTGTATCATAATACTTATTCTATGGTAGAGAATTTAGGACCATCAACCATGCATGCATGATTCAGATGCAATCACACTGAATGTGATGATTGGCACAGTGACTTTGGTGGCTTTGTATGGTGAAAAAAAAGGCTGCATGCAGGTCGTACTGGATGTAATTATTGCCCGACGAAACAAGTTTTGTTCTGGTAAATTGAAGGAGGGTTTGTAATGATGATACTTTCGTTGAGAAATGTGGAATGGGCGATCTAGGGTTTGATGATGGAAGCAAAAAACTTCAACACGTGAACGGATACTGCGGGATATATAAGAAAACAACGATTTACAACTGAGGGTATATGCGAAACTATGCCTGCATGTTACAAACTTACACACAGACACGGTGTCTTTATTTAAAGTTCAAAGGCAAATCTACTTTACTGTGTGTTTCCCAGTTTTACATGCGTGATGAAACATTGAGTTAGCTTTCCTTTTTCTTTACCAAAATCGATCATAGTACGTTTGTTGCTGCTGGATTACACGAATTGGGTAAAAAAGAATATCAGATCTTATCTAATAAAGTGACTCCAACATCATCATGGCAATGGATGGTGGGTTTAAGTACATTTCTGATGTGGGATAAGTACTCTTTAACCGCGTTTGCAGGTGGATAGCTTGTTATAATACCTGCTACGAATTAAAGTAATCAACTAAAAACGAGTAATAGATGTATGTATGGATGTATGTATGAGAAATATTCTTTGTTTACAAGGTGACTAAGGAATGCAGGTTACTCATGATTGGATTTGATATTAACTGTTGAAAATTAATTAATGTATTTTTTGTGTTCTAATATGTTCTAATTCAACTTTGATATTAAATACGTACAAGGGTGGGTCATGACCATGAATTTTGGTCACCATGTGACCAAGAGAACGAGACTTTGTATTAAATTATATGGATTAGTAATGATCTCTATGTTAAAGAGTTTGACATGCTATGTCATTGACTCATTTGAATAGCTTAAACTCTTAAACCGAAATATTATATTTTGTACATAAGCACAAATTTTATCATATATTTGGCCTGAATCCTTAAAACTGATTACGACTTCTAGGCGGATTGGTAATTGTTAACAATATATACATGGAAAAAGAGAGATTATAACTCAAAATCAACAATCATGCATACATATATAATTAAATAACATAACATATAATACTGTTTAGCAATATATATTTGATTTTGTTAATCGTAATTTGTTCTTATTTATGTCTAAATTAATTTATACTATTGCTACGAGTAGATCGATGGGAACCATGTTCTTTCCATGAACCATGATACTACATATGCTGCTTTACACCACAATTTCCAGGACAATGTTTGTGAGCAAACAAAGGACATAAATATGCACATATTAACACAAAACACTTAGTCCCTTGAAGTCAAAACCTTGATACTTGGCGTCAATAAATATCATACAACGCAAGTCACGGTCCAAGTCCAAGTCCGTTGTTGTTACGGCGGAGGCCTTTTCCCTTCACACTTGGCAAATAGGCAAATGCATTATGCATATATAGATTAGACACCCACATTGTCGCTGACATTCTTCACGTGTCCAAGTCCTTAATCACACTTCATTAAAAACACCATCCCTTAATCACTTTTAATAATTAATTCTTCATTTGTACTCTTCCCTTAGTTTTAAATTGTGTTGTACTTTGTTTCTTTTATGCAGATTTGGCAAGCTTCGATCACCTCTAGTTAAAGTAGTGGTGAGTGACTACTAAGTTAGCCGCTTGCCCAGTTTCGAATGAAAGAAGTCGAAAGGAGCTTAAAAAATTGATGCTATATGCCTCCTTATTCCACATCTAATTATAACTTTTCTCACTAATGTTTTTCACAAGAAATATAGCCTAGGAAACATATTACACTTCTCATCTTTTTTATATGGCAATCTAATATGTTGTGTTGTTAAATAATAACTGTTTGATTAGGTCAAATACAAATAAAATCATATATCCAACAAAAAATCTAGTATATTATGCATGAAGACGAGGTCTCAATCCAAACCTAATTAGCAATAATGGGGAGAGTAAACCCATTCCTTATAAGTCTTGCAAAATTTCTTTAACTTTTCGATGTGAAACATTTCTTCTCGTACTTGCATATTATATTGTCAGAGACTCAAAAAGCGTTGCATATTGAGTAGATGATTCTTCCTAATCAACGATCTTTAATCATGATATTAGCAGCATAACATGCCATCTATTTAGATAGTATTTCTTCATGTTCACAAAAGTAAAAATCCACGTAATAATGGACCAAATTTTGGCTAACACGCGCCCAAAGAGAGAAGATATCCTTGGGCTCAATAAGTAAAACCCATTGCTCGTCGCTTAACTAAAAGAAGGTACAAGTTAGGGTTGGGAAAATATAGCTAAATCAAGTGTAGTTTAGGCTGGTAATTTGGGGTTTCTAAAGATAGAGTTGTAACCTTTATCGTGATAATTAAGATAATGTAACAAAACTGGTATTTAGTGAAAGATTTGTTTCGTTTGTCCACAATAAAATACGTGAGAGATTATTTTCACACACTTACCTAACTCTCTTTTCCCTTTTTATTTCTAATTTTTTTAATTAATTTTCATTTAATCTCTCAGAAAAGATAAACAATATATTGTATACATGCTTATGAATTATGATGGTGATACTTGTTATAGTTTGGGCATGATATAATGACGGTGGGGATCAAAGGAATATGATGTTGTTGCTTCAAATCCCTCCCACGTGGCCCTAGTTTACTAAAGTGGTATATTCTCTATTCCTTTCACCTAACCCTTTTTTGTGATTCAAATTTTGAAACACCACCCTCTCTTATCGACATTATTTCCTCCTAAGAAAAATGAAAAGACTTAACCCAATGTGCAACAGAATGCACTTAATGTTGAAATATCCCACATCGATCGTGTCTGTGAAAAATGAAGAATTTAAATATCATAACCTCACTCCAACTAATACCGAGGTTTTGTGGTAAAACCCCACAGCTGCAGGACTGTGTAAGTAATTAACAGGTTGGAGACAATATCGGAGTTGTTGGAAGTGGATCTTTGGCCCATCTCTCTAATAATTTCAACATGGTATCAAAATCAGGTTGTCACATGTGTAAAAGCTGAATGAGTACACGTGCTCCACGTCAACTTTCTTCATATTGTCAATTAGTTTTATAGTGAAACCTCAACTTTTTTCATACTCAAATCCTTAAACCGGAGGTCCAAAACATTATGATATAAATTAATCATCATTACATTTTTAAATTCAAAAAATAAAATAAAATCATATTGCTTTCCTCTCTGGCTCGTACTCTCTCCCTAAACATTCATGTAAAATGAGAAATGGGTAAAAGGTATAAAGTTTGTTTGCAAGGAAGGAAGAGCATGGGCGGTTTGCCAAACATCGACGGGTGGGGGTAGGACCTTGCTTGTTTGTCCTAACTTTTCTAACTTATTAGGGTAGAAGTTGCAAGCAGCTTTTGTCTCGACAAAACTAGACCAAGTCTCCAGTATAGATAGCGATCTGCATGAACAAAACAATTTATCCTTTTTCATAGGGATATCCGGGTACGGATATCAACTGTTCATTACAAGTATATATACCCAAGCTAAAAAAAAAACTGTTGAGTCATCGACCATATATCTGTTGACTGTACATGCGTATTTATATGTTTATTATATATATTCTTGTAATTTTGTTTTTTTTCTTTCTTCTCAAGTTGGGTTATCGATCTTCCAAATAGCTAACTCAAAGTTGTAAAAGGAAACTCAATGTAATTAGTCTAATAAATATACTTATATATGATACCGATTTATTGTCTAATAGCTAACTCTTAATTTCACCAACATAAGTGGCAAGTGGTGGATTACTCGGTGGTTTAAAATGTACATTCGGATCATCAAATGTAACTTGTCGATCCATATTGGATAAATATCAAATTCGGATTAGATCATATTATTATCTTGTCTAATTTAAGACCTAAAAGGATTAAAATATCAGTAGTCACTTTATCCCTTAAAAAGCTATTTTTAAGAATTTTTCATGTTGTAAAATAAGAAAATATAATGTGCAATTGTATTTTGAATGCATAATGAACTTAAACTACACACAAGAAAAATATATAAATTAATATAAAAAATAAAATAATATGTTATAGAAAGCCAGGTTAGTTATTATCACATCAGATCAACCTTAATTCATATAGGAATTCATTAATTTATATATAATCGGATTATCATATTCAGATCATCAAATTAGAAATCTTGATCCATATCAAGTTAATTACATCAGATTCAAATTGGATCGAAACAAAATTCAATCATTGACAGAACTAGGTGATTGGTCCCCAATGGTTGTCAGTTGAAGTTAATTATGCTTCATTTCGCAGAAACACTTTGAGCGTGTACTAACTATTATCTCATCTTTTTAGTAGAGAGATTATATTTTCATACCCCAAATTACTTCTCCCACACTTTTTTAATTTTTTTAATATTTTCTACACACCTCTAATATTTGATAAATAAATATTAAAAAATTAAAAGGGTGTGAGAGAAGTAATTTAGGGTGTGTGAATATAATCTCCCTTTTAGTATAATCAATGACACTTGCTTGCTAATAACTAGATGAAGATTGTTGCAGTTGTCCAAAATAAAACAAATAAATTGTTACCGTAGCAAATGAGATTAAAAAAGTCGGCCGGGTATGAGTTGTCGCTCCTAGGATTGTAAACTTTGTGATTTGTCATCCCCATTAATCAAATAAATCTAATAAACTCTTGGTGAAACCAATATACCAAATCTTCATAAAAGCTGCATGCTAGCTAGCTCCAACAAATTAAATTATAATTTTTTGAGCCATTACATGGACCACGCATGCTTCTAAGATGCTCTGACATCACTTATAATGTTTTCTTCTTTTGTGTTTTTGGCTAAACTTAATTAAACTGTGAGACCTTCTTTATGAATAATGGTAAAGAATTTTATGAACTTTGCAAGAAACGAGTGGAGAAGAAGATATGTGCATGTGCAGCAAAACCCTGGTTTTAGAGAGTTTAAAAACACAACTAGGTAGCTCGCTAGCTTTGCAGTTTCGATATAAGCTTACGTACTATATATGTACAGTTTAACTGCATGCATGTGCAAAGTAATCTCCATTTGCCATTTCTGTTGCTAATTTCTCTCACAAATAGAAACCACGCAGCTCTAACCTGATTAAATTAGGTTGCACAGTTGTGCATACATTAAAGCATGCATGCATAAACAGTTTCACTAATCACTGCATCTGCAGATCTCTCTACAGTATACTGTTTCCAGAAATGTGAACAAGACAACCTATCCGTGTCTATGTTCATCTTAGTAGGGTTTCTGGTTTTTTCCCTCACAAATTCAAAACAATTATTTATTGTTTACTACTTTTAAGTAAAGTTTAAAAGTTGTTCTAGAGGGTGACTTGTGTTCTTTTTATGAACGTTGTAAATTTAAAAGGGAAGATGATGAGGTAAGTGGACCATGCAATTGAACTGGATAACGTATTCTGGAATTAGATGTATTAGATATAATTAAAAAGGGAAGATGATGAGGTAAGTGGTATGGCCAATGCAAAGATGATACATCATATCGGATTAGACTTTGGTGACACAACTCAACGACTTTTTTGACTTGAAATATTTGAAAGGAACCGTTGCAAAAGAATAATGCACAAAATTTTCTATCATGATTTCTGCAGCCATTAGCGATTTGTGGGTACCTAGCTCAGCTGCTATTTTAATTGTTGACCACAAACACATTCATAGATATCATATCATGGACTCTCTGCAGCAATCTCACATGGTGGTTGGGACCCTTGGTCCTAATTTGTGACTTCATCGAAATGACTCTTCCATTGGAAAACAAAGCATTTTTTGGTAACAATACCGCCTAATTTGTCACGACACCTTTGTTTCTATACAACATCTTTCTGGAGATTTGATCGTACCCAAAAAAAAAATGAATTTAGGAGAGGTGGATCAGAACCGTCATAGTATTAACTGCGAAGATCGATGCTGGGTGCAATAAGTTTGTGTATGTAATTTATAGTGACTATGTAATACTATTTAGGTGACGACTGAAGTATTTATATACAAAATTAGAAATTGTTTATTTCTTTCTAAAAATCCAACTAAGTTTTGGTTTATGTGTGAGTGCAGCTTGCTTGCTGGTATGCTTTGTGTTCCATAATAGTCGATATGGTTTTCCGAATCCCAAGGGTTCTAAGAATCTCTTCATCCATTTTTTATGGAGCAAGATTCTAAAACCATACTAGCTATTCAGTGAAGTCTTCACATAACATTCGAATTTAACAATGTTGTAAGCGAACCAATTTACTACTGAATTTTTTATACTATTTAGTGAAGAAATTAATGGTCTGTTTGGTATCGTATTAAAAAAAAATTCAAAATTTTTAAAAGCATTTTTTAAGAAAATATTTTTAAAACAATTTTCTTTAGTGAAAACTTATTTGATATGAGATTTAAAATTGTCTTTAAATTTTAATAATTAAAAAGAAAAGAAAAAACACTCTACAACACAACTCCCAATGAATTCGAAAACTATTACCAAATTCAATTGGACAGACAAAAAATCCAATGAAAGGGTGGGTCGAAGGAGAGGGGGATGAGAGAGAGGAGAGAGAAATAGGAGACAGAGATTCTAAAGGGAGGAGACAGAAAGATTGGATGGAGATAGAGAGCTAGTAGGGAAAGATGAAAGTGAGAGGGGAGGAGAGAGAAAGTAGTGGTTTGGAGTTTAAAAACTCTAAAAGTTTACTTGTGTTTTCTAGAAGATGGCTAATTTTTAGGTTAGTTTTGAGTTCAGTATTTTCAAACATTTCAACCAAAAGTATTCAAGGTGTAACTTAAAAGGATTTTTTAGTCTAAAAACTTGAATTCAAATAAAGTACCAAATATGCTCTAATTATGTACAATGTCACCTCAAATGTCACATACATATTCAATAGTCTATTCAGTATAAGAAGTTTAATACACATATGAGAAATGTATCTTTTTTCTTTTAGATAGTATATGAACAATTACCTTAAACACACTTTGTATTATAATTGGATTGGCCAATAATTTTTTTTTATAATACAACAATTTAATTTATCAAACGACGGAGGATGGGCAACCAAAACAGGTCAGCAATAATATTATGGGTTCGAACTTTTTATTCATAAGATTCGAACTTAAGATCTCTCATTTATAAGTAAAGAATAATACATGTAGAACTCATTGGCTAATGTCTTATTCATGCTGAAAACTCAAATTTTCATTTCAGCAAACATTCTCTCGCATGGTATCATGTTCTTTAGTATCCATTGGCTAATGTGTAGTTGAATTGACTGGAGGATAGTAAAGCTACCGTTAAATTCAAATCGTGTAGGGATGTGGTTGAATGAGACAACAACATAAGTAAAAGTGAATTTGGTAATGATAGTAAGTTAACTTATTAACCTTGTCCTTTGGGCTGGTTAATCGGTGTGATTACACAAAATGGAACCACTTGTAACATTTAACTGATTTGACCCCAATCTAAATCTCTCTTTTTGTTGTTGTGTGTGCGCCTTTTTACAACTGGTGTGAGAAGGAGGGAATGAATACATGCATTTGGTTCAAAAGTAAACCAATAATATTATGACGTATTTACTTAACATGAATCAGAAAAGTAAAGGCTCCGGAAATATTTGGAACAAAAGAAGTGGAGAAAGAAAATCGGATTAACTAGTTCAACTAGTTGTTTTATTCTAGATTTTTAAGTATTAGTTTACAAATTTTAAGAAAAAACTACAACTTTCCAGATACCATATTTGATAATAAACACATAAAAAGTTAAGAATTAAAATAATATTAGTACTCTTATTTTAATAAACACAAAAAACTCAAATATTATAATCTTTCAATTTGTATTCGCATAAGTAAATACACCATTAACTACTTCACCTACAAGCTCTTTTACTTTTGTTTGTATTTTTTTTTTTAATTTGCATATTCCATAATGAATCAGGTATGCATTACAGTAAGGCTTAGTTGGATCAATAGTCCCCCTAGTGATTCGTTAGTTGGAAGAATCCGTCTAGTAAAACAAATTAGGATTTAAACTACTGTGGTGACAAGGAGGATCCTCGCCGGATCCTCTTTGTAAGGATCCTGAAATTCTTTAATCACATCTGTTCATCGTATATCGTGTGGTCAGAAATCATTATAAATTTTTTATTTAAAATTGAATATAAACAGTATCTGATAAAAACTGACCGCACGACGTACTATGAACGGATGTGATTGGAGGATCCCTGGGATCCTCACAAAGAGGAATGGCGAGGATCCTCTCTCTTGTAGTGAAGTCTATTATGATTTAGGCCCAAAACTAAAGGTTCTGTCAAAACTCTGTTAACTTTATTTGTTTAGCCACACATGTAATCCCCACATGCTAACAATTAACAGAGAGTTGGCGAACATTTTAATTTGGGATCTAAATCCTAATGAACTTTACCACAAAGGTTTAATATTTAGATCTTAATTTTTTGTTATTTTTTATTTTTGTCTCAATGGCTATCTTTATACTACTCTATCACTATATGAACTAATAATCTAATAGGCCTTATATAGTAAATATGGGAGATCATTTCAAGACACATCAAGTGCAATGCACGTGCCTTGCCAATATGAGACCTGCATCACTAAATGGTAAAAATAAGTTGCATCACCTTGTAACTTGTATGATATATGGAGTGGGGACTGGGCAGGTCAAACTTTGGGAGTGGAGATGGAGATGGATCATCTTTACTTCTGGGCTTCAATGAAATCCTTCTGTGAAAATCAATAATTATGCGAATTCCTTGTACTGCAGACGATGTCAGTCACTGAGTCACAGATGGGTTTGATCAGTTGAGCTTCTGGGCCAGAGGATCTCTTGTTTATTGGACTCATGAGATTTCTGGGACATTCATTGGACCGTAGGTCCGTGTATAAGTCCAATATTGTGGACAGGTGTCATGGGTCAGACTCCAGATTAGGCAAGGACCTCACGGTGCGTGTTACTGCTGCGCTTGTGCTGTAACTTGTCCTTTACAATTTGTCCTTGTCAATTTGAAAAAACACGGTGTGCAACCTGTCGTATCGTATGAGCTAACGTTTGTTGACAATGTTAGGGCATTTGTATTTGGAAGACAAGAGAGTGTTGTGATGTCATTCGTGTTACTGCTATTTGAGATGTGGATCCTTTGTCTATAGTAATCGTAGTTTCTTTTGCTAGATTTCTATGTGACTGTTTAGGCCAAAAATCTACATTTCTGGTATTATGGTTGTGAACTGTTGATGCTCTCTGCTTGTAATGTGTAATTTTTTTCATCAAATGAATTGGAATATGACCTTGTTGTAGAGTGGTAATTGCTCCTTGTTAATGCTTCTCTTCTTGTATCTTCCCCTCTGTCTCAAACCTGTTAGCTATTGTTCCCTTAATTGATGTCTTCTATGTTGAAAATTAGTAATATCTTGACAAGCCAAAAAGGAATTTGATGCATTTGACGAACATGAACCAACTAACCAAGTGTAAAAGACAAACTTAAGGATAATGTTAGACCTACTTCTACTTGAGCTTGCTGACAGATAATTGACTTTGTATGTGCAACTTATCAATGGCATTTATCAATGCCATGGGCTCGTATATTCTTTTGAATTGCTTCTTGACGTCTCTTCCGCTAAATATGAGGTTTTGTGAAGAACTGCATTCACTGAATTTGTGAACATGCATTGAATTTCAGGGTAACAGATATAGGTATAGTGCACCTGGTGAAGAACTGCAAACATATAGTTGATCTAAACGTAAGTGGCTGCAAGGTACTTGTCACTTGGTCCCATCCTATTTTAGTGCTTTGTGAGTTGCAAACTATACACTTTGAAACATATATGCATAATCTATATAGTTTCTATTCAAACTTATCTCTGCAAAAGATTGGTTTTTATTGTCCTAAAGTAGGTTATGGTATGCTTCAAAGGTATCCCTTATTTAAATAGGTACCGTAGGTGACTGACTGATATGTTATATTGGCTAGTCAACCTTTAAGTTTTAATAATTATTTGTTAAGAATTTATTTCAATTGTTTATTTTGATGTGGAAATCAAAGAACCTTTCAGACAAAAGCTTACAATTAATTATTAAAGACAAGGTAATAGATTTGAAGGTCTAGCGGTAATAGATTCTGATTGCATTGCATGAACATTCAAACTGCTTTGACATGTATTTTTTCCTTAGACATACATGTATGTTTTTGTTGATGCTTAACAGTAGCATTTTTATTTTTGTCTATTTTAGGGATGACGAACCAATCAACATCACATGGTTTTTGTTTTTCTGTTACATCTGTTTCTTCATCATCGCCTTCGTCATTACCGAGTCCAACACCATCACCACCAACTCAAACACATTCCCAACCACCAACTCCACCACAAACCGAACCACCAATTCCACCCCAAGCACAATCACCAACTGAACCGAGTGGTATTCCTCCATTGCCTCGTCTTGGGAACAGTAGGCGTAGGGCAAAAGTGTGGGAGCATTTTGTTGAATACGATGACATACAAAACATTGTGAAGCCGGATGGGACCAAAGAAACAATAATTAGAAGGAAAGCTAGGTGTAAGTACTGTTCTACTACATTTGCTGCTAACCCTTTTGGAAATGGTACTTCAACCATTACAAAACATATTGAGGGATGAAGATGTAAGAGTTATCCAGGAAAAAATCAGGATAAAAGGCAAAAGACTTTGTCTTTTGATGATGGTGTTGGTACTCTTATGGCTAGGGAGAATAAGAAAGAGGATTGCATAAAGGCATTGGTACAAATGGTTGTCTTAGATGAGTTGCCGTTTACACATGTTGAAGGGAGAGGGTTTATGTTTTTCTGTAGTATTGTTTGCCCCCATTTTTATCCACCATCTCGTAGGACACTTGCGAGACACTTTGTCCTCATGTCTGATGAAATGAAAGCAAAATTGAAAACAGTGTTAGCCTCACATAGAGTTAGCCTCACAACCGACACCTGGACAAGTCTTCAAAAGGTAAACTACATGGCGATAACGGCACATTTCATAGATACTAATTGGAAGTTGCACAAAAGAATACTAAACTTTTGTGTCATAGCTAATCACAAAGGGAACTCCATTGGAAAACGTCTTGAGGTTTGTTTGCTAGAATGAGGTTTGGAGAATGTTCTAACCATCACGGTCGATAACGCTTCTTCAAACAAGGTGGCAGTAGAGTATTTGAAGACAAAGATGTGTCATTGGCAAAATTCACGAATGATACTTGAGGGAAAGCACATGCATGTTAGGTGTTGTGCTCATATTGTTAACTTGATAGTTCAAGATGGTTTGAGGACGTTAGATAAATCCATCTTAGCTATTAGGAATGCGTTGGTGTATGTAACATCTTCTCCGCAAAAGGTGGAAGCTTTTAGGAGTTGTGTTAAGAAGGAAAAAATTGAATGCAAGGGTCTTGTTTTTTTAGATGTGCCAACTAGGTAGAATTCCACCTATTTGATGTTAACGAATGCTTTGAAATTTGAAAAAGCTTTTGTGAGAATGGGAGATGATGAGATTACATACTTGTCATGGTTTGGTGAAGATTTGCCAGGAGAAGAAGAACCGGTGGGTGGACCTTCCAATGGTAAAAAGAGGTATGAGCCACCAAATATGGAAGATTGGAGCAATGCTGCTATCCTTGTCAATTTTTTGAAAGTGTTCTATCAAATGACAATGAAGATGAGTGTTACTTTGCATCCGGCTTGTCATAGTATTTTTTTTTTTCTGATTTGCTTGCAATTGATGAAGAGATAGTTGATTTATTCATCGAAGAAGATATGTTATTAACTCAAACCTACACAAGCTTGATATTGCATGAAATGGCACGAAGCATAAAGGTAAAATTTGATAAGTATTGGGGGTGATCTTGTTAAAGTGAATCCTTTTCTATTTGTGGGACTTGTGCTTGATCCAAGATATAAACTGGGCTATGTGCCACATATTTTGAAGCGTCGTGGGTGTAGTATTGATGAAGCCATGGCTAAGAAGGATGAGATAAAAAGCCTAATCTTCAAACTATATGATGAATATGTTCCTTCTTCCAACCAACCAAGTGGTTCTAGTGCTAATAGTTGTTCTAATACTACTAGTACTACAACTACTATTGATGGGGCTGATCCAAATCAACATGGAAGGGGGGAAAAACGAGCGGAAATGGACGAAAGTTTGATAAAAGAAGTTGAAGCAAGTAATGCCGTGCTCTCGGACCATGAGTTTGATAGGTACTTGTTAGATCGCAATGAAAAAGTGGAAGTAGGTCAAGATTTTGATATTTTAAATTGGTGGAAATTGAATGGTGTTAAATATCCAGTGTTGGCACTAATTACAAAGGAAGTTCTTGCAATTCTAGTCTCAACGGTAGCTTCAGAATCTGCCTTTAGCACAGGAGGAATGATTGTGAACCCATATCGTTCTTCATTGACTCCTCTAATGGTAGAGATGTTAATTTGTACTCAAAATTGGATGATGTCAGATAACATCTCAATTTTAGACGATGAGACAATCTTGGAAGATATAGAGTTTTATGAAGCACTTGAAACAGGTATGAATATTTATTTTTCATTACTTTGTTTTTGTTTTTCTCTTGTTTTATTGCATGCTTACTTTCTTATTTTCTAATGAGTTCTTAATTTTTATATGTTCTAGAAAAAAGGAATGGTGGCACATCTAGCATTGAGGATTCATAAACTATTCAATTCTAACTTATCACTTTTAACTAGTGATGGTATGTATGTAACTTTAATTTTTAGCACCTTCCTTATCACCTTTTCTCCTTAATCTTTCACTTTTATATGTTCCCTTTTGTTACTATTGATAGTTAGTGGAATTTATAATTTACTCTTTCAATCAATGGCAGTCAAAATGCATACTTTAAACCTGCATATGGCAGTCAAAATGCATAAGATTATGTTTAAATTTGTGTGGGGCAGCAAGTTGAAATTTGTCAGCAGATTATGTCTAAATCTATAGCAGCAAGTTGAAATTTGGAGCATAATGGCAGTCAAAATGTGTTTAAATGTTTAAAATTTGGGATTGAGTAATTATAACATATGTGGGTATGCCTAGAAAGGAACACTGCAAATGCATAAGATGTGTAGGAAAGGTGTTTTATGACTAATTCCTGGATTTATTTGGAGCTTGTAAGAATGTACACCTTTTATTTTGAAGTTTCGGCAAGAATGAGATGAGCATGAGATGATTTTTATTTTTCTTGAGGCTTTTTTCTTGATGCTTCTTCAAACTTTAAAACTGGGGAAGCCCATGCTTCCTCTCTGAAATAAGTTGTTTGATTCTGCTTGCTCTCTGGAATAAGTTGTTTGATTTGATTATATGTTGTTTGATTAATTGATTACATACAGGAGGGGAGCTGTTGATTGTTTACAAAAGCTGTTGCTTCCTTCTTGCTCTTTGAAGTCTGAAAATCTGTAGTTTGCTTCATCAATTTTTTGTTTGTTGATTGATAACAGTTTGACCAATGCATATGTATTTTAGTTGTCTCTTTTTGTTGACTTGGTGCCATTACCAAAGACATTTGCATTAAAAAAGATGTGTTGTATGCAACTTTATATAATCCGTTATATAAGATGTATTTGAATGCATGATGATTTGGTGTTCAAATAATTTAGTATTCAGAACTGTAAACCGGCAAGAACCGAATTAGAACCGGTGTAGACCGAACCGTAAGGTGTAATAAATTTAAGCAGAACCGCACCGAACCAAACCGTTAATATATTTCGGCTCCAGTTCCAGTTGAGGGGTGGAACCGCACCAAACCGCACCGTGCCCACCCCTAAAAACACCAATGGATGGCTGGGTGGATCAACTAAACCAGTGGTTCAACTCCAGTCGAGGCAGCCCCAATCTATCCAATATATCTCGGTTTCAAACAACCCCGTTGGGTAGGTTAGGTTTGGGACCAAGGTCACCAAACTATTTTATTAAGGTTTTTTATCATAGGGAAGTGTTATTGGCATTCCAAAAATCTCATTCTACACTCTTCACAAGTGTATTTTTCTTTCATAATATAGAAAGTTTGGAGTATAGAATTAGATTTATGGAGTGCTAATAACAATTCTCTTATCATAAATGGTTCCTGAATTTGACCTATCCCATCAAGATGGTCTTTGAAATTGAAAATCGATCAATGTAGTTCCTAGAATTTACCACCAAACATCAATGTTGTTCTTGCCGTTTAATTATGTTAATTTTTATGTTAGTGTGCTGACTTGGCACATGTGTCAACTCACCATCCAATGATATGGTGCCACATGGATTTAACAAAAGAAATTTTCTTTTTGTTAAATATTATTATAAGAATTAAAAACAATTTTTATTTTTGCATAATTAAAAACAATTTTTCTTTTTGTATAATTAAAAACTAAAAAAGCAAATAAATAAATAAAGAATATGAATTGTTCATCTTCTTCTTGCCCTCCCATCCGAGCCATTCCTAGCCCAGCTGTTCATCTTCTTGTTCTTTTTTTTTCCATTTTTTATTTTTCAAGTTTTTAATTATATAAAAACATTCGAGATGGACGAATCGATCTCACATTTTAGATGTTGTATAGTGACTTGTATATAGGGACAAAAAATAAAAACCCGTAAGCTTTATCTCTCGTCTTCGCTCCCGGGTTTGCCAATCGGAAATCATAGAAGGTACGCAAGCTTTGGTGACGAATTTGATTTCAAAATCACCTACCTCTAACCCCAATAATTGTTGTGCCAATACAGGAGAGAAAATCGCAAAGAGAGATGAAAAGAGAATGAAAGATTATGGGCTAGGGTTTTGACAATTTATGTGGCTGGGTTCTTCTTTAGAAGCAAAAGATTAAAGTAAAAGTGAAGATGACAATAAATGATTAGAGGGAAAGTGAAGATGACAACGTAAGAAGCGACACGAATGTTTTCAAAGTGTAAAAATGGACAGCTAATTGGGGTTGCGGATGGTGGAGACCGCATAGGGGGTGGGGAAATGCGGCTGGGTTCATTCTTCTTGGTCGGTTTTTTAATGAATTTAAAACACTTTTTAAACTTTCTTTTGTTAAATCCACGTGGCATCATATCATTGGATGGTGAGCTTACACGTGTGCCAAGTTAGCACACTTGTTGGAATATAATTATGATAACATGGTTTTCACAATACGTGTAATCATATGTGAAGGTATACCATAACATTGGTGTACTAATATACATATGATTGTAGTGAAATAAGTTAATTAATTAATAAAGAAAATAATATAATATAATATATTATAATTAATTAATTAAAGGATATGAACAGTTATATTCCAACTTGAGAAGTTATAACTTCTCCTGAAGAACACAACTTCTCCAGAAAGGTTACTTGCATATCTATATATTTGTAAATCCCTTTCTGTCAGAAAAGACATTCAATTCTATATTCACTCTGTTCATATCCTTCACATCATATTGTGATCGATAGTCCAACGACATCCGTTTCCGATCCTGTTAATAAACAATTTCCATCAGTGGCCTCGGAGCCTGGTTTTCATGAATCAAGACAATTTGCCCAGTTTTCATCCGAGGACGTCTCGAACAAAATCTGAGACTTCCTCTCCGTCAAGTAACGAATCCAACAACGTTCTTTCTAAGTTTCAACTTGAAAAGCATTTAGGGAAGAGGACGTTGGTGACAAAGGAGAATATTGAACCGATTTTGATCGAAAGTTCGAAATCGTCATCGGAGTATTTTCCTGTAGAATCCAAAACTCACAAAAATACTCAATCGTTCGAAATCCCATCCTATAACCCGTTTGAACCCAGGCCTGAATTAACCTAACAGTTCGAACTATATTCTCCTACACCATCCAACAATTATCAGAATTCAGAAAGTTTTTACAGTCCAATTAGGCCCTCAGACAACCAATTTCAATCAGGATTTCTGGCTGCAAAAACTGAATCTGCAAAAGAAATTGAAACTACAAGTGATGATCCATTTCCTACATTTTGGTCATCAAGTCCAAGGGATTTACCTGCACCATTAAGTTTATTTCGAAGTTGCTCTTAGATTACTGCAAATCCGAATTCGAACTCGCAACTTTCGGCTCGAAAAATAAATCATTCACGCCCTTGCCTTCCACCGTGGACTCGCTGCAGAATCTCATCGACTCATAATACTCAGCAGTGTGGTCGTGTTCTTCACTCATGGTCTCGTCGTTCATCTGTGGTCTCGTCCTCTCGTGATAATATACAACACCAACTGCATCGATATCCTCCAAGAAAAATAATCTCTGCTGTTCGAGATTATCCGTCAGGTTGCGGAACGAACAAGAAAGAAGAAACTGTTTTTTCCCAGAGAAAGTGTTTTGGAAATAAAGAAGAAGAAGACTACTTTAAAAATAAAAAATAATTTGTTTTTGGGGAGGCTTCACGTGGGGATCAGGCTAAAGTCAAAAACATTTTTGATTCATTGCACTTTGACAGTGCATGTGACAAGGCATCACGTGTGGACAAGACAAAAGCCAACATTTGTTTTGGTTCATTGCACTCTGACAGTGCATGTGAAAAATCAGGGGTTTCACGTGGATAAGCAACCAAAGATAGCAGATTTTTTGGTTCTAAGCAAAGTCAAATCGACAGAAACTTTGAAGTGGGCTCCTCCTCTAGGCAAAATTCGGGACAGCTGCAATTGGAGCCATTTCCTACTCATTTGGGTGTTACGATTGAACCAAATTCAGGTTTTATTAATCCCGTTTACCCTAATAATTTAACTCATAGAGTTGATTTGTGGAATAATTTGAATAATAGTGACAGATCAAAAGTGGAAGCAAGGGTTTAATTTTCGGAATTCTAGAGTCAAAGTGCTTAATTATTTGGATCAACATAATACTCATTACGGTTTTATATATCCTGATTTGGTACAAAGAGAAATTTCGACTGCAAGAAATATAAGGGGGCCAAGATCACTGAGAATTGAAAGAGAATCCAGTAGTCGAGAAGAGACTGCTTTTGTGTACGAAAATAGAGGAAGAATTGATCACACTTGGCCAAGTAGACAAGTAAGAAATCCACGAGCCTTCTATCGACGTGATCGCCTGAACAAGTACTCGTCTTTCACTAATTGGACAAAGCCTCAGTGAGTCTGTGCGGTATCTGCTGCTAAGAATAAATAAGTCTCTATTCTATTTTATTTTATTTTGTTTTTTTTAGTCTTTAATTTATTAAGAACATATAGTATTTGTGGCTTGTAATAATTAAAAGTACACTAGTAGTATTAGTATTTGTATTTAAGTTTGTATTAAGTATTGTGTTTGTTTTGTAATTTTCTGAGCTATGGCAACTAAATCTTCCAAATCCGAAGTTTTTAAAATAGAGAGGTTGAATAACGTTAATTATCGAATATGGAAGAGAAGGATTACTTATCTTTTAACCCATGACAAGACTTTGTACACTATCAAGGACGAGAGACCCCTTGGGCCCTCTCGAGTTTATAATAAATGGGTGGAAGATAATGAATTGGCTAAGGCCACAATCCTCAATTACATGGAAGATAAATTAATACCTCTCTATGAAGAATATGATTCGGCCAAAGAAATCATGGATGTACTTGAAAAGAAGTATGGCCCTAAATCATAAACATACATTCAGTTATTGCTTGAGAAATACAATGGGACAAAAATGGAGGAAACTGATTCTATGGTTGATCATATTACTAAAATGGAAGTAATGGCAAAAGACTTAGCCAATGCTGGCTATCCAGTTTCTGATAAAATGCAAGTTAGTGTTCTTCTTGGTAGCCTCCCAAATTCTTGGGAAAATGTAGTTACTTCCATGACTTATGGTCAAGTTGAATTAACGATGGATACATTGCCTGCAATGTTGGCTATTGAAGAAGTTTGTAAAAACTATAGGAAAAAGGAAACTGGACAAGGCAGAGCCAACCTCCTCATAGCAGAAGATTCTCAGAAAAACAAGCAACACATGCACAAGCCACATAGTAGTAACAAGCGCCCGAACTTTAAAAAGTTTGGACACCGCAAGCAGAACAAGTTTAAAGGAAAGGAGAGTACATGTTACAATTGTGGAGAAACTGGTCATTATAGGTATAAGTGCCAAAAACGACGCAAAAGCAACAAAAATCCTAAAGAACTAATTGTGATTGTCTCTGAAGCACTCATTGCTGAAGATCAAGGACAATGGTGGATAGATTCAAGAGCAACTCGTCATGTAAGTAAGGACAAAAGTTGTTTCATCAATTTCAAGGAGAAAGCACTAGAAGAACATCGTCTCTACATGGGAAACAATACTTATGTCGATGTTTTGGGTGAAGGAGATTGCAAAATCAACAATAGTAAATCTACCATTGTACTTAAAAATGTTCTGTTTGCACCAAATATAAGAAGAAATCTTGTCTCTATTTCTGTCCTAGAAAAGAAAGGTTTTGAGACAAGGTTCATGAATGGTGCTATAACTACTGGGAAAAAGGGTTATATTTATGTAAGGGGAATAAGAGTCGATGATATGTACTCAGTTTTTATTAATAAAAGTATTTCTTCCGAGTATGCCTTTGTCTCTACTGTTCAAAACTTGTCATATTTATGGCATTTACGTTTAGGTCACATAAATAAAAATAAAATAATATGCATGAGTAAAAATGAAATGTTGCCTCAAATAAATGCACATGATTTTGATACATGCGAATCATGTATTAAAGGAAAAATGCCTAGACAATCATTTTCTCATAATTGGATTTCTACAAATTTACTTGAGATAGTGCATACAGATTTATGTGGACCTATGAGAACAAAAACCCATAGAGGAATGAAATATTTTGTGACTTTCATCGATGATTATTCCCGTTATGGATATGTCTACTTCTTGCAGCATAAAAATGAAGCCTTAGAAAAATTTAAAGAGTTTAAGGCCGAAGTAGAGAACCAATTGGGAAGATCCATAAAGACCCTTAATAGTGATAGAGGTGGAGAATTTGAAGCATTTGATGATTTCTGCAAAGAGAATGGTATAAGGCATAATTATACTATGCCTTATACCCCGCAACAAAATGGTATCGCAGAAAGAAGAAATCGAACTCTAATGGATATGATGCGATCTATGATGTCTTATGCTGACTTACCTCTACATTGGGGTGAAGCTTTGGCTATTGCAACATATATATTGAATAAAGTTCATACAAAGACCAAGCCACTAACTCCATATGAATTATGGCATGGGCACAAACTCGATTTATCAAACTTAAAAGTTTGGGGTTGTAAAGCGCATGTCCTCATTCCAAAGCCATTAAGAAATAAATTATAAGCAAAGACTTTGGAATGTAAATTCATAGGATATCCTGATAATAATATCGGATATAGGTTTTATCATCCTAAGAAATGATTGATCAAAAGTAGAAATGTTACTTTTATTGAAACTACTGATTTTTTTAAACCAATACACGAATTGGAATCTTTGGAAGAAGAAAATTCTCCTACAGATGATCAAGATTTCCATCTTGATTTAGACTTGTCTCATGATGCTGACATTGATAATGATCAAGTGGGAGACGTTAACATGGGTGATCACATCAATGTCGATCATGACATACACATGGATGATGATCATGATATTATCATGGAAGATATAAATAGTGGGAGAAATGATCAAATTAGTGGAAGTAAAAGAAAAAGGGAACCATCTAGAAGATTGAAAGATCAATTTGTTTTTAATCTTGAGGAGGTAGATCATTCAGTGGGAGATCCAGACCCACGAAATTATAAAGAAGCAATTGATAGTTTTGAGTCTGAACAATGGCAACAAACAATGATTGAAGAATTAGATTCCATAAAGAAAAATCAAGTTTGGGAATTGGTTGATCTACCTAATGAAAGAAAGCCCATCGGTTGTAAGTGGATACTTCGTAAGAAGTACAAATCAGATGGTATCCTGGATAAGTTTAAGGCTCGACTTGTAGCTAAGGGTTATACTCAGAAACCCGGTATAGATTTTGTGGATACTTACTCTCCAGTTGCGAAGTTTACATCCATTCGTATTCTTATGGCAATTGTTACTAGAATGGATTTAGAACTTCATCAGTTAGATGTCAAAACATCATTCCTAAATGGAGATTTAAAGGAAGACATCTATATGATTCAACCCGAAAGATATCATGTCAAAGGACATGAAAACAAAGTCTATAAATTAAGAAAGTCGTTGTACGGCCTTAAATAATCATCAAGATGATGCGAAAATTAATTTAACATACAAATTTAACCCTCTTTTAACAATTGTAGTATAAGTATAAGTAGGAATCGTTCTGGAACGGGGATTAGGAGGGCTTGCTAATAACCTCTAAACTGACTCAAAAACATAAAACTAAACTTAAAAATACTTAACAAGACTCACAAGACTCAAAGCAAACTTTAAAATACTCAAAACAGCTTAAAACAACTAAACAAACTTAAACTAGACACTAGGAATAACTTTGGACGAAAATTGACTTTTACTTGAATCAAAACATTTAAAAACACAAATTAAAATAGATTCTAACTAATTAGACACACTAAAGTAAAGTGGGATTGAGTTTTGGACGAAGTTGAAACAAACAAACAAGTATGAAAAACTAGACACATTGTAAAACAAATTTGAGAAATAAGATGATGGATGGGATAGCTAGAGGCTTTTTCTCCACACATGATATGTATGCAAACAACTCGATTTCCAGTTACTACTTCATTGAATTATGAACGACAATGCTCCAAATTAATAGTGACATCACTAGTTAACTCTCTGATTTTCCATGTTTTATTGGATTGAATGACATCATTCGACAACCCAAAACATTCTTCTAAAGTTCCCTACATGACATTCAATTTGTTTATGAGTAATACTCTTGAGAAACAAATCAGAATAGGAAACTATTTATGTCATCATAATCAAGTGGGAGATGTTGGAATATGATTATGATAACATGGTTTTCACAATATGTGTAATCATATGTGAAGGTATACCATAACATTGGTGTACTAATATACATATGATTGTAGTGAAATAAGTTAATTAATTAATAAAGAAAATAATATAATATAATATAATATAATTAATTAATTAATTAATTAGAGGATATGAACAGTTATATTCCAACTTGAGAAGTTATAACTTCTCCTGAAGAACACAACTTCTCCAGAAATGTTACTTGCATATCTATATATTTGTAAATCCCTTTCTGTCAGAAAAGACATTCAATTCTATATTCACTCTGTTCATATTCTTCACACCATATTGTGATCGATAGTCCAACAACATCCGTTTTCAATCCTGTTAATAAACAATTTCCATCAGCACTAACAGAAAAATTGACAGAATTAAACGGTAAGGATGACATGGACGTTTGGTGGTAAATTTCAAGGACTACATTGATCGATTTTCAATTTCAGAGACTATCTTGCTAGGGTAGGTCAATTTCAAGGAACATTTATGATAAAAACCCTTGTATTAATATAAAGAGATTATTAGTATATAGAGGAACCAACATTCAGAGTATAGGGCCTTTCCTAGGGTAATGCTGGGGAAATTAAATTTGTAAACTAAATGACATGAAAGTTAATAATTGAATATTATTTAAGTTTTTTATTTTATTTTGTCAAAATATTATTTAAATGTTGATTAACATACTTATTTCTTATTAATGACACATCATTTATTTTCCAAATTTAATATGTAAATTTAGTCTCCCCCTCAAAGTGTGCAACTAAGATTTTAACAAGCACAAAAAGTTGCCTGCAAATTAAATGGAAACTGTAAGGTTGGCGGTAAGTATGCATTAAGGAGTATTGCGCTTTCTGTAACCCTTATTATAGGTAGGGGTGGGTTCGGTATGATTACCGTACCAAAACCCTTGTACCAATTACTGTACCAAACTTTCGGTTTGGTAAAATCTATTACCATTACCGTACCAAACTTTCGGTATACCGAAGTTCGGTATTGCCAAAAGTTTGGTTCGCATGGTATGGCAATGGTAATTGCCATTTTGTTTTGGGACAAAATATGTTTTTGTTTTTTTAACCCAATTCAAGGGCAAAATTTTTTTTGTACCTTTATCTCATACATTATAGATTAAATTCATCTATTATTCTTCATTCACAATTCACACACATAATAATTTAAATGATGCATCAAGATTCATCATGAAAATTAAGCTTACAATCCAAATAGAAGTTAACAATCTAAATAGAAATTAAAGTTTCAAACCAAATGAAAATTGGAAGTAAATTTCAACAAGGAGAATTCATTGATCAGTTATTCAAGCTTGAGATGTCGAAGCTTTTGGAGAAGGTATTGAACTTGCAGAAGATTGAGTTTGTGTCAAGTTTACATTACAAACAAAGAAAACATATTAATTAGTAGCAAGAAGAATTAAAGTTGAAAACCATTTAATAACAAATTTACTAAAAAAAATTAAAGCATATCTTTCTTGTTTTCTCTTCTTCCATTTCCTTGTAAAATTGAAGAATATCTTCCGTTGGTTCCTTGTAGAAGTTTACTTCATCTGTCCTAAGCCAACCACTAGTACGCACTAGTGCCTCCATTATTTTAGGAGTCAATGATACCCTAAAAGGGCCCACAACCCTCATCCCTAGGCTAAATGCATTTTCATTAGCAACAGTAGAAGTGAGGGTTACAAAGATATTTTGGCTATTTGTAAAAGAATTAGGAACTCTTTTGTGGTTGATTTCCACAATTTCAAGAGATCAAAGTCACAAACAACAATGCTAATATTTTTTTTCCTACAGCAATGCTAATATAAGTAGGGTTTTATTTTCAAATTATTGGAATATTATAAATATGTGTTATATAATTATCTATTATATAATTTATAAATTATATATTATATTGTATTTTCGGTATGGTACGGTAATATCGTGATAATGGTATCCATTACCAATACCGTACCAAGAAATTTCAATACAGTACAATACTGTACCATTACCGATTGGTACAAAAAATTTGGCACAAAATCAGTATGGCACAGTTGGCATGGCAATTTGGCAAAAAAATCCACCCCTAATTATAAGACCCAGTTTAGTGATTACCCGCTTGAGACCCAAACTCCGATAATATAGAAAAACCCAATGAAGCAGTGGGGGAATTGTTTTGGACTTGTTAAACCATCTCCAAATCTAAGGAGAAAAATATGGTCCCGTTCAATTACTTAGTACTACGGTCTATTGGTACTTCTCTTCACTTATAAGTGAGAAGTCTTAGGTTTGATTCTCGAAAGACAAATTTGAATCACATTATTACTAGCCCATTGAGGCTTAGCCCAATCCTCCACTCTTTACTTTAGATAATATCATTTATTCAAAAAGAAAAATAATATAGACTTGTTCATATTATAACTCTACAATAAATGATGTCAACTCATATTCATATTCATCTCTGATCGGATGGACTAAACATTGCCCTTCAATAATCTTCATATTACAAAGTTTATTTCTTAAATTTATTGATTAATTTACATTTTTTTTAACAAACGATATTATCTACACTAAAAAGAAGGGGTTAGGTTTAACATCGCAATAAGCTAGCAATAATATGGTTTAAACTCGACTTTGACGAGAATCAAACTTAAGACCTCTCACTTATAAATAAAGAGAAATACTATTAGATCGTAGTATTAAGTGACTTCATTAAATTGATTAAACTAGCGTATTAAAATAAAGTTATTCGGAAATCAATATCTTATTTATGAGATCTCTAATTTTATCTTTGTACTGCAATTCTGTTCTCCTTTGATTGCTGTTTCACTCTGATTTGGATCTACGATGCTCATTTGCCTTGAATTTTGTTTGTTTGCTGGGGAAATCCTGGAAAATAAGTGAAAACCCAAATTCAAATACTTGGAATTTAGTTATTGTTTGTATTGCAAAATCATAAATTTGAATGTGATCTCTAATTTTAGCATCTACGCACAGAATCTGGGGATTGTGTTGTATTGGGATTGATTGATTGATCATAGGTTAGCTTCGGAGGCTGCAATTTCACCCTAGAATTTAAGTTCCCCTTTCAGATTTTTTTCGTTCACTTCCAGCCCTCCTCTAGTCACTCCTCGGAGATATCCTAATCCTAGCACACGAAGACTAGGCCCCGGCAAACGGGCTAGGTATCAAGCCAAGGTTGGCCAGTCCGATGCTCCTTTAACCATGCTTTGGCCGGTCCGATGCCCCTTTAAGCTTAAGGTTGGCCAGTCCTATTCAAGCCATATTTTGGGAATACCACTTGGGTACTTAAAGATGAGTAGGAACTAATACTCAAATTTTTTAGTGTTTGAATCACAAAGCTTTGTGCATATGATCAGAACCATTCATATTATGAATCACATTGTAAATATCATCTCCTAAAAAATTGAATTAAAACTAAAGCCGTTGAGTCAATTAATTCTAGCAAATATATAGACGGCTCGTAATTCTTTAACCAATTCAGTTTATTTGTTTTTATACGGTTGTATGACTAAATGACCTTAGTTTTAATTGATTTTTTGCAGAGACAATCTTTATAGGGTGATTTATAATATGAACGGTTCTGATTATAAAAGCGAAATTATAAATTGGCAACAATTGAGTAGCCAAGTATTGTTCATTTTTCGGCCCCTTAACCCTCTCCATTAGAAATGGTCTTAATTTTGTGATTGGGACAGACTGTCTAATCATAAACATATGTGATTAAGATGGTAAAAGGGGTTAATCCTCAAAAACCTGGCAGCACAAAAGGCCATTTCTCACATACGAGAGGAGGAGATGTTTTCTTCATCTTATCAATGATATGATGAATGTGCTTTCAATCATGAAGGTCACCTTCCTAATTAGAGACTTAGGACTAATCAAATGCAAATTAAGAATGGTGTGGAACCAAAGGGTTGATGAGTCAGCTAGGAAACCATGGTCTGAGACACACTAGTAAGGCAACCAAATTGGAGTATGGGACAGGTGGAGGCACTGAAGACCAAGGATTAAAATATCGATAATATCGACGATATATCGCCGATATTATCGTTTTTCAGAGACGCCGATATTTTTCCACGTTTCCGTCTCATTATCGTCAAAATATCGCGATATTATCGATAATATCGCGATATATTCGATATTATCGAAAAAGTCGTCGTGGCTCCGTCGTCGGAAAGGCAGCCGAGGCTGCGTCGTCCCAGCTGCCCAGATCTCTCTCTGCAATCCAGGCTCAGACCCAAGATCTGCGCCTCCGTCGTCGGAAATGAAAAGTCCAATGTTCTAAAACTTACTGCAAATCCCAAACTTGCTGCACTTTTCGCAAAGGGCTGCAGAAATTCGCAAAGACGAGCTGCAGAAATTCGTACGAGATCGAAAGTTGTAGATCTATGAAGATGATCTGTGAAGATGAGGGAATTTTTGCAGCTCGTCTATGAACTGTGAAGATGAGGGAAGAGAGTCTGAGAGAGTGCGAAGAAGAGAACCAGGGAAGAGAGTATGTGAGAGTGCGAAGAAGAGAACCATGGGATGTGATTAAAACGGGTGATGTGATGAAACCACCCAAGGTGGTTTTAATTATGAAATTGAAAACCATGGGATGGTTTTAGTGAGGTAACCCAAGGTGGTTTTGATTATAAAATTGAAAATCATGAGATGGTTTTAAAAGTGGATGGGTGATGTTAAAGAGGTGAGGGGATGGTTGATGGTTTTAACTTTTTAATAATGAAAATCACCCACTATGTGGGTTTTTTATATTTTTAAAAGTTTGGTATATATATATTATATATATATATATATATATGTTATATAAATTATAAATTATTTAGATAATATTAGGTTTTTTTTCATAGGCAAGCATATTATATATATACATAAAACATTCACATATGTATATTCTTTTATAAGAAATAACATATTAGTCAAGAATTATTTATATTTGATATAGTAAATTTAATTAATTCATAAAATATATAAGAAATTTCTTATATACAGCCCATGTGTGTGTTATCCGAGAGAAGAAGAAAAAAAATCCAAACCTGCTTTCAAAATATCCAACCCACGTGTCAGTGATTGTGAGGTTTGGTCTTCAATATATTCACCCTGCTTTTTGAAGCTACTGGAAATGTCTTCAAATGATTTTGCTTATTAACAACATCAACCAATCTCGGATCCATATGGGTGACATGTTAACAATTACATGTAAAACTATTTTGGGGATTTATCATTTGATAACTACTCTTCACAATACACTCACTCTAAACATAGAGATGATGAAGATAGGGAAAATTTTGAACCTCATAGGAACTCTATGTGGTACTAAGTCATTCATGTATCTTACCATGCAATGTATAAAGTGTAAAATTTTGTACTAATTCATTATATATAAATGATTATGGTGTGTTTAGACTTCTTTCATTAATTACTACATATTTTCTACACTCACAATGTTTGTCAGCTCGCTATATAATCAACTTGATAATGTTAAATCCATCATGCAATGCATTTCCTTCCAATTTTTTGTGATAAACTAATAGATAATTGACTAAATAAACATCCTGCAAAGTTTCAATAAAAATTTCCAAGTTTTTCTTACAATTTCCGTGGTTTCCATGTAATTTTTATCGATATCGATATTATCCCGATATTTCCATCGATATTTCCGTGTTTTCGGACTATCGATATTTCCGATATTACCGATATTTTCTTCCTTGCTGAAGACACAGGCCTTGTACAAGACTCCAATGAGAAGCCTGGGGATTTAGTTAACACAAAAAGTGACCTAAAATGGTTAAAGAAACCAGGGAAGTAATTTCCGCACACTCATTTTCTTTTTTGCATAACTCTATTTAGTTCTAGCCTTTGAATTTATTAAATTAGATGAGAATTTTGAGACAATAATAAACAAAGTGTTTAGAAAGTGAAAACAAAAAGAAGTAAGCAGAAATCAGAAAATGTTGCTTGAGGCATAAGGAACACAATTCAAGAGAGAGACAACGTTTTTTTTCGTTAAGAAGTGTATGAAAAAGCAAATGTGATTGGTGGGGTGGCTCCTTGTGCTATAAGATATAAAAGGGTGTGTGTGTGTGTGACAAAGACATGGCACCAAGAGCAAAGTGTGATACATGATTGGCCTGCACTGCAAAGGGAATGGAAGTTAACACATTGTCATAGAAAACAGTGACTTTAAAAACTTCACCCTTTCTCTAAGCAATACCTACATTTCATCTTCCATTCCATTCCTTTCTCTTACTGTTTATTTCTTCTCTCATTTGGTTTCACCTACATGAGCGCCACACCCTCTTCTCCAAATGGGGTGGCTGCACTCCATCTTCTCTCCTCTTAAGAAGATGTGGTTTCGCTTCCATTCCGCTCCGAAGAACAGTAAGTTCTCATCACTCTCTCCAACCCTTACATTTTCTCCATACTTCTGCACACGCAATTACGCATTCTAGTTCCATGTTCATGCATACAACCTGCATTTCCCACCACTTTCGAGCCTTCCGCACAATATCAACCTCTTCTTTTGGAAACTGTGTCGCGCGCGCATCTACAATCTACTGCAACTACTAATATCTAGGATCTTTTTGTGGTTGTTTGTAGCAGGAAGAGGGATTTACATTCTGTATGAGGATGTAAAATCCTGCCCCGACGAGGATGTGCATGTCTTGTGGTCAATACTAGTGGAGGCCCATACACATACACGTACTACACCTTTGCCTTTGCCACCATCAAAACCATGAATTCATATGAAGGCTCCAATGTTCTTCATAGCATATATGAGTGAGCGAGATTTCCTGCTGCCAAGTATGTACACTATTTAAATACATACACACACACATATATATACTTTATTTTGATACTGGTGTACATGTAAAAAGGTTTTTCCTCAGTTTTTTTTTTTCATTTCCAGTAAATGTAAAATTGAAATATGCCTTTCTTGTGATTTGGGAGTTTTTTGAATGGCTTCAAAGCTGAATGAATCTTTCTTTAACATATTCAGATACGATATATGGTTCTTTAAAAAGAAACGACGACGTATTTCATTCATGAAGGCAGCAAATGAATACGATCAGACATGCAGTTTATGCACAAATTAATCGGAGGCCAGTTGGTTTTAGTTGTTTTCTGTTTCTTTCATGTGTGTTTGTTTTCGTTGTTTAGTCTATTTGCAGTGGTTGAGGTGGTTCTCTTTGTTTCTTCAGTTTGTCGATCAAAGAATGGATGGGACACCCTCCATGATTTACATGTCTAAAATAAATATAAAAAATCATATCATTAAAGTAGTTTATGATTGCACAAAAATGTCAAGCAATCTAAAATAATGTGATTTATTGACTTTGATTCTAGAAAAAGTAGTGACGAACTTTGATGTGTAATTTTATATTTGAAATTTGGGATGCCGTGGACAATCCCTTTACAATGTGATGGACAAGACAAATAATAGAATATAAGAATTAAAGATTTTGATCAATAAAGTAGACATCTTTAGGAATCGTTTTGTTTCATACCATTTTGTTTTTATTTTATTTTTTTAACTGAAAATTAAAAACTGAAACGTAAAATCTACTTTTTGAGTTTTTAAACTCGGCTTTTATAAAAGATAAAAGTTGGAAATTGAAAGTATTTCAAAACGAATTATCAATTTAAAAAAAAAATATTAAAACGAAATGACTATCAAACAATATGTTAGTTAGTACAACAATTCTAAAATACCAAAATAAGTTAGAATTGACTTTTGATAACTATAACAATTCAAATTCTCTGCATATACAAAAACAATTTGTAACTCAATTAATTAAAAGTGTTTCACCATCCAAATGAAAAAGAGGGAATGTGTTGTTGATACTTCTTTGGAGATTTTCTTCACGACGTATGGTACTTTGCAAACAAATTTTCTACGATTGATTTTTGTTATGTTTCGCGGGATGGGAACCTTGCTACTCATGCAGGGGCAGCGCATGTTGGTTCCTTCTTGTGGGATTCATTAAGGTCTAAGTTTTTGTTTAACATATTAGCTGAGAATGTAAACGTTTCTATTCGATTATGATTTAAATAAATTCTACCTTTGGAAAAGAAAAAAAAATTAATTAAAAGTATTTACCTGTATTACAATATTATTTGTATGGATTTTTCTTTTTTCAATTTTTTATCTTCAGAATGCTGTTATGTATTCATTTGATGGAAACCAAATTTGCAAACTAATTGATGTGTCACTAATATAAAATAAGCACGTTAATCAACACTTGAGTAATAATCCAATTGTCAACAACCACATTATTTGATTTACAAAATTTTGTTAAAAATTTGAGTAATAGGGAGATTAAATATTGTAAACTAAATGACATGCAAGTTGGTGATTGGATTATTACTTTTTTTTTTTAAACGTACTCATTTTCTATTAGAGACACCTCATTTGATTTGCTAATTTAATCTACAAATTTAATCTTCCTAGCATTACACTAAATTCCTTTAGCATAGTAGAAAACGTATTGAATCTCGGTGTCCTCCGACCTAGTTCATGGATGAATAAAAAAACAATAATCAAAATTGTCTTTAGGTCATTGCTTTATGTCTTTTAGGAAATGGATCATCTCCGGATCCCTTCTACTAAATCTCTCCCATCAAACAATTCAGATCCTTGAAATTTGATCAAACGACTAAAGTAATTATAACTTTTAAAGTGGATCCCTATTTGTAACAATTGGATCAAATTTCAAGAACTCGGATTAGTTGATGAGCAGAACTTGGTGGAAGGGATCTGGAGAGGATCCCTTTCCTGTCATTTATGTCATTTTCTTATGTGTGACTCGAAAGTTTGATGACTAATTTTGGATGAAGTGGCATTGAGAAGTTAATTTTTTTTATCCTTTTCTTTTGCTGTTTAATTTAAGTATGCGTTGGAAGCAAGACACCTGGGCTTATGTAACTACACCGCGTCGTAAGTGAGATTTAAGTGAGGTTTAATCCCAAGAATTTTAATGAAAAACTCTTGATACTGTTCACTTTAATGAAAAATTACATTTTTAAACTAAAAAGTCAATCTTTATACTATTCATTTTACCCTTTATTTTGTCCTTATCGTCAAAACTCAAAGTTTTCAAGTTATTTTTATTAGTTTTCCTTTAATCTTAATATTTTGGGATGTGATATCCACACACACCATTTTACTTTTCACACATTCTTCTAATTTTCGATCATCGGATCGGATGATTTGAAGAAGATCAACGGACAAAAAATAACAAAAGGTGTGTAAAGTAAAATGAGTTGTGTGGATAGCACATCTCATATTTTTCACTAGATTTTTAGATATTTTATAGGGTATGACAAGTCTCCGAAGGTGCATATCCTCCATATTATTACAACAAAAGAAAAAATTGGCAAAACTCAAATCTTAATTACGGAGAGCAATTTATGTCACATATACATTATCAAATAGTGTTTTGTGTCAATAAAATAAAGATATTTATAAGAAAAAAAAAAACTTATACATTTCTGAATATTAGTATATTGTAATTGTATCATATAAGCCATTCTAATCATGAACAAATACTTGGGTAGGACAACCGATTTGCGAGTTGCCTAGCCGTAGATATATAATATCTAGGATCTATTCAAACTAGAATTATGGTAAACTTTCACCCTCAAGACTTGCAATATGGAAAGAAATGATTCACGCACTCCTTTTTTCCTTATCAACACTCCTATTTGTTTATACCTGTTAATTTTCTTTTTATTTTATTCAATCAAAATACCAAAAATCGGCAGGAATGTACGATGAGAAAATGGACGTGCCATAATCACTTCCTTTCCAAAATGGTGTTAATTGTTAGAAAGTCAATGTAATTAGATAGGAAAGGATTATATGATTGATTTGTAATTGATACTTTCTATTGGTGTATTCCTAGATTCTAGGTTTTCTTGTCGTACAAGGAAAGATATTGTATTGTATATATTGAGCATTCTATCAATGAAAGAATCATTCTGGTCAAATACAATTTTCACATGGTATCCAGAGCAGGTTACAAACCCTAGCTCTCTCCTCTGCCGAAATCACCAGTTTTTTTTCCGTTGTCCTCCTTCTCCATGGGCGACAGCGACACCACCATTATCAAAAAGGGAGATGGCGAGACTTTTGCCGACCCTTAATTTCTTCATCCTTCAGATCATCTTGGTTTGATTCTAGTCTCCAAAAAATTAACTGGGGACAATTACAACACTTGGTGCCGAGATATGGAAATCTCCTTAGGTGCTAAGAACAAAATTGGTTTTATTAATGGCAAGGTGAACATGTCATCTGAAACCAAGCAACCCGATGCTTACGCCGCATGGCAGAGGTGCAATAACATGCTACTTGCGTGGATCATCAATTCCATTTAATCTGATATTTCGGATTCCATTCTTTACTTGAAGACAGCCTATGAAGTTTGGGAAGATCTTCGGGAAAGATTTTCTCAGAGCAATGCTCCACAAATTTTTCAGTTTCAACGAGAGATTGCCTCTCTCACCCAAGGCCAACAATTTGTGGCTGTTTATTACACCAAATTGAAGGGCCTTTGGGATGAGTTGGCCTCCTATAGTTCTTCCACAATCTGCACTTGTGGAGCACAACATGAAACCAATAGACTTATGCAGTTCCTCATGGGATTGAATGAGTCTTACAGTGCTATTCGTGGACAAATCCTATTGATGAATCCACTTCCTTCCTACCGACAAGCGTATTCATCCATCATTCAAGAAGAAAAACAACGCGAGTTAGGCACTGGATCCCGCAACCTGACTGAACCTGCAGCCATGGCAGTTCGCCATCAGCACCAATCATCCAACAAGCAGCACCAACAGTCGCAGACCAGTGGCAACAGTCGACCTCCTCTTCACTGCTCTTACTACAATGCTAAGTATCATACCGTTGAGACTTGTTGGCAGAAAAATGGTTATCCACTGGATCATCCCCGTCACAATCCCAACAAGACACGCAACTCCAAACAAACTGGTGGTGGCAGCGGCTTCTCTCGTGGAGGTTCTTCTGCTCATCACGTTGCTTCTACTCCCACCATCCAAGATCTTCAAGTTACTGTGCCCAACCTGTCCGAGAAACAATATGCAGACATCTTTTCTGCCTTGACCTCCAAGCATGACAAACCACAAGCTACGAATGAAGGCCCACAAGCCCATGCTGCTCTCACTTCTCCACCACCCTCAGGTTTGTCTTCGCTTGTTCCCAGTCGATGGATCATCGACAGTGGAGCAACGGATCACATCACTTGCTCGTCTAGTTTATTGACAAACTCCATTACCAATACCTTTTTGCCGCCTGTCTCACTACCTAGCGAAGAGAAGGCTTCTATTACTTCGATTGGCAATATTCAATTAAGTGATTTACTACAATTGAAAGATGTTCTATGTGTGCCTTCTTTCCAAGTTGATTTGTTATCTGTTGGAAAAATTACAGATGGGTTCCATTGTTCCGTGACTTTTTTTCCCTCTTGGTGCATTTTACAGGACCTGATTTCGAAGGTGACGATTGGTGTTGGTAAGCGACGGGGCAATCTCTATTACCTTGTGGCATTGGCTTCTACTTCATCTCTGCAAAACCGACCCTCCTGTCACCACATCACAGTCTCTGCTGATCTTTGGCATCGCCGTCTAGGGCATCCTTCTCTTGCGCATCTACAATATTTAGCAAATAACACCTTAAATTTCGATTTTGATTCCAGTCATCATTGCCATGTTTGTCCGTTGGCAAAACAAACTCGCCAACCTTTTAGTCGTAGCTCTATTTCAACTTCTAGTTTTTTTGAACTTTTGCATTGTGACATTTGGGGTCCTCATAAGACTGCCTCCCTTACTGGTGCTCATTATTTCTTAACTATAGTTGATGATTTTTCTCGTTTCACATGGGTTTTCTTAATGCGCCACAAACATGAAACACAAGCTACCCTCAAAACATTTTTTGCCTATATTGAAACTCAATTTCACACCAAAATCAAACAAATTAGAGTCGATAATGGGGGAGAATTTTATTCCATGCGGGATTTCTTCTCTGACCATGGGATCATTTATCAACACTCTTGTGTTTACACACCACAACAAAATGGTGTCGTAGAACGAAAGCATCGTCACATCCTAGAAACTGCCCGAGCTTTGCGTTTTCAGTCTCATTTACCAGTTAAGTTTTGGGGGGAGTGTGTTCTCACCGCCACTTATCTCATCAACCGTCTCCCTACACCACTACTTTCCAGAAAATCACCATTTGAGATACTATACACCAAGCCACCTTCTTATTCCCATATGCGTGTCTTCGGTTGTCTTGCATATGCCACATATGTCCACCCTCCTTCCAAGTTCTCTCCCAGGGCACATCGATGCGTTTTTCTTGGTTATCCCCCAGGTCAAAAGGCTTATAAACTTTATGATCTTGAGACACACAAAATTTTCACCAATCGGGATGTTACCTTTCTTGAAGACACATTTCCCTTTGACCCATCCACCACCGCTGCACTCTCTCCTACCTTATCTGATTTACCTTCTTCCACACCTTTACCCATCCCACTTGACTCCCACACCCCAGACTTTTCCCCACCTCCTTTTCCTTCCCTACTCAATATTGTCCCCCCCACTTCCGCACCGTTTGACCCACCCCTTGACTCATCCGCACCGCTTGACCCACCATTTGACTCATCCTCACCGCCTGACCCATCCTCTCATCCTTCTATCTCTCACCCCATCATGGACCCCACCCATCACCCCCCCCCCACTCATGCTCACCCCACCCGTTTTTCCACACGTCACAAGGAGCCCAATGTTCGTCTCCGTGACTACGTTTGCTCGCAAGTGATACTGCCCTCACTCCAATCTTCGTCGCCTTCGTCATCCGGTTCCACCAAAGGTACTCGTTATCCCATTTGTAATTCTATTTCCTATCACAGATATTCACCATTGCATCTTTCTTTTGTTGCTCACATTAGTCAAAGTATAGAACCTTCTTCTTTTGCAGAGGCTATTCAAGACCCTCATTGGCGAAAAGCTATGGATTTCGAACTTAAGGCACTTTCTTCCAACAATACCTGGACTCTTACTTCGCTTCCTCCCGGCAAGCGTCCCATTGATTGTAAGTGGGTCTACAAAATTAAGCATCACGCTGACGGTTCTATCGAGCGTTACAAAGCTCGTTTAGTGGCCAAAGGATTCACTCAAGAAGAGGGGATTGATTATCATGACACTTTCTCTCCCACCGCCAAAATGATCACAGTTCGCTGCCTTCTTGCTCTTGCCGCTGGTCAAGGATGGTCTATCCAACAATTTGATGTTCACAATGCCTTTCTTCATGGCGATCTTTAGGAAGAAATTTACATGTCCCCTCCTCCTGGTCTTCGGCGTCAGGGGGAGCACCTTGTGTGCCGCCCCAACAAGTCCTTATATGGCCTCAAGCAAGCCTCGCAACAGTGGTTTGCAAAATTCACAGAAGCTATCCTTGCCGTTGGTTTCACTCAGTCCAAAGCCGATTATTCCCTCTTCACCAAAAAAAATGGTACATCCCTCACAGCTTTGTTGATTTACGTTGATGACATTATTATTATAGGCAACAATTTAGATGTCATTAATGCTCTCAAACGGTTTCTTCATACTCGCTTTCGTATTAAGGATCTTGGCAATTTGAAATATTTTCTGGGTATTGAAGTTTCTCGTTCTAAAAAAGGACTATGTATTTCACAAAGAAAATATGCCCTTGAAATTATCAAGGATTGCGGCCTTTTGGGTGCAAAACCCGTAAGATTTCCAATGGAGGAAACCAAGCTTTCAGACAAAGGTGAACCACTCAAAGACCCATCTCTGTATCGAAGATTGGTTGGACGCTTGATTTATCTTACTGTTACTAGACCGGACATCACATACTCCGTTCATGTACTCAGCCGTTTTATGCATGAACCGCGCCAACCACATATGGATGCAGCACTTCGAATTGCGCGATATTTGAAGTATTCACCAGGTCAGGGCTTATATTTTCAGTCAGATAATAAGTTAATTTTGAGAGCTTTTTGTGATTCGGATTGGGCTGGTTGTCCGATAACTCGCCGCTCTACAACTGGGTACTGTATATTTTTGGGGAATTCGTTGATTTCGTGGAGGACTAAGAGGCAGAAAACCGTCTTACTTTCTAGTGCTGAAGCCGAATATAGGGCCATGGCTGGGACATGTTGCGAGCTCATTTGGTTACGGCATTTGTTAACAGATTTGCACGTACCAATTTCAGGGCCTGCTATTATGTCTTGTGATAACCAGGCAGCATT
Source organism: Malus asiatica (assembly GCA_033882615.1). Lineage (NCBI taxonomy): Eukaryota > Viridiplantae > Streptophyta > Magnoliopsida > Rosales > Rosaceae > Malus > Malus asiatica. The sequence continues at coordinate 1,560,124 of JAOVFK010000018.1, forward strand.
GCATATTGCTGCCAACCCTGTCTTTCATGAGAGAACACGTCACATAGAGATGGATTGTCATTTCATTCAGGACAAGATTTTAGACAGCTCTATAGCTACTCGATATGTCAGTTCTTCTCAACAATTGGCAGACATTTTTACAAAAGCCTTAGGCAAAGAAAAATTTTCATCCATGTTGTGCAAGTTAGGTGTTCTTGACATTCACTCTCCAACTTGAGGGGGAGTGTTAGAAAGTCAATGTAATTAGATAGGAAAGGATTATATGATTGATTTGTAATTGATACTTTCCATTGGTGTATTCCTAGATTCTAGGTTTTCTTGTTGTACAAGGAAAGATATTGTATTGTATATATTCAGCATTCTATCAATGAAAGAATTATTCTGGTCAAATACAATTTTCACATTTATCAGGTTGCTTATTTCTAGTAATAAACTAACAGTAGGAGTTTCAGGTTTTTGGCTGACTTTGTTCTTAGCAACTTAACTGAGATGAGAAAGTTTCAGCTGCAATTTTAACAAAAGCTAAAATGTCCCTATTCCCTACAAAAATTAAATTAAACGACAGTCATGAGGAGACTTGCTACCAAATTAATTCACAGAATGGCAGTAATTTTGTATGAAATGGGGGTTCCCAACTGTCATTATAATAACAAGTTCATAAAATCATTACTGACGTTTCGAAAATAATGTCAAGAGTAAAACCGAAAACCCTGTTGATCTGAATTCAGAGTAGCACCGTAGCAGCCAATCACCCAGAAATTTACTGGATCCGTACGTTAGCGTGAAAATTCCCTCCAGGAATCCTGCACATACGAGTATTTCCTTCAATAACAGTAAAATACTACGTCGCTATGACTCTCGTAATCACTAAAACTAAACCTGTGGAACTTTGCAAGCGTTTTAGCGACACGAAGACTTAATTGGCCATGAATTAAGTTCAGGTACTCAATGTATAGAACGCTTTCATACTAATTAGTAAAACGGTTGCAAGACCGCGTGTGATCACACAAATACATAAGATTTCAAGGCTGTTCAAAATTAACAATACATAAAAGAAAAACAACTTAGGAAGACTTACTGTGTTATACTAACCAGGTGCTTTAACAGCTTTATAAAGCTGATGGAGAGGAGCGCTCAACCACTTTTGGAAGCCACTCTTTCAAGTAGGTGTGGCAGTCTATCTCAGCATTTGTTATGGCACCAAGAGGAGTGACAGTAATCTGATGAATCGTGAATACTGTGTTAGTGTATCGTCATGCAAACTACAAAGATACGTTTGCATAAACTAAAACGATATACGCACATATCCTTCTTGAAGAAAGCAGTGGTCATTATCATCCTCATCAACTTGGGCACCCCTTACCTACAAAATTGGAAACAGAGTTACCCCGAAATGATGCAAGCAAACCAGGAAAATATTCCTTTTAATTTTGGCTGTTCTAAACAGCTCAGATTTGTACAACTCGTTCACCCAAGTCAACCACAATCAAAAGAACGAGAAAGAAAGGAAATCAACACATGAAAATATCTCAGAAAGTATTGCACGTTGCTGAATGCAGAATATTAAAGAATGCAAGTTTTATCATCCTTGCTTCCATCATCTAAAATATTAATTAACCTTACACTGAATGTTGTTTAAACCTTATACATTATTACCATCATCTCCCTCCCTACTACCCTTGTGGTAACAACTGCAACTAATATCGGTATAGCCACCATTGTTACCACCTCATGTTCAGACATAACCAAATTGAGTCAGTTCTCAATTTACAGCACTTTAAACTTCAGCATGGATAACCCGGCATTTAGCACCAACCAGTTTTAAAGACACAACTTTAACACTACAAATTTATCATTCAATGCTTAAATATGAGTTTTGTAAATAAGGCCCCTGACCACCCTTCTCCCCCTAAATTTTGCTGGTATTTGAAGATACCTCGATTCAAGAATTGCAACTCGTTTTAAAGGAAGAACAGAAGAATCAAACATGTCCCTCAACAACCCCATGTTGATGTACTCCGAAAAGGATCAGATTAAAAGAAAGTTTTTTCAACCAGATACACAGTTAGAAGAGCCCCATGGGCAAATTTTAAACTCTCAGCTGCTGAAGTGCAAAATAACTTTTTCAGAGAAATGTTAGTGACGGAGTAAAACCAGAAATTCTAGTTGGAGTGTTTCTAGACCAGTTTCTAAAGAACTTGGACTAGCACCAACAGAGAGACACCAAAGACTGCACCCTTTGGTTACCTGATTCCTTCATCAGTTTAGATTCAAGATCTCTCAATCAATTACCTAACCAAGAGAACTAACAACAAGCCAATTATTGTGCTTATACAGAAGAAATGAAAAGGAGGTAAATAACTAATCAAGTTTTGTTTAAAACAAAACAACAAAAAATGGAAAAGGGGAGCAGCCTAGAATACAGTATATAAAGCAGAAAGATAGAGAAAAGGACCCACTTCTCTCGCGAAATAAAGATTGTCAGCTGGCGTGGTTGATGTATCACTTTCAGCTGATGCAGTTGAATTTACCATTGTTGACAACATTTTTCCGCCTTCAGTGTCAGAAGTAACTTGCCTCCACCCCATTTTTATTATACTTTTGCCTTGCTTAGTCAGCTTATACCCCTATGAAGGCACAAGAGAAGAACAGAACAATATTGCAACGCCACATGTTAATATCAATGCTTAATAGAAAGACTAATACTCTTGTCATAAAACTGGAAGCGGGATCCATTTCACTATAAGAAAACCAAACTTAATGTGCAATTGAGTAATGTTCATTAAAGCATATAACATTAAACAAACTGCCTACTGTACAAATCTTGCATTGAAAGGAAGTCGGAGGAAAAGAAAACAAGAGAAGAATAAGGAAAGGAAAGAAAGAAAAGCTACTGATACAAATTACTTCTGCAGTGCAACAGCCTGGATGAAACACATTAGAAAAGAGATATCACTTAGCCTATCGTTGAGCTTTGTCTAGTGCAGTATAGTCAGTTTTAAATTGACTCGCTACAAGCACATTAGAAAAGAGATATGACAGAGAAGTAGGCATGCAAGTTGGCAAATGTAGATGTTAAGGAGAAACTGCATATGACGAAGGTCGCTATACTCAATAATACAGAACAAAGCATGTATCCCCGGAATTTACCTTATGATTAGCAACATTACATGGAAGATCTACATTCAAGAAGCATCTTTGAGGATAGGTTTTGTTTCTTAATTCCACCAGTACTCCATTTATGATCGGTAAACAAGCCTCGGCAGCAAGTGTGAAGTCATTAATATTGCTCTTACCTCTAACCCTGTACGGCCAGTACTTAATGTAGTCATATAGGAGATTAAAATAGGTAAAGAAAACAAGAATTTACTTTTTCTCATAGTAAAAAAAAAAAAGGAAGAAAAAAATTACAAGAAGAACTAAATACTGACCCTAACAATTTGAAATGTTCATAATTCCATAAGATTCATTAGTCATACATGGGCAGAGGAAATATTGTTCATCAAGCAAATGTAATCATCAAACCTGGTATACTTACCAATCATATGATATAGAGATAGCAGGTACACCGTTAAGAAAGGCCTCACGGGCACCAGCCACCGTTCCAGAGTAAACACTACAGTTACAATAAAGAACACTATCAATATTGTTACGGGCTGAAAGAAGCAAGAAAAGTAAAACTAGCACTTTGAAATTTTTAGGAACAACTGGATTCGTAAGCGACTCTTGGGAACAAAACTTAGTAGGTGTGTTTTCTAGATTTCATGAAAATGTTAGATCTTCTTAACATTTTGGGAAAAGATTGCCTCCTTGTGAGGAGTTGTGTTTGGAATAAAAATCATTCTAGTTTCCTCACCCTACCATCTTTTGGAAACCTAAACCTTTTCAAAAGCAAATAGTTAGTGTAAAACTATATTGGGTTTCAACAATTAAAAGATAATCATTTCAGTTTCACTGGTCAAAGCTGGTGCAAATACACATCTTTATGTTTTATTGTGAGAATTTTGAGGCAAAATCTTAAATCAAGATAACAAATTATTTAAGGAAACAGGAAGCAGAAGTTTACTAACATGTGATAACCGCAGTTGCTGCCCTGGTTTATGCCACTGATTACCTGTATGTATAAACAGTTAAACATGTAATTACTAATTACCAATCAGCAAAACCCCAGATAAGAAATGTGGTTAAAGGAAAGAGTGCAGAAGTCAGAAATATCTACCAGGTCAGGAATTGAAGGAAAAAGCGTTTTGGAAACACCCAAAGAAGCACAATCAGCTGGAGATCCTGCAAACAAAGTTGATCAAGAACAAAGCTTTTTTACTTTTTCACTTTCTGGGGGAAAATGGTAGTAATGATTTTGTATAAACATTGGAAAAAACATTCTGGGGTTTTGAAACTTCCATACCAGAAACAGCATACACTGTTGCTCCATTGATATGCACTTTCTTGGCAGCAATCGGATGGAGCCATGTGATGCAGTGACTCACTGCCGACTTCTCCCTGCAAATGCATACGAATTATGTATCAGAAAAAATGAAGGATTGTATTTTGAATAGGGGAAGTGAAGAGTATTTAAATGTTTAATTTTTTTTTAATTTTTTTAATTTTTTTATTTTTTACGTACGAGTCGGGGGCACAGACGAGGACATTGTAGCGATGGGTGGATACGAGGACTTGGACGAGAGCGAGAATGCCAGGGCCTTCGATTCCGTCGTCGTTTGTGACCATCACGGTGGGCTTGTCGCCGGAGATGACAGTGGTGTTTTCCATTTCCTTGTTTGTCTGAATTTTGGTTTCGGAATTTTGGAGGAGAAGACAGAGTGAGAGGGAGGAAGGGTTAAAAATGAACTATGAAATTGTCACGGTGTCAGGCACATCATTGGGATAATTTATAAGATAAAAGAAAAAATTAGTATCATGTCTCTATTAATGTTCATTGATTGAAACCTTATTAGTTTTTAAATTTTGATCAAAGTCTTAATATTAATGTAATAATAAATTTACATGTCAGTTATATAATTTTTTTAAATAAAAATTAATAATTGATTTAGGATTTTAATACTCACACCTTTATTAAACTCCTAACTAATTATTAATTCAAAACATTGCCAAAATAAATAAAAATTTTGAATAAGTTTGTACCCATTAGCTTTTTAAAAAATGTTTTCAATTTTTTAATCGTATATGCACCATTCATGTAATTTTTTTTCAATTTTTAATCTTAAAATGTACAAGTTCTTAAATATACCAATTTGTTATATGTTAAATGTACCATTTTTTTATATAAATTCTAATCAATTATTTTTCTAACCATTTTTAAACTTATATGGGTACATTCTTTTCTTTTTATTTGAGAATGTATTCATGTCAAGTTTAATCGAAGAAATTTACTAATGTTATTAAGTCTAATATCTATTACTTTTTTTTGGTGTGGTTTTGAAGAATGTACCCATGTTTTGGTATAATAAGTTTTTTGTTAATTTTGATGAATGTACCCATGTTTATATATACATGCACAAAATAGTATAATTTATATTTTAATATTTTTAATCCCATAAATTATGGGTTTTTATTTAAAATCTCATTAATACAAACAACTATAAATTTTAATTTTTAATTTAAAAAATAAAGTAACATACATAGAAATAAAGTATCACATTAATTTCAGGAATTTCGATTAAAAATTGAAAACTAACAAGGCTTAGGTTAAAGAATATTAATAGTTAGGGACCGCATCCAAAGTTTATTTAAGATAAAATATTGAAAAGAGTAATGTTAGGAGACTCTCTCAAAAGTGAAACCTTCCATGAATTTTATGTCACTGCATGATTTTTGTACAATATTTTATATTAGCATGAAAATTAATATTAAATTGTAAGGTAACATAAAGTCCATGAAAACATTTAAGACAATCACGTTAGCATTTATTTACTGAAAAAGCAGAAAAAAAACAGAAGACAAGAGAGTCACTCGGGGCTGCGTCTTGTGCAAGCGGACCAGTAAATGTAAATGCCAGTTTGGTACATTGTATGTCCGCTTCCCGCCGTAATCACATGCATGCATTACCTAAATTCTATTTTTGGAGCCAATTTTCTTACACATTTTTTAACTTTTCATACTCCTTTTAATTGTTAGGTAAATGAAATAAAAACAACGAATACAATATATTAAAAGTTATAAGTGATGGGGGAGGCTGAAATGTCTATGTAAGTTTTCTCGGTTCTCGAAAGAAGTGGATAACTGTGGATTGCCACCAGTTGTCCCTTTAAAAAAAAAAAAAGTTTTTATCACAAATGGTTCCTGAAATTGATCAACCTCATCAACATGGTCCTTGAAATTAAAAATCAATCAATGTGGTCCTTGAAATTAGGTATCGCAAATCAATGTAGTCATTCTGTTACAATTCTATCAAAAATTTCGTTATGTGCTGATGTGGCGCACAAGTGGGTCCCACAATGTAATTAAATATTGCAATATGGATTAAAAATATTTAAATAATAATTAAAAAAAATATTTTATACAATTTAAAAAAAAAAGAAAAAAAAAAGATGATTGTTCATCTTTTTCTTCCCCTCCTACCCAGCGACTCACCATTAACGGATCGAACCGGAAGCCTTTGAGGTTCACATCGAGCTTCCTCAGAAGCTTCAGCACCGCTTCCCAAAACCCAACTTCTATCGCCGCTTCTCCTTCTTCGGCTTCAAAGAAACCCAAGTGGAAGAAGAAGAAGAAGAACCTTTTCGAGGTAGCCCAGTTTCTTCCCAACTGGGGATTGGGCTACCGAATGGCTAAGACCCACTCGGTCGGCGTCTCTTACCAGATTACCAAAATCAATCTTTACAAGGTATTGATTGCTATCAAATTTTCCTAGATTTTGCTGGGGTTTTTTGGTAGGAGGGGAAAAAGCTTCTTTTTTTTTTTCCTTTTGCTTTTGTTTTTAATTGTATAAAATAATTTTTTAATTATTATTGAAATATTTTTAATCCACATAGCAATATTTAATTACATTGTGGGACTTACTTGTGTGCCACATCAGCACATAACGGAATTTTTGACAGAATTGTGACGGAATGACCATATTGATTTGCGACACCCAATTTCAAGGACGACATTGATCGATTTTCAATTTCAGGGACCATCTTGATGAGGTGGGTCAATTTCAGGGACCATTTATGATAAATGTCACATCCCGGCCCGGGCCCCCACCACATCCAGGGCTCGACTCCACCGTAGCATGATATTGTCCGCTTTTGGTCCCGACCACGCCTTGACGATTTTGTTTCTGGGAACTCGCACGAGAACTTCCGAGTGGGTCACCCATCATGGGATTGCTCTCGCGCGAACTCGCTTAACTTCGGAGTTCCGATGGAACCCGAAGTCAGTGAGCTCCCAAAATGCCTTGTGCTAGGTAGAGATGAGAATATACTTATAAGGCTTAGATGATCCACTCCCCTGGGCAATGTGGGATGTTACAATCCACCCTCTTTAGGGGCCCGACATCTTCGTCGGCACACTTTTGGCCAAGGATTGGCTCTGATACCAAATTGTCACATCTCGGCTCGGGCCCCACCACATCTCAGGCTCGACTCCACCGTAGCATGATATTATTCGCTTTAGGCCCCGATCACGCCCTCACGGTTTTGTTTATGAGAACTCACACGAGAACTTCTCAGTGGGTCACCTATCCTGGGAATGCTCTCGCCCGAACTAGCTTAACTTCGAAGTTCCGATGGAACCCGAAGCCAGTGAACTCCCAAAAGGCCTCGTGCTAGGTAGAGATGAGAATATACTTATAGGCTTAGAGGATCCACTCCTCTGGACGATGTGGGATGTTACAATACAAACCCAAAAAAAAAAATTGATACATATTTATCATTACATTACGTTTATTTATTTTTATTTTTTCTTCAATTATTATTACTAATGATAGGTATTATTAAAAGAACTGTTATTACTTATTAGTACTAAAAATGATCACGTCCACTCTAAATTATAAAAATATAAGAAAAGACTGCATTTGAAAGATTATTACTAGCTAGTACCATACACCAAGTGCACCATAAGGGCTATGCCGAACTTACCCTCTTATTAACTTTCACCGTCTGAATGTATTCATTTTCACTTATAAATATGAAGTTTTTAATTTAAATCATTTGAATGGCGAGTTTAATATTTAAATATTCTCGACACACTTTGTAGTTCAGCCTAATTTCCCCACTCTCAATGTGAAAAATAAATACTTCTAGATTTGTCATACACTCAAAGATTTAGTTGTAGTTTTTGGACCACCTCCCACAACAATGGCGTCCGCCTCCTTTTTTGGGTTGTTTGATAAATTATTGTAGCTGGGCTGACCAAAGACCATTGACTGCTACTTCAAAAAAGGCTGCTTAGGGCGGTTTGTGGCCCAATTTATTTATGGATATAAATAAATGTATCCAACTTGTTTCATTTTTTTAATTGTTTTGGAAAGAATTTAACTAGTTGATTGAAAAAATAAATGAAAAAGTTAACTAGTTGATTGTATGTTCTTTAAAATTTCTTTAATAGATTAGATTACTTGTCGAGAAATAAATAATCATGATTGAATTGAGAAAATATTATTTTTACTTATTTGCTAATCTAATGAAAATAAAGTCGGACAACTTCAAGACTATTGAAGACTTATCCTAGTTACTCTCAACATCCAATCATCTAAAGGAGTGGTGGTTGTGTGTTAAATTAAAAGTTGGAATAAATTATGAAATTAGGGTATTAATATGATTAAATTAAGGGTATTTTTGTTGATCCATTATTTCATATTGTTGAACAACTTAACATGGACCTTGTTTTTTATGTGCTCACATTGTACTACAATATATATGGGCCCAAGGCTATTACAATTTCTTGTTGAGGAACTGACTTGTTTAAAATTGTGAGCCAGCTATTTAAGCCCAGCTTTTCCCTAAACTCCATGGGTTAAATATGGATGACTACACAATTTTTAAGAGTGATTTTTGTTCCTAACTTTTCACAATATTTCAAATAACAATTTAACATTTTAAAAACTAAACATATGTTAGATCACTAGCGTTAAGTGATGATACGGCTAAAACGATACCTTTTCATTGTCACACATGGAGTTTTGAATCTCAAAATCGATTCTTATCAACCAAGAAAACTGAGGGTTTGACTTGGATAAACGGGTTGATTTAATTTTAGAGATTTAGAGCTCCATAAATGAGGAATCAATGAAATCAATTTTTAGCATTGTCCACGTCATCAATTAACATTATTGACTTCATCACTTAATGATGGCAACCTAAAGAATGTTCAATTTTCAAAACATAATGTTTTGAAAGATTGTGAATAATTTAGAATCACTTTTAGAGGTTGGGTAATTATCCATATTTTTTGTCAAAAACTAAGCTTATGACTTGATTCACAACTCTTGCTGAACGATATTAAGCTGCTACATTAGCATGTAGAGTCTTCCTGTATTAGAAAGGGTACCAACACCACTTAGCACTACTGACTGTCAAGTGATATTCCTCTTTTTATATAAGTGTAAGGTTTTAATAAGTTCGATTCCTACGGTGCAAGTTTGAAAACAAATTGTTATGCGAACCCATTCTATAACTTAGCTTAAGTCTCTCATCCATTAGTGTAAATCTATAAAAAAAGTGTATCAACTAGTGTCAAATTTGTGTGAATAAATAGTTTATTGCTTTCTTTCTAAGTGAGATAATAACCATATTCCTTCTAACATGTGAGATAATATGAGGAACCATAACATATAAAGAATGATATCGTAAAATACTATGTACCCTAAAAAGAAAAGTATAACTATAATTAGCTACGATTAATAACACAACACCAAGATGACATCTTAAGCCGGAGAAGATCTTACGCATCACCAAAGTATATCTTATTGCTTGACCAAAAAAAAGAAGAATATTTTATTGTGTTTACAAACTTGTATTACATGAAGATAAATTGACATGTTTCATGTCACGCGATGTGATGTTGTAGACATGTAGGATATAACTTTATCATTGCGCAGGTTCCCACCCAAAGGTGACTTACCCAGTTGTGGTGTCCCTTGGTTCTACAACATTAACAAAGATGGCAAACTGCAGGCCTTAATTTGTTTAATTAGTGACGAGTCTTATATATGACATAGCCAGCACGATTCGTTTCGACCAAAAAAAACAAAACAAAAACCAGCATGACTCGCGATTGTTTTGGTAGTTAATCAATTAAGAATTTTACTTTCTACTCAATCTAGTGATGAAAGAAGACAAAACATCTCCAGGTCCAAGGTTTTATATAATTTAATCACAATCATTGTCCTTGACAAGAATCAAAACAAAGCTAATCACAAAGGGAGTACAAAACCCTAAAATTTATTCACATATCACTGTGACATTGGCGGATCTTGTCGCAGTCTCATTTGATTTATCACATGAGGTTATTCTAGATTATGATAGTGTTCTTGAAAAGACACAGTCGCCTCCCAAGAATTGAGATTGTGGTCCATTATGCTAACTTGGATGCGGTTTGGAATCAGAATGATGCATTTGCATTTGCAGTAGCTACTTTGATTCTGATCAGCGATGACATCGAATCTTGTTCTATTGATGAATGTCGACTTAGAATTGATTGGCCAAAATGGAAGGATGCAATCCAGGTTGAACTTGTTTCCTCAATGAAATGTAAAGTGTTTGGACCTGTAGTTCCAACGCCATCTAATGTGAAGCATGTTGGCTGCAAGTGGTTGTTTGTAATGAGAAGAATAAAAGAGTGCATTACAAAGCACACCTAGTGGCACAAGGCTTATCTCAATGCCCTAGAATTGACTACAAGGAGAGTTATTCCCTTGTAATAAACATCATAATATTCCGCTACCTTATCAGTTTAGTGGCTTCCGAAAGAATGAATATGCAGCTCGTGGACGTGGCCATAAAATATCTATGTAGAGACCTAGATACATATATCTATATGAAAATTCCCGAATGACTTGCAATACTAGTTCAAATAGTTCCCGACTATATAACACTCTCTACCAGATTGAGACGTTCACTTTACGGATTAAAGTAATACGGACATATGTGGTATAACCGCCTTAGCGAATATCTAATCAATCCGGGATATGTGAATAACAAGTTATGCCATTTCCTGTTCATTAAGAAGCCATATTTCGGATTTGTGATTTTTACAATCTATGTTGATGACATGAATCTTATTTGGACTTCGGAGGAGCTTGAGAAAACTGCCTCGCACCTAAAGTCAGAATTTGATATGAAAGATTTGGGAAAAATCGATTCTGCCTTGGCCTAGAGATAGATCATTGTTCAGATGGTATTTTGGTTCACCAATTGAACTACATCCACAAGAATCACAACATGTTACGCCCTTTTAACGAGGATAAAGCGAAGCCTACGAGTATTCCCATGGTCGTCTGAACTCTGGATGCAAAACAAGATCGATTTCATTCTAAAGATAAGGATGAAGAGGTTTTGGAACTTGAAGTTAGGGCTGGGCAAACTGGCCTAGGACCCGCGGGGTGGGTCGGGTTTAGTCAGTTCGGGGCGGGTACAAATTTTGTAAACTCAAAACGGGGCGGGGTGGGGCGAGTCCATGTAATTGGCGGGGCGAGCTGGTTTCAAATTTCTGAAAAAAAAGGCCCTCGGCCAGGACCATTGGTACCGTCCATTATATGGAGATTAAATCTCCATCATTGATTTAAAACAAATCTTACTCTCGGTCTTTCTCCCCACTATCGATATTTCCTAAGTCAGTAGACTATTCTTTCTCGATCTCAAATCCCCAACTCAAGCATCAATTTGAAGGTCTCTTTGCAGACTTCAACTACCACCATTCGTCGTTGTGACTCTGGCAAAGATGATCAAGAAGGATGAGGACAACACTGCCTCCCTCGACGACCTCACAGAGAAGGAGATCGGCATCTTCGCCGACTGGGAGAAAAAGTTCGAAGCTTACCCAGTTATTGAGGTCTTCCATTGGTGGCTCCAACCACATCGCCGTGCGCACTTCCATGGCCTCCGCCTCAGCTCAGCTCGTATATCAGTCGTTGGCGATGTTGTAAGTCTCTCTCTCTCCCTCTCTCCCTCCCTCTGTGAATTTCCGAAACCGTCGTGGGTTGATTGAATTAAATTTCGTATTTATATTCTCTAAATTTTCATTTTTTGTTTTGATTTGATGTAATTTGTAATGGCGAGGGTGGAGGTCTTGAATCCATGAGGAAGACGACGTATCTGGTTCGATTTGTGCGTCAGGGTCAGCGAGAAATGCTTGAAGACGATGTCTCTGGTTCAATCCGTGAGGAAGACGACGTCTTTGGTTCTCATAGGGATTCAGTTTTATTTTATTTTTTTATGAATTCAAAATTGTATTTGAAGATTTTGTATAGGAGGTGCTTGATGGAAGTGGCGGGGATCTTCAGGGTTGTGAGTGTTAGGGTTAGGATTTTGCCCTCCAAAAGGGTCACGAATAAGTTCTAGGTGTTGGATTTGGCAATGGTGGATACTGGGAAGAATCTGGATATTGAAAATTAAGGAAAAAAAAAAGAGCTTGTACCCGTTGGACACGTAGGAACATGCCTGTTTTATACGGGTGGGGTTAGGTCCGGTTCTCAATTTTAAAATAATAAAATCCACCCCGTCCCGACCAGTTGTATTTTCAAGTGGGTCCGGTCCGGTCCCTTCAATTTTGGGCCCGGCTCGGCCAGTGCCCACCCCTACTTGAAGTTCCTCACCTAAGTGCAATCATTACTTTATTGTACTTGACTCAATGCACTAGATTAGACATCTCATTCCTTGTGAATCTTTTGGCAAGATATAACAATGCGCTTACAAGCAGACACTGGACAAGTGTTAACTTAAAGGTACAATGGATGTGGGCTTATTCTATCCTACACATTTTCAAGCGGATCCAATCCCCTTAATCCTTAGAATGATGTTCGCTTTGTTGGTTATTCTGACACTGGTTAAATATCTGAACCGCACAAGGCGTGGTCTCATTATGTCTTTATCGTTAGAGATACTGCAATATCTTGGAGATGATTCAAACAAGAGTTGGTTGTTACATCTTCAAATCACGCTAAGATTCTAGCTCTACAAGAAGCATCGCCTGAATGCTTCTGGTTGAGGGGCATGATTGATCACATAAACCTCAAGTGGATTTTCTTCCATTGCGGATGTTCCAACAACGATTCATAAAGAAAACTTAGAGTCTTTGTATTACTTGTAAGGCAAGAAAACTCATCATAATTAATATAAATAAAGATACAAAATCAAGAAATGAACACACAATTTCTCATGCACTTGAGAACTTTTGTCTCCCATTCCCTCTCTTTCACCCACTTTTATAATTAGTTTCACAATACCCCCACTTTTATAATTAGTTTCACAATACCAAACAATTTATTTTTATATTTTTGATTTTCTTCTTTCTGGGACTTGAACAAACAGTAAGAAATTGTTTGTTGGCACTTCGCAGTGTAAAATAAAATACGCATGAGTTTGGTAATTGGTCATGCATGTTAGGCACCTGTCAGCTCTCTGGATAACATTGAAGACATATATACTGGGAGATATAGTTCTATTCATACTCTTACTTTTACCTCTCATATTTTTAATAATTTTTAACTATTAATTTTTTTTATTCAATTAATCTAACGGTTAAAAAAAATTTAAAAAAAAAGAGATAAAAAAAAAAAGTATAGATAGCATTACCCCACGTTCGGAGGTTCCTATCTTTTTTAACCAAAATTTCATGGACTGTTTTCAACACTGCCGGTCTTGAGGAGTGGAGCAGGATCTCTAATATATCTAGTACCAAGAAGGGTCAAGAGGTTTCTTTTTTAATTACTTAAAATTTGGAACAAGTTTGCAGATATTTTGTTACATTTGATCTCGAAATATTTATCCAATTCACTAAAGTAGGAAAAAAAACAAATTTCTCAAAATACTGAATGCGCGAGTCCAAATATATAAAAATGCAAATCGAATATGGAAAAGCAGAAATCAAGGATTGCGTGGATATTTAAATGCATGCAAAGTAGATTTGGGTTTGGATTGCGTTTAGAATTTTCTAGTATATATCGTGTATTATATGCTGAAATTCATATTTATTCGGTACATACAATACATCAGAGTATATATTGGAGTTTTCGTTGCATCCAAATCTACCTGACAATTTGTTTTAGTTGCTATAGATCATAGTGCAGTTGGCCGGTGGAAATTGGATATATTCCAAGCAATAAGATGTGGCTCCAATTAATTTTTTCTGGTTTGTGTTGTGGGATATTTGGACCATTTGGTTCCAGTTCGTCCTGCAATGTTCAAATGGAGGGGACCGGCCGAATGGAAAAACCCAAAAATATGCAAACCAAAATATTTTAGGCCTTCCAGTCCTCATAATTTTATATGCTTCTTTTTCATTCACTCATGTTTATATATAATGAGGGAAAGTACACCGCGGAATGATCCTTTTTGTTAATAAAATAAGGACATGCATGTGTTAATCTTTATTTCATTAGAATGGATGTCATCGTAATGATGTTTATGTGTCATGTAAGTTATTTTTTATGGCGAGGGACCGTAGAATCTCAACACAAAAACAGTTTTAAGCCATAGATTTTTGGTAGCATATTCTCAGAAGGGTAATACAAGGAAACCAACTATTAGACTAAATTTGTAAATCATATGACGTAATTGTTGATTATTGAATTATTACTTATATATTAATTAATATGTTTATCTTCTATTAATGACACATCACAGATTGTCTAGTGGAAAACTAAGAAGGGTTTGACAACTAGCATGAACTATATCGTCCCTATCCAAATATCAAATTTAACGTGAACTTTAGTAATATATATTGATAAAATAAATTAATAAATAATAAGATCATATCAGCAACATAATGCAGACTCATCGATTGAAAAAACCACAAATTAGCGTATAACCCTAACACAAAAAGCTCAAATATTAGGTTAAGCCTCCAGTAATATACAATCTCCTTACTCAGATTTTACTTTTCAATTTCATATTGAAAATAATTTGAGCTTTTTCTTTGTACAAACGATATTAGACTAGGAGTAAACATACTACTCTAACCACCTTAGTTAAACTAATTTAGGAGAGTATGCATAATTTCTGAGTTGAAAACTTCATAATCTACCAAACGATAATAATATGAAAACCCAAATTCCAAATTCATTGACAGGCTAAAACACCAAAACCAAATATGATTACAAGTTTACAACGCAAAAGCAAAGGCATAATTAAACCTAACTTATAGCCTTGAACTTGGTTGAACATGTGGTATGCCTCTTTAGGCCCCGTTTGGGATTGAGGTGATTTTAAAAAAAGCCACTGTGAAAAAAAGCTGAGGGTCATTTTTGTGTTTGGTAAACTGAAAAAAAAGGGCTTATTTTGGAAGCTGCTATGAGAATAAGCTGAAAATCAAAAGAAAAGTTGAAGCTGCTATTTGCTGCTTTGAAAAAAAGCCAGTTTTTTCAAAGCACACGGAGCTACAGTGCTCCTTTAATGAAAAGACACACTATCATCCTGCTTTTTTTTCCAAAAGCACTTTCACAAAAAAGTTTACCAAACACTCTACTGGCTTTATTTCACAGCCGCTTATTCTCACAGCACAACCGCTTATTCTCACAGCAGCTTTTTTTCAAAGCACAGCAATACCAAACCAGCCCTTAGTCTGAAAACCATAATTAAACCTAACTTATAGCCTTGAACTTAGTTGAACATGTAGTATACCTCTTTAGTCTTTTGCTCTCTTGCCGGCAGCAGCTCATGCATGGCATGTATGCTCAATTACATGCATGCTGTGGTTAGGTTTTAGTCTAGACATATTTCTTGCGAACTAGCTACTGCTAGATGGTATCACGCACCTAACAGTATTGGGCATTGCATGGGGACCGATATTCGCTGCAGGCTTTCACACGAACGTAGAAGCATCGACTTTTGATCATAAATCACATGCTATGCAATCTATTCATTTTGAGATTTTCTACGTGCTTCTCGAGAATGGACTTTAATTGTTAAACTTTTAATTTGATACTAAATTAAATTATTTATTGTGTGGTTTAGCATAACATTTCTCTCTTCTTAATATAAAATATATCATTGTATTAAAAAAAAGAAAAAGATACAAAAATAAAGATATAACAGTTGAAAAGTCCAAAATATTTATATTCCACAGAAACAAATTTTTTTTTTTACTTAGTTGTTAATTTGATTCCTTTAGAGCACCATCAATATGTTCTTTGCACCTTCTATAATATCATAATTTTTTATCTTCACAAAACCTTAGTTTGGACAGCTGTCTCTGTCGGTGGTTCGAACCTATTCAAATTTAACAACCAAGATGATGGACAAGTTGGAAAGAGCTCTACAATTAACAGTAGATAGAATCCATATCATTACAAAAGAAAAGGAAAATAAATACAACACGATTACACGAAAGATACAACAACTTCAAGAGATAAGAGAGGCGACTGTTTTTTCATACCATGCCTAACCTTTGAGCTTTGATTTCCAAATCGAGCCTAATATACATGGCCTGTTTGACAATACTTTTGTAAGAAACACTTTTGTTTATAAGTTTTTTTCCATAAGCGGTATTAAAATTACAACAAAATCATTATGAGAAATCAACATGATTTCTAAAAGTACTTTAACTCACAGACATTTTTATTATTCTTAAATATTTGTCAAGTAAAACGACAATCAAATAGAACAAGATACTATATGGACAAGAAAAAAGTAGAAAGCATAGTATGAAGTTTCATGTAGGCCCATAGTCGAGTCCTCACCACACCCCCCATTTTCCTACTACGAAGTCTTCACAAGATTTTCGTGATTTAAATATAAAATTTTACCCCAAATGAAAAGGTTCCACTTTCTCATTTGTACCACAAAACCATAAAATATCACATTTACATAATTATGAATTAAATGTATAAAGAATAATGCTAGAAAAATCAAATAAATATACCATATTAGTGTATTTACATGATGTGACAAGTGATTTATATAATTAACAGAGTGCATTTTTGCTCACCACCCTCAAGTAGTGGTAAGGCTCACATATATGTATCACTGTTAGATGATTTTAATTTGAAGATTTCTGTCTATCTACTACTCGAATCTTGAAATTCAAACTTATCTAACGATGATAAATTGGGTGGCGAGCATACACTATAATTTATGGTGGTGAGCGAAAATACTCTCAAATCAATATTTAATCAGATAAATCATTAAGTGCCGTGGAGACCACATTTTCTACTCAATTCATCATAATCTTCATCCCCTCTACAATACAAAATACTCTTATTTATAAAAACTCTAACCCCAGAGTATTTTATATTCTCTACACAAATTTTAAAATTTAAATTTATTTAACAGAAATAAATAAGATAATGAACATCGCTCTTCATTTGAGTCGGTGACACAAACATTACCCTTCTTGGGAGGTTGAATTGAATGGTGGAAATATTTGCCTTGTTGTCTGTGAAGGGTAGGGGTGCAATTCGGACGGATTAGAAGGTCAACTTAATCTTAACCAACTTTTATAATTTAGGTTCGGGTTTGGGTTGAGTTGCATTTGGGTTCGGGTTCACTTGGTTTGGGTTCGTATTGTCCAACTTTTTCAAATTTAATCTTGTAACAACTTAGTTTCCAAGAATTCCTAAAAAAAATAAGCCAAGTAGCGTCAAAGCTAGCTAACTTTAATTTCGTAAATCAATCTACTATAAAATTTTAGGATTTAGAGACTACGAATATGGGGTGATTAATCAAATCCTCGTATTTCCTAATGGTGCGTTTGTTGTACCGGACTATCTCGGACTGGATTAGCTTTAGGGACTAAGCTGGATTGGCTTAGACTAAACTAAGCTGGACTAACTTAGTGAAGCGTTTGGTGCAGTGTCGGATTAAAAAGCAAGATAATTAATAAACTGTAATATTATATTATGTATTGTATATCTAATATTATATTATAATTTTATGTATTTTATTATTTTATGAAATCATCTACCTCTCTCTAATGGCCAACATTTTTTTATTTCTAAAATCATCTCTCACAAAACCTATTTTCCTCCGCCACTCTCTCAATTTCACCATTTTTGTCTAGAACATCTATCTCTCTCTAACAAATTCTAGAAGGCACGACAAATCAATTCAAAGATTTCGGTTTTGGTCGAATTGGGGTCTGGGTTCTTGGTGGGGTTGAACCCAGATGAGAAATGGGCCGCTTAGGTGGGTTTTTTCTGGGTGTTCCAGGACAAATTGAACGACGGCTTGGACGGCTGGACTAATTAGGAAGGTTACTTTCTTCATCTTCCTCTTCTGATGTTTGTGCTTGGATGTCAGTGGGTTTTATTTTTGGGTTATGCGTCAGATTCCATCGATTCAGAGAGAAAAAAAGAGAGAGATAATTGTTAGCTTTGAATGTGGATGCTGGTTTGGGAGGTGGGTGGCTGAGGGTAATTGCAGACTTACTCTTCTGGGTTTTCTGGGAGATTGGGAAGTCTACAGTCGTAGATAAGAAAGAGGAAGCAGGAAGGGGCGAAGCGGATTAGCAGTCCGCTCAATATTGGGGGGTCTCGCTAAGACTGGCTAGAGAAGCCTTTATTCTGGGCGAGTCCCTTTTAGTCTCATTAAAACTAGTCTCAGTGCCTAACAAACACGGGATTAGACTAACACTTAGTCCAGTCCAGTTTAGTGAAAGCCAATGAAGGCAAACAAACGCATCCTAAAAGCTTAAGTAGTTATAACGGGTAATTTATTAAAAAAATATTAGAAAGGGCATTGGTTTTGGACTTGGCTCATTGGGTTTAGTATGAGCATTAATTGATATGGGCTACAATTTGGTTAGATTGAGTTTGGCTAGTCGGGTTGGATTGGGTTGGGGATGGACAAGCAAATGATCAACCCAACTCAACCCAATCAATGAACGGGTTGAAATTGAGTTGAGTTCAGACGGGTTATAACAAAAAAAAAACTACTTATTAGGGTTTAAAGTCGAATTAAACATGGACGGGTTTGTATTGGTCTGACCTAAATTGAGGGTAGTTGTCGTTGGCGATTAACTTTGTCCTCCTCCAGATGGACTCTCCAAGGCTCTTTGCTTTCCTCTTTTTCCCTCCACAATAAACAACAACAATTATTCCAATTTCTTTCCTCCATCATTTTATTATTAATATTCATCACCGTTTTAGTCTCCTTTAGCATTGGATGACTCATCTTCTTCTTCTCCTCTCTCTCTCTCTCTCTCTCTCTCTCTATATATATATATATATATATATGTATATGTATATGTATATGTATACCTGTGACTGTGTATTGATTGAGATAACAAGAAACATTTGATATGCATGGTGAGAAGAAGTAATTTAACATAGAGAAATTAATAGCTAAAAGTAGAAAAAAAGGAATGAATAGTGTTACTGCTTCTGAAGAGGATTTCTCTGAGTTTGTAGAGGTTGATCCTACTGGAAGATATGGAAGAGTAAGCTCCTGTTCTCATTTCCTCTCATTTATTTTCATTTTTCGTTTAGAATTTAGAATTTTGTTATTTGGGTACGTTTAGAGTTTAGTTTTTTACTCCAAGTTTGCTGCTTTTTTTGCAGTACAATGAAGTTCTTGGCAAAGGAGCTTCAAAAACAGTGTATGGTTTCAATACCCTTTTCATATTACTGCACAACTATGAATTTTTATGTGGTTTAATCAAAACCCTTTTCAGATTAATGCCCAACTTGAGTTTTTATGTGGTTTAATCTGAAAGCGTTCTAAATATATTTCCCAAATTTAAATTTTTATGTGGTTAAACTCAAAACCCTTTTCAAATTAATGCCAAGGTTTGAATTTTTATGCAGAAATATGTTTTTCTGTTCATGTTTATGTGTTGGTTTTTGCAGTTATAGGGCCTTTGATGAGTATGAAGGGATTGAAGTGGCATGGAATCAAGTAAAGCTTTATGATTTTCAGAGAAACCCTGAGGATCTTGAGAGGCTATACCGCGAAATTCATCTGCTCAAAACCTTGAAACACAGCAATATCATGAAATTTTACTCTTCCTGGGTTGATACTGCCAATAGAAACATTAACTTTGTTACTGAGATATTTACTTCTGGTACTCTCAGACAGTAAGTCTCAATTTTAGCCTTTTTTTTGGTCTGAGTCTATAAATTTTTTGTTGATTATTCAATGTGGATAATTTTTTTTGGATTGTTTTTGTGTGTAGGTATAGGTTAAAACACAAGAGAGTTAACATAAGAGCAGTGAAACATTGGTGTAAGCAGATTTTGAAAGGGCTTCTCTATCTTCACAGCCATGACCCTCTTGTGATTCACAGAGATCTTAAGTGTGACAACATTTTCATCAATGGGAACCAAGGTGAGGTCAAGATTGGTGATCTTGGCCTCGCTGCTGTCCTCCGTAAATCCCACACTGATTGTTGTGTTGGTAAGTTATTTCTTTTTGGCTTAAAGTCTTTTCAGTGATTAGAATATATAGAATTGCTTGACAATTTGAGGTGGTTGGGAGTTTTTACACTTTCAGATCAACTCATCTTTGTTTTGTTTCTCTCTTTTTCTTTGCTTTCTTTCCGCTTGCTCAGGAACACCGGAGTTCATGGCTCCAGAGGTTTACGAAGAGGAATACAATGAGTTAGTTGACATTTATTCTCTTGGGATGTGCATCTTGGAGATGGTTACCTTTGAATATCCATACAGTGAATGCACTCATCCTGCTCAAATCTATAAGAAAGTTATCACTGTAGGAACTCAAAACTCTCAAGTTACTTTTCCAGATTGGTTTTTGTTTCTTTCAAGTGATTTATGTATTTAATTTTCGATATAGGGGAAAAAACCAGAAGCCCTATTCAAAGTAAAGGATCCTGAGGTACGACGTTTTGTTGAGAAATGCTTAGTGACCGTGTCTCGTAGGCTTTCTGCTAGGGAGCTTTTGAGAGACCCTTTTCTCCAGGTTGATGAGTACGGATATGATTTAAGGCCAATAGAGTATCAAGGGGATATGTATGAAATAGGGCCTCTCTTAAGGCAACCTCACTCTGCACTTCACCAAAGTAACAGCTCTTTCAGCAACGGGTATGGAAATTATCTTGGTTACGAAACTGAAAATGATTTGGATTACAATCCGGTTGATTACAGATTGAGCGAAATTGATCTCTTAGCTTGTCAAGAGGATGAGCATTTGGGAGATGTTGACCTCACAATCAAATGGAGGTGTAGAGAAGACGATGACATCTTTTTAAGGCTCAGAATTGCAGATAATGAAGGTGAAAGTTTCAGTCTAACTTCTCAAGTATTCTAAATATCATCTCTGTGGTTTGCTGTAAATTTTGAAATGAAACTAAAGGTTCATTTTCTCTGCAGGCCGCATCCGAAACATCTACTTCCCTTTTGATACTGAGAATGACACGGCATTGAGTGTTGCTAGAGAGATGGTTTCTGAGCTTAATATCACATACCAAGATGTTACAAAAATAGCAGAGATGATTGATGGTGAAATTGCTAGCTTGGTACCGGAATGGATTGGGGGACGTGGCATGGAAGAAATTCCCCATTGCAATAATGCAAGTTTTTGCCAGAATTGTGCTTCGTATGGTTCCATTTTGGATTATGCATCATCAGATATTCCCGGCGTCAATCACCTCCAAGTTCTTCAGTGCTCAAAACACGCATCAGCTGCTGTCCATGGACGTTTCGAAGAAATCACCTACCAAGTTGAAGGCTCAGAGCAAAGTCTTACAGAAGGTGCACCTAGAACATCAAACCATTCTAATGGCTTGCACTATGCCGATATCTGGGCTCAAAGAGAAGGACCGAAATTAAGCTCACAAGGTTCAGGAGATTCGAGAGACATCCAATGTGATGAAAATCATGAAACATTGGATGCAACAAACTTTGGAAAGGAAGGGAGAATCATAGCCATGGACAATCAGAGCAGTTCCAAAGCAAGAAATTCCATCTCAGAGAAACTTTCAGCCACTAATGATTCGTTAGATGATTATGAGAATGAGCTTCGTCAAGAACTAAGATGGCTCAAAGCAATGTATCAAATGCAGTTGAGGGAGATTAGGGATCAACAGCTTGGAGCTAAATCGAAAGCTTCAAGCCTAAGTCCAAATTCAGACCACTCAGAGCACAGGGAAACAGATGGAGCTTCAATGTCCTTGGCATCGCCCCAGCGGACCAAAGAAAACAAAAAACCTTCCTTGAAACCGTTTTGCTCCGCGAAGCATTTTACATATTTTCCAGTGGATGCCGAAAAGAAACATTTAGCAAACCCTGGTGCTCAAAATCATGAGGCATTTGACGGGGCTTATAGTCCTGAACAAATCGTCACTGCAAAGAGTTTCTACGCTAGTGCATTGCTTCCGCACTCTCTTCACCGTGCAACTTCTCTACCGGTTGATGCTATAGACGTTTAAGCCCTGCCAACTTCTCTAATTCTGTCACCAGGTTCACACCACAACCTCAAATAATACCAGCAGCTGTCTCTTTTCACCGATACGAAAAAACGCATTGTGATTGATATTATTTGTACAAGCAGAGACGTAATTTACAACTTGTAGGTTTTGTTCTCAGATGGAAACAATTCTCAGATAAAAAAAAAGTTGAATTTATGTACACTACTCTCTAACAAGAAAGTAACAAAGCTAGATTCCATGAATTTCTGTCTCAAGTCTCTCAGAAGGAAGGAGATAAGAGTTAAAGGAGGAGGATTCTGTGATTTATGATGACTGCAGATGGCAGTGCATCAGTGATGGTGTGTGTTATAATTACTTGCCAGCCAAAATTATTCTTTCCATGATGTATTTGCATATGTGATGGGAGTAAACTATTTGATACATTTCTTTATGGTCCATAGAATGCCTTTAAAATGAATATGCCTCGTAACATGCAAGTTCTTCTCGTCAACAAGGCAAGCTTCCTAATAATTATTCCTAATACTTACTCCAAGTACCCACAAGAGCTTAAGCTGTTTGGGCAGGTGTCAACAATGTATATAGATCAAAAGTGCTTGAACCGTCTGAGAATGTGCCAACAACGTATACAGATCACACAAGCTTAAAACTCCAGGGAATGGTCCGGCAATGTAAATAGTTTACGTAGCACCTTGACAAATTGTAATATGCTTCTCACTCATTATGATGGTATTGGATTACAAAAGCTTAAGCCGCTTGAGAATGAGTCAGCAATGTATATATAACTTAGAATACTAGGTCAGTGTACCAACAGGCAACAACTACAATTTGGTGTGTTATTAATGATCTACTTCCTTTTCCTCAACCCAAACTCGCTTTTCTTTTTCTTCTTTACATAAGGTAAAAGCTCCTTAAACAATACCACTTTAAGCGGCTTTGGGGGAATTGGATCCTATCCGGATCTAAATTGTAGGGATCCTAGGGAACATCTTAGCTATTTATCGTGTATCGTACGGTCAGAAATCATTTGATTTTTTTATCTAAAATTAAACACAAATAGTACCTAACGAAAATTGGTTGCACAATATACGATGAACGGCTAAGATGTGAAGATTCCTAGGATCCCCATGAATCGCTTTGGGATGGTTGGTGGTTTTACAGTACAAAAGTAGAATTGTCCAGCTGAAAGTCTACTATAGCTCGACTGGTGTAAATACCATGGACGTCATTGCAGCGACATGTGAATTTTGGCCTCACCAAGTTGTCAACTTCTACTATGATAATTGAGAACGAGGATTTCCTCCAAATCGAGTATCACTACACCAAATGATTATTGGTCGTTAAGTATATTCAAGGACTATTTCAAAGTTATGTTGAGGTTGAATATAAAAAATAATAACAATTCTCTACGTGCAATTATAGTATTCAGTGGCGGATGTACACTAGGTCAGGACAAGTGAAAGCTATTGCCCATGTTGGCCATTTTCTACTATCCCTATCCTTAAGGTTGCGCCACATTACATTAATGTACTCTGTGAGGATATGTCACTTAGGTTAGGTGTTCGACAAAATACCTATTGGGCTGGAATTATTTTAGCGAATAGATATTAGGGAGTTTTAACGAAAAGTCCGCGGTACTGTTCACTTTAACGAAAAACCACATTTTTACGTTAAAAAATCTAACCTGATACTATTCACTTTACCCTTTATTTTGTCCTTATCGTTAAAACTCAAAGTTTTGAAGTCATTTTCATTAGTTTTACTTAGATATTATGGTAGTAAAAAACTTACGGCCTTCTCTTGAAAATCAATGTTTGAACGTTTCGAATCTTGTCTCACTACGAAAAAATCATGAATTCGCCATTGCCAATGCAAATAGAAGATCTATATAAGTAAACAATAATTTAGATCATAGTATGCATTATGCAAACTCAAGTGTATCCACCTTTCGTTTCAGTTAATGTATGCATGATTGCATCCATCCGGACCATCCCCTCGAGTGCAAGATGAAAACATTGAAAACGGCTTTTTATCTTACGAGTTATTGAAAAAGTGTTTGTACAGTAAGCACTTTCACACGTAGACAGATTCCATTTCTGATCGGTCTCTTTTAAAAGTGCTTCACAAAGCAACCTTTCCCATGTTGAGTGGGTCAAGTATCAGTTCAGTACATCAGAAAAATCATGAAAAGTAAAGGTAACCGTGCAGAAAGGAAAGAGCAACGCATGATCACTAAGGCCATTTCCAACCGAAGGGTCTAGATGGTCAAAAATAGCCCAAAAATGGTCTTCAACCGAGGACTAGGCCATGGACTCCATTGGACAAAAAGGGCCAAATGACCAACCGGCCGACCCCAGGCCTGGCCAGAATTCAAATTGCAACAGCTAGCCGTCATTTTTGAAATTTATTTTTTTACAGTTCTTTTATGTTCTTTTTTTTTTACAATTTTTTTAACATTCTATTTTTTTCTTATAACTTCCTAAGCCATTAAACAACATTAAATTAAATTAAGTAACATGAAACAACATTAAACAATAAAATAACATTAAATAACATTAAATAACATAAAAATTATACAACATAAAAAATATATTTAACAACATAAAACTTAAACGCTTACTCCATGCTTCTTTTGGCTCAAAAATATGCAATATGATCCTGTTGTAGGTACTTGTTTATGGCACGAGAACGGATTATCCTATAGCGCCTCATGTACTTATTTATAGAGATACTATCAGTTCTTGGAATGAAAGACAAATTAGACCCATCATATGTTTTTGCATGAGCCCTTCTTGACCTATTTGGATACTTTTGGTCGTCATCAGACTCTCCATCAATATACCCATCTTGCTCATCCTTCACAATCATGTTGTATAATATGATGCAAGACATCATGATGGAGTACAAATTTTCTCAACTACACCCTCTTGCTGGTTCCTTGATGATATTCCACCGTGCTTGTAGAATACCAAAAGCTCTCTCAATATCTTTTCAGTTTGCCTCTTGGTGTAAGGTAAAACACTTTTCGGCATCATTTTTAGGGTTTGGAATTGCTTGGACATGTGTTGCCCACTTTGGGTAGATGCCATTTGCCAAGTAATACCCCATATTGTACTAACGGTCGTTGATGTAGTAGTCAAGTTGAAGTGATTTACCTTCCGTCAAGTTATTGAAGAGGGATGAACGCCCAAGAATTGTAATGTCATTTTGGGATCCAAGGACTCCAAAGAAAGCATGTCATATCCATGTGTCATACGAGGCAACCGCCTCTAACACAATAACTAGCTTTCTCGACCTTTTGCTAAAGCCGCATCGCCATCTGGTAGGATAGCTTTTCCAATTCCAATGCATGTAGTCTAATGACCATATCATGCCAGAAAACCCACGGTCTTCAGCTTTGCGAATGAGTCGATCCAGATCTTTTTTATTTGGCTCGTGGAGGTACTCCTCTTTGTAAAGCTGAATAATTGTGTTATAAAATTCAGCAATAGTATCAAGGCATGTAGACTCAGACATACCATGGATTTCATCCATCGAATCAACTGGCGAGCCATAGGCCATCATTCGTAGTGCAACAATAACCTTTTGATGAGGTGAGAAACTAGGGTGGCCTGCTCTGTTCAGCTTTTGTTGAAAGTATGGATTGACCTGTTGGACATTATGAAGTAAACGCTCGAAAACATGACACATCATCCCGAGTTGAGGTTGAAGTAGTTGTGGCATGTGTCATCGCTCTGTTTCTTGGTTTGTAAGAGCGACCAGCAATAGAATCATCCCATTGAGGTTGTCGCAGCCATGGCTACCACATATTGTGTGTTTCACCATGCTTCATCTTTTTCATCGGACTTCTCATCTTCTCGTCTCATCTACGCCTATTTTTCTTCCAATTTGGAATTGGATGATGACCCCTAGTTGGAATTCGAAGAGGATCCAAATTTGGAATTCATTGTAAACTTGAATTGAAAGAGATTGAATTCAAAGGTGTGTGAATTATAGCCCAATATCCATCCTATTTATAGCAAAAAAAAAAATCAAATCCAATGGCTAGCTAACGTCAACTAGTTGTTAGATTTGAATTTAAATTTTTTTTGGCCAATTTTTTTTTAAAAAAGAAATTAAAAAATATTCTTTATTTTCCCTATAAATTTAAGTTGTTATAGTTTTTAAATTTAATTTGTAGTTTTTAAATTTAAGTTGTAGTTTTTAAATATAAGTTGTTGTAGTTTTTAAATTTAAGTTGTTGTAGTTTTTAAATTTAAATAATAAATTATGTTTGGCCCTTTGGCCCTCGGTTGGAGATGGTTTTTTGTGACAGGGCTAAAACGAGCCTTATGACCCTTTGGCCCTCAGTTAAAGATGATAAAAAATATGACTTTGCACTGTTCATTAAAATATTTAATTTCTTGGATGGCGAGAAGGCTAAAACGAGCCATGTGGCCCTCCTTCGATTGGAGATGGTCTAATAATCTTTCATTGATTATTGTACATCTTTAGTTATACTCATCAGCTCCTAAGGCCATCTCCAATCGAAGGAGGGCCAGATGACTCATTTTAGCCCTATAGCCCTCCAAGAAATTAAAATTTTAATGAACAGTGTCATACCATATTTCTTATCATCTCCAACTGAGGGGCCAGAGGGCCATAGGCTAAACATAGCCCCATGACAAAAAATCATCTCCAACCGAGGTGGCCAAAGGGCTATATTGTGATAACCCGTCCCTAATTTTACGATTTTATTAATTTTAAAATAGTGAGAATGCCCTAGAGGCAAGGATTTTGACTTCTGTTGACCGTATTTTCATGACGTGTACGAGTTGCTATTTAGTCATATTCTTGAAGTACTTGATGGTACGAATGCATACGCATAATCAAAATAGAAATTGGAGTTACGGTTAAAATTTTACAAAACATCGAATACCGAAGGTAAATTGGTAATTTCATGTTTAGAGATACTTTGTATTGTTTGTGAGACATATAGGGCCCACGCCCCATTCCTTCACCACTCATGTGACTCTTTATCTCTCGGGACACCTATCCTTCATATTCAAATCTCCCCATCTTGTTTCCTCCACTAGATGGCTGCAACATCACTTTCTCCCTCTAACTTTCTCTCTCTCTGTCTTCTTCTTATTCTTTCCTTCTTGCCGTGCCTTTTCTTTCTCGTATTTCACTAATCTTTTCTCCCTCTTTCTTTCATTTTAAAAAGACCAGCAGACCCAGTTGCTCTGGCGAGACCCCTTGTCACAGTGCCACCACTCACCATGACGTCGAGATGACACCTTCACCGTGTCTCATTCTCTACCACTTGTTCCACCTCTCTTACCTCTTCTCGGACATCTTTGCAAGTGCAGAGAAACTACATCACCATCATCCATGCCATTTTGACGAGCGCATCATCATGAACTTGGACCTGTTGCAACCACTACCCAAGGATTAACACCATCGAGCATGGAATCTGCACTGTACAATGGCCGTATCACTGTTCACTTATCTCTCCGACCATGGTGAGCTTCGAGACCCTTAAACCTTCCTTATTTTGAAGATCTTATGTTGTTCTAACATTAAAAATGGTGATTGGTGACAATTTAATATAGGAAGTAACTTGGGAAAAATTTCCCAGATTTTTGGAAATACTATGACCCGTGGCCATTTGGCCACTTTCAATAGGTATAGATCAATACATTACATTTCTAGCTTCAAGTTGATTTTTGTATCATCGAAATTGGTTTAGAAATAAGCTCGTTAGGAGCTCTAGAAGTCGGAGCAAAAACCTGCAAAATTGCAAGAACTCGCGAGGAAGGCGAGTACGTTTGTACTCGCACGCACGTCGGCGGGCGTGGGCGCGTAAGGTGGTCAGCGCATGCGGCGCGTGGAGAAACTCGAGGTCCCTCCTTAGGTTTCTCAACGTGTCGGACTCGAATCCATCCTCCACTTTCCGAAATTCAACCATTTTAAAATAGTTCCTTTATTAGCCATACTTTGTACGAAAACACATGTATACGTTAGTACGTTACGTTTTTTCATAAATGGTTTCGTTTCTAGGCAAAACGCATCGCAAGGACTCTTTATATTACGAGGCGGGTTGGACTCAACGACATGAAATATGAGTAGGTCTTTTCTTTGATATATACATATATTTATTCAGTTTCCATATATACATTTAGTAATGAATTCTCTATGTGATTGCCATAATTAAATTAACGTTCGTCAGAAATGCCTCATGGTTGGAAAGTATGAAATAATCCTACGGGATGCTCAGGTAAGCTTACTATAAGGCCGGATGCCTTAATTATATTTATATTCATGAATAATGTGAGGTTGACTAGAGTTATTGGGTCACTGTGGCATGACTACATTTATGTTATCTGCTCATCATTTGCTGCACCGGTGTTAGTACTCACCTGGGCCAAGGCCAGGCTTTCACGTGTATGTGCACATCGCACCGTATGCTCACTTTGGATCCATTGTAGGTGCCAGTCCTGTCGTACAAGTTGCAATAGGCAACTTCGACTCGTATGTGTTGCGCATAGTGCCAGTCTTCAATTGATTGTACATATATTATTATTACACATAGTCATGTTCATCTCAAAATACTTATGCATGAACTCGTGTGTCAGCATCTGTCGATGAGCATATATGTTTATTTAGGCGAAAATATGTGATTACAAACGTCATGTACTTGTTTATGAAAGTTGTGACATATGGCATCCTTGAGGTATTGTTGGTGATGGTAAGCATTTTTATATTATACGTAGTATGTATATTTTGGAAACTATACTTGTTTTACGGCGATGAGTTATAACGTTTTCAGAAAGGTTTTATTAAAACTTTATTTTCAAGCTCACTCACCCTTGTTTTTCGCCCTTCCAAGTTTTAGTAGCTGAGTTTTCGTATCGACGAGGATTCTTGGCAAATATTGGTATTGGAGATTACCTTGAATGGTATAATTCTCATCCTACTTTACTGTACTTTACTGATGCTTTGAAATCACGTGTGAAATGGGTTCATTCATGCTCACCAGCACACTCTTATACTTAGGCATTATTAGGTTTAAATTTATTTACATTTTCCACATCCCTACACTTTATGGCTTCGTCACCTTCCGGTGTCGGCCAGCACAGCTTGATTCGAAGTCCTAGTGGACATTCTGGGTTGGGGTGTGTCAGTTTGGTATCAGAGCATAAGTTGGGCAGTATTGTGTTCATCACACGCGTGGTGTAAGCATTATTGGTTCTTGAGCCTAATGTTTGAATCATGCCACCTTGTCGAGCATGAAAAATGTGTTAGCTTATTCTTAAGTGACCTAGTCGACTTATCGACCTTTTAGAGGAACGTTTTGGCGGCCACTTCTAAATTTTAAAGGAATAATCACTGGCCAAGGAAAAACCCGTTTTGGAGACGAGTTTGTGGCCTTGAAACAAGGCTAATATGTTGGCAATTGTGTACCACTAAAGATTCTTTAACCCAGGAAATCATCATTACTAACCTTTTCGAGGTAGGAAACCAGAAATAGTTTTAATTCCTTGGCAGTACCAGTTAATGTACCACCTATTAGAATTCCTATAAAGTTTACTTCGTCGAAAATTCCAGAAATGTCTCGAGCGACAATGTGGTGCTAAAGTAGTAGTACTTGAGGGAAGAACATCTAGAGATAGCCACTTTTGGTCCCCAATAACAGTAATATTTTTAGACGTATTGGTGATCATTATAGATCTTCAAGAGGAAGACCGACTCTCGTTTAAGTCTGTTATAAAGTAGATTATTAGCATATTCCTTTTCCGGCCTTAGGACGTACCAATCAATACTAGTTTCCATAATTTCTTTTGGTGATTTACTTGTCACTTCGACGAGCATAGGCTCAGGTGTACGAGTTGTTATACTTACGGGCAGTAGAAATCCCCGAAGTAGTAAGTATTTTTTCCCCTATAATTAATGAAACCACCTCACCGGACCAGTTCCTTACTAATCGTCCAAAACCATCTACCCGAGTGGGCTCTAACTAGGCCTGGCAAACGGGTCGTGTCAGTCGTGTTCGTGTCGTTTTCGTGTAACACCTGTTATCTTAACGGGTCGTGTCGTGTCACACCCGTTATCTTAACGGGTCCTTAACAGGTCGTGTCACTTTACCTAACGGGTAAAGTGACCCGACCCGTTATGACCCGTTAAGAAAAATATATATTTTTTCTTAAATTTGCACATACCACACATTGCCACATAAATATTACTTCAAAACATTAAAATACATTTGTCATTTAAGTACTACATATACACTCGAAAATAAGAGCCTAATAAAAAAATAATACATACACTACTAATCTATTACAAATTTTAAATGTGCAAGGATATGCAAAATGAAACAGTTTTTGTTTTCAAGGTTGTGAAATCTTTCTCAAAAGTTTAAACCTCAATTTACAAAATCCTCGATTTACATCGATCATCATGAAATTGCATTGGAACTTTGGCTTGATCTATTGCCTTCAAGAGTTATGTTGATGATGTTTTCAGTAAGGTTTTCCACGTCATAACTCTCTTCTGCATAAACTAAGCATAGAAAAACCAAACATTAAAAATCATTCAAATTATGAGAAGTTTACCAAAATAATTATGAAAAAAAAATAAAACAATAGTACTATACCATACTTTTATTAAGTATAAACATAAGATTTTGTGGTATCCACTAGTGTAAATATTTTAAATTGAAGATCGAATTCAATCATTGTATTCATATAAGGTCAAGGAGTGGAGTTGTAAAAAATCATCAAAATCGGAGTTAAATTAACCGTTAAATCGTGATTTTTCGTTTATAACCGTCGAAAAGTTTTGTCCCGTTACATGCTCTCTGAATGTTTGTTTTTTACAATTTTTGGCGTATGCAATCTCGAAATATATACAAACATGTTTGACGGTTGGATCATTGAAACGAGTTTCGTAGAATGAGTATCCCATCAAAACAATAGATTCACTAATACTTAATAGTTTATTCATACTTTTATTAAGTATAACATAAGATTTTGTGGTATCCACTAGTGTAAATATTTTAAATTGAAGATCGAATTCAATCATTGTATTCATATAGGGTCAAGGAGTGTAGTTGTAAAAAATCATCAAAATCAGAGTTAAAATGACCGTTAAATCATGATTTTTCGTTTATAACCGTCGAAAACTTTTGTCCCGTTACTTGATCTCTGAATGTTTGTTTTTTGTAATTTTTGACGTATGCGATCTCGAAGTATATACAAACATGTTTGACGGTTGGATCTTTGAAACTAGTTTCGTAGAATGAGTATCCCATCAAAACAATATATTCACTAATACTTAATAGTTTATTCATACTTTTATTAAGTATAATATAAGATTTTGTGGTATCCATTAGTGTAAATATTTTAAATTGAAGATCGAATTCAATCATTGTATTCATATAAGGTCAAGGAGTGTGGCTGCAAAAAATCATCAAAATTAGAGTTAAAATGACCGTTAAATCGTGATTTTTCTTTTTATAACCGTCGAAAAGTTTTGTCCCGTTAATTGATCTCTGAATGTTTGTTTTTTTTTAATTTTCGACGTATGCGATCTCGAAGTATATACAAACATGTTTGACGGTTGGATCTTTGAAACTAGTTTCGTAGAATGAGTATCCCATCAAAACAATAGATTCACTAATACTTAATAGTTTATTCATACTTTTATTAAGTATAACATAAGATTTTGTGGTATCCACTAGTGTAAATATTTTAATTTGAAGATCGAATTCAATCATTGTATTCATATAAGGTCAAGGAGTGTAGTTGTAAAAAGTCATCAAAATTGGAGTTAAATTAACCGTTAAATCGTGATTTTTCGTTTATAACCGTCGAAAAGTTTTGTCCCGTTACTTGCTCTCTGAATGTTTGTTTTTTGAAATTTTTGGCGTATGCGATCTCAAAATATATACAAACATGTTTGACGGTTGGATCATTGAAACTAGTTTCGTAGAATGAGTATCCCATCAAAACAATAGATTCACTAATACTTGAGTTTATTCATACTTTTATTAAGTATAACATAAGATTTTGTGGTATCCACTAGTGTAAATATTTTAAATTGAAGATCGAATTCAATCATTGTATTCATATAAGGTCAAGGAGCGTAGTTGTAAAAAATCATCAAAATCGGAGTTAAATTAACCGTTAAATTATGATTTTTCGTTTATAACCGTCGAAAAGTTTTGTCCCGTCACTTGCTCTCTGAATGTTTGTTTTTTGCAATTTTTGGCATATGCGATCTCGAAATATATACAAACATGTTTGACGGTTGGATCATTGAAACTAGTTTCGTAGAATGAGTATCCCATCAAAACAATAGATTCACTAATACTTAAGAGTTTATTCATACTTTTATTAAGTATAACATAAGATTTTGTGGTATCCACTAGTGTAAATATTTTAAATTGAAGATCGAATTCAATCATTGTATTCATATATGGTCAAGGAGTGTAGTTGTAAAAAATCATCAAAATCGGAGTTAAAATGACCGTTAAATCGTGATTTTTCGTTTATAACCGTCGAAATGTTTTGTCCCGTTACTTGATCTCTGAATGTTTGTTTTTTGCAATTTTTGGCGTATGCGATCTCGAAGTATATATAAACATGTTTGACGGTTGGATCATTAAAACTAGTTTCGTAGAATGAGTATCCCATCAAAACAATAGATTCACTAATACTTAATAGTTTATTCATACTTTTATTAAGTATAATATAAGATTTTGTGGTATCCACTAGTGTAAATATTTTAAATTGAAGATCGAATTCAATCATTGTATTCATATAAGGTCAAGGAGTGTAGCTGCAAAAAATCATCAAAATCAGAGTTAAAATGACTGTTAAATTGTGATTTTTCTTTTTATAACCGTCGAAAAGTTTTGTCCCATTAATTGATCTCTGAATGTTTGTTTTTTGTAATTTTTGACGTATGCGATCTCGAAGTATATACAAACATGTTTGACGGTTGAATCTTTGAAACTAGTTTCGTAGAATGAGTATCCCATCAAAACAATAGATTCACTAATACTTAATAGTTTATTCATACTTTTATTAAGTATAACATAAGATTTTGTGGTATCCACTAGTGTAAATATTTTAAATTGAAGATCGAATTCATTACTTGTATTCATATAGGGTCAAGGAGTGTAGTTGTCAAAAATCATCAAAATCGGAGTTAAAATTACCGTTAAATCGTGATTTTTCGTTTATAACCGTCGAAAACTTTTGTCCTGTTACTTGATCTCTGAATGTTTGTTTTTTGTAATTTTTGGCGTATGCGATCTCGAAGTATATACAAACATGTTTGACGGTTGGATCATTGAAACTAGTTTTGTAGAATGAGTATCCCATCAAAACAATAGATTCACTAATACTTAAGAGTTTATTCATACTTTTATTAAGTATAACATAAGAGTTTATAGTATCCACTAGTGTAAATATTTTAAATTGAAGATCGAATTCTATCATTGTATTCATATAGGGTCAAGGAGTGTGGTTGTAAAAAATCATCAAAATCGGAGTTAAAATGACCGTTAAATCGTGATTTTTCGTTTATAACCGTCAAAAAGTTTTATCCCGTTACTTGGTCTCTGAATGTTTGTTTTTTGCAATTTTTGACGTATGCGATCTCGAAGTATATACAAACATGTTTGACGGTTGGATCGTTGAAATTAGTTTCGTATAATTCGTATCCCATGAAGTTCAATGGTGTGTGTGTGTGTATATATGTATTTATTTATTAAGTAGATTTAAATCTATTTATTTTGTATGTATAATTATTATAGTTTTTAGGGGTATAAAATTTAATATATATATATATATAATTATTATAGTTAATATTTTGGGTATAATTATTATAGTATATATAATTATTATAATTATTATAGTTAATTTAATATATATATATATATATATATATAATTATTATAGTTTTTAGGGGTATAAAATTGTTAAATTAATATATATATATATATATAATTATTATAGTATTTTTTTAGGGTTATAAATTATTAAATTAATATTCTGCTTATCGTGTATCGTGTTACCCACGTGTATACCCGAACAAACCCGTTATCTTAACAGGTGCTTATCGGGTTACCCGATAACGACCCGTTTTGTTATCGTGTCGACTCGAACACCTGTTAATTTCGTGTCGTGTCGTGTCGGGTTATCGGGTCGTGTCATGCATTGTCAGGCCTAGCTCTAACCTGTAATCAGCCTATAGTGGCGCTACTAATTGACGACATTAGCCGATATTTTGGAATTGTCAACCAGTATTCAGGCAGTATGATTTCTGATACCGAGCACATATACTAGTATCTGGTAGTGATACCCTTATGCCAGAATGTTGGTTTACAATTTCAGGGTAACGAACAATATCAAAATATCATAATTGTGTTAATTAGCGGCGCGACTAATAGATTGATTAGCAGTGATAGCCTAAGCTGAAGAAAGTAAAATCGTGGAAACTTAGGAACAAACCTTGTAAGAGGACCGTAAACTTGTAGTTGTTTTTAACCATATTTTCCCACTTAGGTAACCAAAACCACTTCGGTCAGCCATCTTTCCAAGTACTTCCACAATCAAATTTTAGTTAAAGCACGAATTAGCTTCCACTGTAAGAGTGAATTGAATATTGAGAAAGCTGTGAAGATCTATTAGCACGTGGCGTAGTGAAATGAAGTAGTATGGTATGTTTCGAGGACGTACACCTCAGACGTCATTTCTCCAAATTTTACATGGACTAATACCAAATGATGAAGTGAAGTACACCATCGA
Source organism: Malus asiatica (assembly GCA_033882615.1). Lineage (NCBI taxonomy): Eukaryota > Viridiplantae > Streptophyta > Magnoliopsida > Rosales > Rosaceae > Malus > Malus asiatica. Next base: position 1,595,400 of record JAOVFK010000018.1, read on the forward strand.
TCCACTTTCTCGTACTACACCAGTTTTCCTTGCATCTTTTCTAACAAGTTCTACATCATTGACAAAACTTAGTGACAAAAACTTACCAATTAGGAATTTGTCCAACCAAACAACTTATCTAGGAAACCTCGAACCTATTCGTGAAGGCGAAATACCCAACCTTAGGATCGTATCGAGATTTTAGCAACTCAATCGGGTGACGACTAAAACTGTTAATACCTATACTTCGAATCTATAGTTTCTCCAACCAACTTTTGGAACCCGAGTTTCTTCTATAACCTAACGAGTTTGTAGCAGCCTTGTCAACGACTTTCTCACCTATCCCAACAATGACCTCAACTGTTAACTTTGTTTAGTTGGTACTTTTCTAGGGAGACGTGATCTCCGCAGACGATATTTTTTTCTTTTCCCAAAAGGATTGTAGCGAAAGAAAATTGGAATTCTCACAAAGTATTGTGAATTTCGATATTTCTTTGGTCTTGTCTATTTTATCAACAATTTGTTTGCGATTTTTCGGCTATAGTTAGTTTTCCTCACTTTTCAACCAAGGAAAGTTAGTTTAGTTGTGATGTTGATTATGAATAAAGTTTCTGACAACTGAATTGTTGTCTCACCTTACCTTTGTTTTCACCTTTCGATGACATTGATCATTTTGGAAATTCATGATGACGTGTTCTTTGGATGTTTTGGCTGGGTAAATGCAGCATGATGAAGTATCACTTATATTTCCCAACGGTTAGAACCGTTCGAATGAACCATCTTATTCATGATCTATAGTCAACAATATCATTTTCATTTGAGAATCGAATGACACTTCTTTGTGGAGAAACGTGTCCAAAATTTTATCAACCTTAGACTTCTTAAATACATCTTCATTCGAAATAAGCTAAATTTCTGACAGCGATGATGGAGATACCCAATCAACGTCTATAATTGCACTATCATGTATCATCTCGATTGTGCAAACGTAATTAATGTTTACCACAACGAAAGACATATCTACCCTTGAACATTTCCAGCTTTTCCTATCCCATTCTAGTTGGGGTTCACAAGCATCAAGTTGACGTTATTTACATATCATTAAGAAATTGTTCGAGTGGTTATAATCACTTATTGTATCCAAATGCAACTGGGGAATATCACCATAAACTTCTAGTACGAGACATCGTATACATGTGGAGATTATGGTGATGTTTTGGTGTTTATAGATAGACTTGACAAATCAATCCATTTTCCATTGGTCTAGAAGGACTACACTTTTGACCACTCGGTAAAATTTACTCATTCTTGAATATATCGGATTTTCTGGCATTTCAATCAACATCCATTCTTACTATGACTCCATATTCACCTATTTGTGCTAGACGAAATTCCAGTCAACCTTGGGTACGTGTCTACCCCACTGCACTTTGTATTATTTTGAAGTCGATAGACTGTCTAGTGAATCGTTGACATTGGAATTGCAATTGTGACCATTAATTTCTCAATCACCTAACAAATACTCTGCGAAGCGAATCGTTACTGTTAGTGATTGAATATTCCAGATGTTATGCATTTATCTAGTTACTTTGTGTTCTAGATTGATGAACTTGTTTTGACTCTCAAATTCTCGAGTGTTCTTTTAACCTTCTCGACATAGTTTTTCACTAAATTTGAGATAAATCCATTATAAATCTGATTGCTAAGGCTTTGTGGACTACATGGTGTGCAAGTCACTACTATATCTGGCTCACAGTGATACGTGTTTCACTTCCAAGTTTTGGGAAGGTTTCTTGAAGGCCATGAGTACAAAGTTGTTGTATGGTACCACACTTCATTCTCAGACTTACGGACAATTTGAACCAATTATCCTGACCTTTTTGGCATGTTACGTTATCTGTTCTATAGTTTTAGCATGATTGTAGTAGACACTTATCTTTGTTAGAGTTGCGTGTAACTACGGTTACAGTTTCGGTTTTTGGGTATGGCACCATTTGAGATTTGGCATAGAGATTCTATACACCGACATGTTTGACAGATGAGTATTGCGAACAGGAATTTGAATGATCAAGGTTATGATATGGAAAATTTATTAATATTGTTGATGTTACCCGTGAGGGTAGTGCGTGAGCACGATCAAGACTTTGATTAGATGATGTATATGTATTTCCCAATGAGGGGCAAGATGGTAATATTGCACCCTCAGAAATTTGTTACTTGCTTATCGAGACAACAGTGAGCGGTTGATATCGTGGGTTGCAGACCGTAATATCGATAACTTATTTGTTGCGTTCATTAAGCAAGTAGGTCTTTTTACGTTAGCATTTGTATTTACTTATTTAATTAGTTACTTATTGTTTGGGCTTAATCCAAAGATACTGCACATTTACCTTCAGAGTACATGATGCAACAAGTGTGTAGGTGAAAAATATTATATTTTCAGTTTTTCAATATAATTACTTTAATTTTACGTTACTATATATATGTATTTTGATGGGATGTCATTATACATATATAAATATTTTTGACTTTATGGTTTTATAAAAGCAGTATATTATAGTATTCTATTGAAGGAGAATGAAAGTATAAGTTTGGGGGCATGAAAGATGAATCCCTGCACTCCGATCGCGACGGAATGACATTCTTTTTATGCAACTGCTCTTACTTGATTTCTTCCTTATATATATATATATACTTTCTTCCTGTCTTTAAGAGTATATTATGCATAGCAAATGATTTCAAATTTCGGGGACGAAATTTTTTTAAGGTGGGTAGATTGTGATAGCTTGTCCCCAATTTTACAATTTTATTAATTTTAAAAGAGTGAATTGACAAGAATGCCCTAGAGGCAAGGCTTTTGACTTTCGTTGACCGTATTTTCATGACACGTACGAGTTACTAGTTTGTCATATTTTCAAATTACTTGACGGTACGAACGCATAGGCGTAATCAGAATAGAAATCGGAGTTACGGTTAAAATTTTACAAAACATCAAATACCGATGGTAAATTGGTAATTTTATGTTTAGGGATACTTTGTATTGTTTGTGAGACATGTGGGGCCCACACCCCATTCCTTCGCCACTCCTGTGACTCCCTATCTCTCGAGACACTTATCCTTCATTTTCAATCTCTCGATCTTATTTCCTCCACTAGATGGCTGCCACATCACTTTCTCCTTCTAGCTTTCTCTGTCTCTTCTTCTCCTTCTTTCCTTTTTGTCATGTCTTTTCTCTCTCGTATTTCACTCCTCATTTCTCCTTCTTTCCTTCGTTTTACAGAGACCAGCAAACCCAGCTGCTTCGGCGAGACCCTTTGTCACAGTACCACCACTCACCACGACGACAAGATGACACCTCACCATGTCTCATTCTCTGCCACTTGCTCCACCTCCCTCACCTATTCTCGACCATTTGTGCAAGTGTTGAGAAACTACATCATCATCATCCATGCCATTTTGACTAGCGCATCATCGTGAACTTGGACCTGTCGCGACCACTAACCAAGGATCAGCACTATTAAGCATGGAATCTGCACTGTACAGTGGTCGTATCACTGCTCACTCATCTCTCCGACCATGGTGAGCTTTGAAACCCTCAAACCTTCCTTATTTCAAAGCTCTTATGTTGTTCTAACCTTAAAAATGGTGATTGGTGACAATTTAATACAGGAAGTAACCTGGGAAAAATTTCCCAAATTTCTGGAAATACTAGGTCCCGTGGCCATTTGACCATTTTCAGACCAAATTCTCGGCCAACTCCGACCATGATGGGGCATCCAATAGGTATAGATCGATACATTACATTTCTAGATTCAAGTTGATTTGTGTATCATCGAAATTGGTTTAGGAATGAGCTCGTTAGGAGCTCTAGAAGTCGGAAAAAAAACTTGCAAAATTGCAGGAACTCACGAGGAAGGTGAGTAGGTGCATACTCGTAAGTGCTTAGACGAGTGGGGTGGTCGGCATGTGCGGAGCGTGGAGGAACCCGAGGTCCCTCCTTAGGTTTCTTGACATGTTGGACCCGAATCCGTCCTCCATTTTCTGAAATTCAACTTTTTTTAAAATAGTTCCTTTATTAGCCATACTTTGTACGAAAATGCGTTTATACATTAGTACGTTACGTTTTTACATAAATGGTTTCGTTTCTAGGCGAAATGCATCGCAAGGACTCTTTATACTACGAGACGGGTTGGACTCAACGACATGAAATGTGAGTGGGTCTTTTCTTTGATATATACAAATATTTATTTAGTTTCCATATATAGATTTAGTAATGAATTCCCTATATGATTGCCATAATTAAATTAACGTTCGTAAGAAATGCTTCATGGTTGGAAAGTATGAAATAATCCTACGGGATGCTCAGGTAAGCTTACTATAAGGAGGATGCCTTAATTATATTTATGTTCATGAATAATGTGACGTTGACTAGAGTTATCGAGTAACTGTGGCATGACTACATTTATGTTATCTACTCATCGCTTGCTGCACCGGTGTTAGTACTCGCCCGGGCTAGGGCCAGGCTTTCACATGTATGTGCACATCGCACCATACACTCACTTTGGATCCATTGTAGGTGTTAGTCCTGTCGTAAAGGTTGCAATAGGCAACTTTGACTCGTATGTGTTGCACATAGTGCCAGTCTTCACGTGATTGTAGTACTAGAGCGTATATTATTATTATACCCAGTCCTGTTCATGTCAGAATACCTCTGCATGAACTCGTGTGTCAGCATCTGTCGATGAGCATTCGATGTGATATGTTTATTTAGGCGAAAATATGTGATTACGGACATCATGTACTTGTTTACGAAAGTTGTGACGTATGGCATCCTTAAGGTAATGTTGGTGATGGTAAGCATTTTTATACTATATGTAGTATGTATATTTTGAAAACTATATTTGTTTTACGACGACGAGTTATAACGTTTTCAGAAAGGTTTTATTAAAACTTTATTTCCAAGTTTTAGTAGCTGAGCTTTCGTATCGACGAGGATTCTTGGCAAATATTGGTATTGGAGATTACCTTGAATGGTATAATTCTCATCCTACTTTACTGTACTTTACTTATACTCTAACATCACGTGTGAAATGGGTTCATTCCCGCTCACCGGCACACTCTTATACTTAGGCACTATTAGGTTTAAATTTATTCACATTTTCCACATCACTACACTTTATGGCTTCGTCACCTTCCAGGTGTTGGCCAACACTACTCGATTCGGAGTCCTAGTGGACATTCTGGGTCGGGATGTGTCACATAGGGCCAAACATAATTTATTATTTTAATTTAAAAACTACAACAACTTAAATTTAAAAACAACAATTCATCAATTCATATATTGATGGGCACTCAATAAGCTGGAAAATTGCACAAACCTCAATAGAAAAAAAAATGAATGCAAAGAAGAAATAAATGTTTGTGAAATGCTTTACTATCAAATACTTCTACCATCTTATTTTATTTTTTGTTTTAATTTTAAAACATTCTCTCTTTTAACAAATAACTTCATCCCGTAAAAAGATTACATTTTTGTTTCAAATTCCACAACCCTTAGAAATGGACTCATACCAGTTGGTGCATGCTCCATTTTGATATAAAAAAAATTATGTGCCCACCCGTCACCAAATGACATTCCATTTAAAAAGGTAGAAGTGACATATCCAAGTGCACCTGCACGAGAATGAAATGCCATAAATTAGCTTTTGTTTAATTCCGCACCACTCTCTTCATCAAAAACCAGCGGTGCCTGAAACTAGCAGAATGGGGTCAAGATTTGGGTCCACATAAGGCTGGGGTTAATCAGCTTTAACCAGAGCTCCACCGACTTCAGAATATCCTCCAAAAGCATCACCATTTCCCCCAATCAAAGCCCTAAATTTCGAATTTCGATTTGATCAGAGGTCAAAAATTTAAATTGGAGCCTGAAATTTGATGAAATTGGGAAGAAGCTTTTTCCCAAGAAACCTCGCTTCCTCTCCCTGATCATCAACTGCAGCTACCTCCTGAGTCACGACTTTCGCCTTCCGCTTGCAAGCCATTCTGTGTATGGCCTGGGGCTAGTTGGCTGGCTCCTTTGGGCCAGTCAGTTGGCTTGATTCCTTTTTTTTTTTTTTTGCCCCCGATGGGGCCTACAAGCCATTTGGCCTAGTTTTCGGTTGGAGACGGTTTTCATGTCATTTCGGACTATTTTCGGCCATCTAGCCCTCTAGCCGGATCGGTTGGAGATGACCCAACCTCCCCACTTATTCCCATTTACACATCTCTTACTTTACCATCTAAACGTGTGATCAAGAAAACACCATCAAAGTTTCAATGTTGATGTAGCAGTTCATTACTAATTAAATATTGATATTGTTTTTGAAAAAAATTGAGATTTCATCGTAAAATTAATTGTCAATGCAGAGAGTAGTCTAATTAGTTATAAGCACATGCAAAGTTCATTGTTCTTCAAATATGAGATTTAATGAGATTTATGCTCTGAACACGGCCCCTAACTTGGGGGGGGGGGTTTAAGTGTAATATGTGGACAATGTAAATCGGGTGATGTGAAACACGTGTGATTATTGAGTTTCACACATGGGGCAACTTACTTTGATATCATAAAGAAATTTTAAGTTTCATTGTAAAACCAATTAGCAATATGAAGAATAGTCCAACTACTTATAAGCACATGTAATGTCCTTTCTTTTCCCAATGTTAAATTCATACTCACAACAATTCTTCTTAACTTAACCATATTTTCAATCTAGAAGAGGTGAGTTTTATACAGAATTTTCTGGTGCAATTAGTAGTGGAACCATTAAGTAAGGTTTCAGACGTGAGATTGACATGCTTCAATAAACATAACATTATTTTTTGACATGAGAATTGGTACCTTGATTTCATTTTTCTAGAAACATTAAGAACCATTTCTTCTTACAAGCAAACTACAGTTTGTCATCAAAGCATACAGTTTCTTTCTACTTTTAATGAGTTATTTCTAATCTATTAGCCTATCACTTGCACGTAAGAATGAATGGTTCCTTCCATTGTTACATACTAAGATTTATACAGCCGACTTCACTTAATAGGATAAGGCTCGGTTGTTATTGTTTTGTGCCATTATCTCTTACATTAGGCATGAAATTTTAACAAATTGAGTGTGACATTTGATTTTTATAATTACATAAAGAAAAAGGAAAAGAAGGAATCAACAAAGACCACACAAAACAAGCCCACTATTAGAACCTTTGTTATATATTCCAACTTGTAATTGTTTAATGTTACTTAGAAAACAAGGTAAGACTCACGGACTGTCAGGAGAAAGCTTAGTGCTATGCCATTTGTTTTACTGTTCTTGGCAACAGTATATTGGGCTTCGAATTGCTGATCCGATATGTTCCCTTCCAGATGGCTTCTAACTTCTGATCTGATATGTTCCCTTCCAGATGGATTGGGCCGGTTAGTTTCCTTCATACGTGGCCTTTGGGCCTTGGCTAGATAATATCGTAAAAAACAATAAAAAATCAAAAATAAAACGCGCTAACAGCAAAAAGAAATCCTTTCGTTTCTGAGTCTTCAGCCGGAGTCGTCTCTCATCCACCTCCCAATCTCATCCGCTCCGCTGTTACTTTACGGTGCTACCTTCATGATCTTCCCTACTTTCTGTATCTTCGAATTTGCATTGGAAATGCATTACTATATAATTTTCTAACGATTTATGCACTGAAATTTACAATCTCCCTTTTCAATTTTTGTACAATTCCATTATATGGAGCTCAATTACCAAAAATTATGAATTTATCCGGATTTTTAGACTAATCCTATTAATTATGCTTGTAAAATTATTTGTATTCATTACTATTTTGCTAGATATTCTTTTTCTAACATTGAAATTTAATTGTTTGCCATATATATGTATGTGTATGTATGTCGAGGGTCAGGAGACATATTTTGTACTCTTCTTCCTAATGCATGTAAAAAAGAAATAGATTTTTACACATATTGTTGAAATACATAACGAAGTGACCTTGCAAAATCGTTAAAATATATATTTGAAATCATAGGAAAAAGAAATTGAGATTAACTTGTGTTTTTGCTGGACTCAGTAGCAAGATGCAGAACAAGAAGAGAGTTATCACTGAGCTTTACATTCCCAGAAAATGGTATTCAATCTCTAATTTTGATTAAAAACAATCATGCTCATTGTTTGTTTGTCTATGTAACATCTCACATCGACCAATGGAGAGGGGGTGATGTGCTTTATATGTACATGCCCACCTCCATATAGCACGAGGCATTTTGGGAGCTCACTGGTTTCGGATTCCATAGTAACTCTGAAGTTAAGCGAGATCATGCGCAAACAATCCCATGATGGGTAACCCATTGGGAAGTTCTCGTGTGAGTTCCCAGAAACAAAACCGTGAGGGCGTGGTTGGGCCCAAATCGGACAATATCGTGCTACGGTGGAGGCAAGGCCGGGATGTGACAATTTGGTATCAGAGCCACTATGTCGTTCGATGCGAGTGTGCCGACGAGGATGTCGGGCTCCTAAGGAGGGTGGATTGTAATATCCCACATCAACCAACGAAGAAGGGATGATGTGCCTTATATGTACATGATTCCCTCCCTATAGCACGAGGCATTTTGGGAACTCACTGGCTTTGGGTTCCATCGGAACTCCGAAGTTAAGCGAGTTCAGGCGAGAGCATTCCTAGGATGGATGACCTACTGGGAAGTTCTTGTGTGAGTTCCCAAAAACAAAATCGTGAGTGTGTGGTCGGGGCCCAAAGCAGACAATATCGTGCTACGGCAGAGTTGAGCTCGAGATGTGGTGGACCTAGGATCGGGATGTGACAATTTGGTATCAAAGTCAATCCCTGACCGGATGTGTGCTGAGAAGGACGTTGGGCCCCTAAAGGGGTGGATTGTTAGATCCCACATCACCCAAAGGAGTGGATCATTTACGCCTTATATGTACATGCCTACCTCCATATAACACGAGGCCTTTTGGGAACTCACTGACTTCGAATTCCATCGGAACTCCGAAGTTAAGCGAGTTCGGACGAGAGCATTCCTACGATGGGTGACCCACTAGGAAGTTCTTGTGTGAGTTCCCAGAAACAAAACCATGAGGGTGTGGCCGATGTCTAAAGCGGACAATATCGTGCGACGGCAGAGTTGAGACTGGGATAAGATAGAATGGTATCAAAGCCACTCTACTGTGTGGTGCGAGTGTGCCAATGAGGACGTCGAGCTCCCAATGGGGGGTGGATTGTAACATCCCACATCGACCAACGAATAAGGGGTGATGTGCCTTATATGTAGATACCTACCTCTATATAGCACGAGGCTTTTTGGGAGCTCACTGGCTTCGGATTCCATAGGAACTTCGAAGTTAAGCGGAAACGCGCGAGGGCAATCCCAGGATGGGTGACCCACTGGGAAGTTCTCGCGTGAGTTCCTAGAAACAAAACCTTGAGGGCGTGGTCGGGGCCCAAAACGGACAATATCGTGCTACGGATGAGGCGGGCCTGAGATGTGATAGTCTGTGTATATGATTTTAATTTGAGGGTTTGTGTTGAAATTGTGTGGTTTATGTGTGGATGTGCATTTCGCCCACCCACAGGCTAATCATTTCGAAGGACGATGCGTCCGTTCAGATTTGATAAGCCCAGTCAAGTTCAATCTGCAAACCTAAATCCACAGTCCACGTCAACAACAATTCAAAGTTCTTACTCCCGCTCAAATCCACAACAAACTTTTTTGAATGAAGATCAACTGGATCAGCAGACATATCTCAAGCACAGTCCATCCTTATCATAACTTCATCTATCTGTTCAACAATTCTTTGATAAATTTTGTATACATTTAAACTACTTGTATTTATCTCAAAGTGTAACAACCTTATCATTGTAAAGTCTAGACAATGAATGAGAAAGCTGGCTCATAATTATTAAGCTAAGCTTACAACAATTCTGAGTTGATATTTATCATAGAGCATTGGTTATCTTTTATGGTATCCAAGAGCTAAAGTCTTACGACCTAAAGCTTCATTTTTTTTCCTCCAAAAATGGCATCCTCTTCTAACCTAATTGTCCTTCCCACCTTTCCCAATGCTTCTAATTTTCTGACAATCAAGTTGGATACGACCAACTATCCCTTATGGCTAGCCCAGATGTTTCCCTAGCTTAGAAGCATGAATATGGTGGCTTATGTCGATAGAACAAGCAAGTGTCCACCCGTTTTTATGAAATATACTAAAGGGAACATCACAAATGTTGTCAATCCAGACTATGAAGCCTGGATGCAACAAGATGTTATAGTCCTTTCTTGGATCAATAGCTCTATCTATCCCACTGTTCTCGTTGCAATCATTGGTAAGACAAGTTCTTATTCTGCTTGGACTTGCCTCCGTGAACGGTACGATTCTCAGTCCATTGAACGTCTTCTCCAATTGCGTATTGAACTTATGAATACGCATCGTGGTGATTCTTCAATCATTGAGTTAATATGTGGAGAAAATCGAAAATAAATCGATTTATGGTTATGAAAATAGAATTGGGAATTTTTAATTATTTCTGGAAATTATTATAATTTACATCGTAAATTTTATCGATATGTGGGAAAAGGAAAAAATGCCCTAGTGGTATAACGTAGATATACGAGGACGTATTTTATTCTCATATATCTTTTCGTATTTCTTAGCATAATTTGATATAATTCGATTCTATGAGTGTGTAGGCGAAAACCGTTCGTCAAACAAAATTAAAACGAATAAAATAGAAGCGAACGAAAGTAAGGGCAAAATGGTCATTTAACCATGATTTGGAAAATTCTAGATTTTGGGGTGTTGTGGTGGAAATATGCCACATGAGTGGCTGACAGGAGATGAGGGAGGAAGTCGGTTGGAAAAGAAAAGGGGGAAAATGGGAAGAGGATGACTGACCAAGGAGGGCCAAGGGAAAGAAGAGAAAGGAGAGGGAAGAAAATGAGAGGAACAAAGGGAATTCACCCAACCAAACCGGGTCATCCCATGACCCGTGGCTCGACCCGGCGAAATTGATGATCTTCGACACTGTTTTCAGGCGATTTCTTCGGTGATTAGATGCCACACACCACCAGAAATTGACCTAGCATCCAATCCTTTCCCAATTTCATCAAAACAAACCAAGTTAAATGGGTTAATTTCAAGATAACCCACCACGGGTTCGCAGGGAGCACAATGGAAAATTTCATCATTTCTGAATGTTATCATGTCAACCACCACTACTAATAGACTTCCCTTAACCCTAGGAACAAAAGCCCAAGAAATGGTTGGGACGTCGAAGCTTGTTTGGAGTAGAATCAAGAAAACCGAGGGAAATTGGAGTCTTTCCAGGCCAAATTGGACTTGGCCATAGGTATAAAGTTTGCTCTACTCTTTGAGATCTTCATTTCTGTAATTTTTGAGAATTTTTAGAAATAGTTGAATTTTTTGGCAAGCCTAGGCAGCAGGCCGCCACTGGCAGCGGCTGGCGCGGCAGCTCTTGGCCAGGGAACCGACGTTGCCATTTTTCATGTAAATTTTGATATTTTGAATCTATAATTTGCAACCATTTGATATGAATTGGATTATGAATGTTAGTGTTGAATATGGTGGTTACTAGAATATGTTTGGAAATTGGTAAATAATGAATTGTGAACTACGAATGGCTTGATCCTTGTTTAGGGTACGTAGGCAGTCTAACGAGATGTTAGATGTAGCCATAAAATAAGTAAGATTAAATAATCAAGTATTAATTTCTATTAAGAAGTTAAGTTATTAGAAGTAAATTTTGACTTAATAGAAAGCCTAGGCACATGCCTTATAAATTAATTATGTTTATGTTTATTGAAAAGGAGTTAAGGAATATAAATAAAGAATCATGATTTAAAATTTTGTGAAATTGTTGACCCTAGAAACTACAAAGCCTACGTGGCGTGCAGGCCGAGTAATCTATAAGCTAACTACATCCTTCGGTGATTGCGGGGCGTGCTAACTCGTTGGCCGAGCTCGGCCGATGAGTAAATTTGTTGATGTTGTGTTGGGTGCGCGGCTGACTTCTGCGTCTTGCGATTGCGGCCGAGAAAGGAACACGTCTCGGCCTCTTGGGCTCTCGAACCTGAAGACAAGGTTACTATTCTTACGAAGTTCAATATCAAATTCGGCTTTCAATGTGCCGAATGTAATAACTTGTAACACCTCACTTCGCCGAGAAGGCTGATGAGATGACCTCGACCAATAAGGATTCAGAAATCCTTCTCGACCGAGACTTGGATAGGTAATCAACTGTTCTCGCCGCAGTGTTGTTGATGCCAACGGAAGATACTGCGAGATCGATTGATTCTACGGTGACAGAGCTATCTATGCCGACTTAAGATATCACCGGTTGCTTCCACAGTGCTGTTGATGCCAACGGAAGATGTGTCAGCGAAAAAGAAAAAGAAAAATCACAAGTTGTGAGAATTTGCGCAGGGCAATTTTATATTGATTTGCAGGAGGCTTTTCCATTGTTTGTAGCCTTGTACTTATAGGTATCATCCTCATCCCGACGACTCACGTTGTAAAGCCGCTGCCAACATCAAAGTCCTCATTCATAACAATCTCATAAAAGATTGTTATCACTTACCAACACGACACCATCTCGTGCTAATTAATAGCATATTAGCATATACCAATTAGTGCTAGTAAGCATCTTGACTTAAAATAATGATATGCATGCATGGCTCCACCAAATCCAATCACACATGGCTATCCATCTCCAATTTAACATCTTCATCTTCATGCAAGCATAATTCGTCGGGCGCCGTCCAAAAGCATATCCCATTTAGAATCCTTCATGCATTCTGGCGTGGATCAGACCTAACTGCATGCAATTACCCAACCTGATTAAAAATCCCCACCATTATCTCAATATTTTACGCAAGTAAATCCTGATCCAAACATTTAATGGCCTCCACATGCTGGAACCGTGCAATCACACAAAAAATATTCAACTTGATCATATCTCCCATTTATCCATGTCGTCTTATCCCATTTATTTTGCATAAAAACCGAGATAACTTGTTAAGAGATAATTATTATAATTAAAAATAATAATATTATCTCTTAACAATAATATCTTAACTTTTTATCCAACGGTTGAGAACCCTGCTTACTCAACGGCATCGACCGCTTAGGCCGATGGTGTAAAATCGGGTCCAAACATTGCCCCCCAATTTCCTTGAACTTCGGCTCGTAAGCCGAATGGTTAAGGAAATTAGCGCAGTTGATGTTATATATGGTCGAGGAATCCACTCCATGGCTTGGTCGAAGTCCTCCGCCCACTACTTTTCATGGTACTCAGTTAAGTCCGTTCGACCAAAAGTTAAGTCAAATGACTTTCTCTATTGGCAGAGGACTTTCAAATTCTTAATACTTCTTCAGCCAACCCTCCTTGACCTTTTCGAACTACTCTTCTCAACTTCGGCCTAATGGTTGGCCGAGCGCAGACCACTCCACCAAGCTTGTCCTTTAGTTCATATGTGCTAACTTCGACCATTCCTAACAAAATCTTTGCATGCCGTGATATATCTTTTTTGCATGCCACTCTTTTTTGGTCGAGATCCCAATTTGCTTGCCATGTTATATCTTTTTGCATGCTGCCCCTTTTTTGGTCAAGATTCGAATTTGCATGCCATGTGGCGTGCAGGCCTACATAAAGTCCCACTGAGAAGAACCTAATTCTTAATACAATTGGTGGATGATTTGCTTAGGACGTGGTGGCCTGCATGGGACCGAGAAAACTAGGCCGAGAGGAAAGGCCATACTCGGCAATAATACACCCCGCCGAGCTCGGTATGTATGGTTATATATATATATATATTAGTTGACCGAGGAAGATATATATGGATTGCCGCAGTGTTGTTGCCTCTTTATTTTCTTATGCATCGGCTTAATTAGCCAAATGATTAAGAAAATAATTTATTCATTTTCTTAATAAAAGAAAACAAAAGTGGTCGAGCTATCAAGAGGAGAAGGCCAATGATGTTTTATTCCAAGCCGAGATCTTTTTACATCAAAATTTTCACTTTGACATTTTCCAAAGCCGAATAAAAGATCATCTCCAAATACGTTCGGCTTGAAGGAATATTTTTTATCGGTTGCCGAATGTGTTAAAAAATTATTATGCCCCCCATGCATAATTTCGGCTTTTAATTCAAATAACTTGGCCGAATGAGATATCTCCTTATCGGCTTAATCACAAAAAATTATGTCGATTGGCGTAGTTTCGACGTCTAAGACCATGTCTCCAATCACCATATCAATCGATGTGGTTTTATGGTCTGAAGCCGTGTATCGGTCTTGTTCATCATTGGAACACTCCTCTGACGAATCATTTTCCAAGTTGATTTGTGACTCAGAGATTTGAACCTTTTCTTCTGGGCCTACCACACTTTCAGTCTCGACCGAAAAAACAGGTGGCCTTTGTTCTTCGGCCAAATTATCAATTTTCTTAGGCCGAATATTGGTTGTGGCCGGAGTGGAAATTTGCCCCCCGGCCTCTTGCCTTTAAGAAATTCTTCCCAATCTCTCGAGAAGTTATTTTTGCTTCTTTAATAGGTGATAACACTCATCCCTTGAAGCCGGATCAAGATAGATCATGTGAACTTCGTAGTTTTAGCACTAGGTCCCACTGGGCGTGCCAAAATGTTGACCCTAGAAACTACAAAGCCTACGTGGCGTGCAGGCCGAGTAATCTATAAGCTAACTACGTCCTTCGGTGATTGCGGGGCGTGCCAACTCGTCGGCCGAGCTCGGCCGAGGAGTAAATTTGTTGATGTTGTGTTGGGTGCGCGGCTGTTGCGTCTTGCGATTGCGGCCGAGAAAGGAACACGTCTCGGCCTCTTGGGCTCTCGAACCTGAAGACAAGGTTACTATTCTTACGAAGTTCAATATCAAATTCGGCTTTCAATGTGCTGAATGTAATAACTTGTAACACCTCACTTCGCCGAGAAGGCTAATGAGATGACCTCAACCAATAAGGATTCAGAAATCCTTCTCGACCGAGACTTGGATAGGTAATCAACCGTTCTCGCCGCAGTGTTGTTGATGCCAACGGAAGATACTGCGAGATCGATTGATTCTACGGTGACAGAGCTATCTATGCCGACTTAAGATATCACCGGTTGCTTCCACAGTGCTGTTGATGCCAACGGAAGATGTGTCAGCAAAAAAGAAAAAGAAAAATCACAAGTTGTGAGAATTTGCGCAGGGCAATTTTGTATTGATTTGCAGGAGGCTTTTCCATTGTTTGTAGCCTTGTATTTATAGGTATCATCCTCATCCCGACGACTCGCGTTGTAAAGCCGTTGCCAACATCAAAGTCCTCATTCATAACAATCTCATAAAAGATTGTTATCACTTACCAACACGACACCATCTCGTGCTAATTAATAGCATCATATACCAATTAGTGCTAGTAAGCATCTTGACTTGAAATAATGATATGCATGCATGGCTCCACCAAATCCAATCACACGTGGCTATCCATCTCCAATTTAACATCTTCATCTTCATGCAAGCATAATTCGTCGGGCGCCGTCCAAAAGCATATCCCATTTAGAATCCTTCATGCATTCTGGTGTGGATCAGACCCAACTGCATGCAATTACCCAACCTGATTAAAAATCCCCACCATTATCTCAATATTTTACGCAAGTAAATCCTGATCCAAACGTTTAATGGCCTCCACGTGCTGGAACCGTGCAATCACACAAAAAATATTCAACTTGATCACATCTCCCATTTATCCATGTCATCTTATCCCATTTATTTTGCATAAAAACCGAGATAACTTGTTAAGAGATAATTATTATAATTAAAAATAATAATATTATCTCTTAACAATAATATCTTAACTTTTTATCCAACGGTTGAGAACCCTGCTTACTCAACGGCATCGACCTCTTAGGCTGATGGTGTAAAATCGGGTCCAAACAGAAATAAAGCAAAGTTTTTGGGCCGTCACCAATATCATTTCCCGAAATTAATATTTTCGGGCCCAGGGTGTGACAGATTGAGCAATGGGGTTTCTAGGGCTTGGGGAAGATGCTCATTTGCAATTAAAGG
Organism: Malus asiatica; assembly: GCA_033882615.1. Lineage (NCBI taxonomy): Eukaryota > Viridiplantae > Streptophyta > Magnoliopsida > Rosales > Rosaceae > Malus > Malus asiatica. Next base: position 1,611,493 of record JAOVFK010000018.1, read on the forward strand.
TGAATTTCTTTGGTTTTTTAGGGTTTGGAAGTGGAAGAAGGCAGATGAGGAGGGTAAAGAATATAGAGGGCCTGCAGCAGCGACGAGTATTGAGAGGTGGACGATGGCGAAGGGTTGCTGATGAATCTCAAGTCGTTGTGCTTGAAGATGAATTTTGGAGGTTCATGACGGCGAAGAAGAATGAATTGGAGGCTCTGAGGTCACATATCCCTCTGGCTTTGGGCGATTGTGTTGACTTGGCGAAGTTTGTGCTAGAGGCCATATCGGAGGTGTTTCTGGTGGACAAAAGAGTGGAGATGAGCGATAAGGTGTGTACAGAGGAAAGAGGTTGCAGATGGATGAAGGGGGTTGGGGGAGGTAAAAGACGGGTGTGTGTGTTTTTTTTTTTTTAACTTTTAATTTCCAGGCGGACCTCTTAATGACACATGATGTTATGTCATCAGCTAACGGAAGACTTAATAGCCAGACTAACGGATCTTTCTTACCCTTACCATCCTGAACAAAATGGTCTTGCAAAACGTAAACATAGACATCTTTTTGAAATGGGACTTACACTTCTTGCCCATGCATCGTTACCTATATCTTTCTGGGGTGATGCTTTTCATACCACAAATTACCTTATTAATCGTCTTCCAACGAAAGTTCTTGGTGGTAACTCTGCATTTCAAAAACTCTTTTCCAAACCACCACAATATGAATTTCTCAAAGTTTTTGGCTGTGCTTGTTTCCCATACACACGTCCATACACGGCACATAAGTTGGAATTTGGTTCAAAGTTATGCATATTTTTGGGTTATTCTTTACATTATCAAGGTTAAAAATGTTTAGATCCCTCAACGGGAAATTTTTTCATTTCGCGTCATGTCATTTTTAATGAGCATAGTTTTCCATACAAAGATGTTATTTCAACTCCAGTCTTGTCATCCACTAACACCCCAGATATTATCCTAGACATTGGCCCCTACAACCCATCGTTCTATCCTCCTAATCCTAATACAACACCACCTCTGCCCATTATTTCAGCCATCACACCACAACCCAAATCTTATCCCAAATCCTCATCTTAATCCTAATTCCCACACCACTATAAGCCAAACCACACTGCCACACCTTTTACCCCAGCCCAACCCTTCCAATCCCACCAATACATCTTTCTCCCTTATCCCATAACCATGGAAGTTGCCAATGTACCTACTGGTCGGACCAATTCAACAATCATCTCATGGAATGGTTACAAGAGCTTGTGATGGCATTCGAAAACCAAACCCAAAGTATTCTTGTCTTAATGTTGCTACTAATATTTTGCTTGGGCCAAAATGTTTTTCTCATGCAAATAAATTTCCTCAGTGGTGACATGTTATAGCTAATGAGTTCAATGCACTCCAGCGCACATGCACATAGGTCATTGTCCTCTTTCATTCTTTCATAAATGTCATTCCTAACAAGTGGGTTTATCATATTAAACCAAGTCTGATGGTTCTATTGAAAGATTCAAGGCTAGACTCATTGCAAATGATTTTCATCAACAAGAAGGAATTGATTTTGGGGAGAGTCCAATGGTCACTCATGCCACCATATGTCTTGTTCTGTCTATTGCTCTTCACTTCCAATGGCCGATTTAACAATTGGATGTGCAAAATGCCTTTCTCCATGGCAATTTGACTAAGGAGGTTTACATGAGATAACCTGCTAGTTTTATTGATCAACAATTTCCATCACATGTTTGTCGGCTTTGTCGATCGCTATATGGTTTGAAACAAGCACCCTGTGCTTGGTTTCAATGTTTTTCTCATCATCTTGAAGATCTTGGGTTTACTGTTTCTCAGACCGACCCCTCCCTATTCACATATCTTAATAGATCAACATTGATTTATCTATTAATCTATGTTGATGATATATTGATCACATGTAACAATAATGCTTAACTTGCTCAGTTCATCCAACAACCTAGACAAAAGTTCTCCATGAAAGATCTTGGGCCCTTACATTATTTTTTGGGAATGAATATTCAACGCACTGCTTCTTATATGTTTCTTACACAGTCTAAATACATTCTAGATCTTCTCAAGAAAACGAACATGATCGATGCTAAACCCCTTTCCACACCAGTATCTAGTGGGAAACGTTTAAGTTTGTATGAAGGGGAACCTCTCTTTGATGGAAGGACATTTCGTAGTGTTGTGGGAGCACTCAAATACATGTTGTTCACATGCCCGAACATCGCTTTTGCCGTTAATCAAGTTTGCCAATGCATGCACTCTCCAACCATTGCTCACTGGGCTGCAATGAAACGAATACTCTGTTATTTAAAGGGAACATATGATCATGGCATCATTTATACACCAAGTTCTCTTCATCATTGCTTTTGTGGATGTTGATTATGTCGGTGATCATAATGATTGCCAATTTACTGGTGCTCATTACACATTTCTTGGTAACAACTTAGTTTCATGGAGTTCAAAAAGCAGTGTGGAGTCTCGCGATCAAGTACTGAACCGGAGTATCGTCAATTTACATATACTTCAGCGTACTTGTCATGGTTTCACAAAATTTTCAAAGACCTGCATCTTTATCTTCTTATTCATCGTCTCTAGTGCGATAACCTTAGTGCAATTGATGTTGCCTCCAATCCTATTTATTAGGCACACATGAGACATGCTTGAGTGGATTATCACTACGTTTGAGAAAAGTCATTAGAAAAGAACTTAGAGTTGGATATGTTGCAACCACTGATCAAATAGTAAATTTTCTAACCAAAGGTTTATCTTCTTAGCGTTTCAACTATCTCATCTCCAAGCTTCCATTTTGTCAACATCCCGTCAGCTTGCGATGGAGTGATAAGCCCAGTTTAGTTCAATCTGCAAACCTAAATCTACAATCCACGTCAGCAACAATTCAAAGTTCTTTCTCCCGCTCAAATCCATAACAAACCTGTTTGAATGAAGATCAACCTGATCTGCATACATCTCTCAAGCATAGTCCATCTTCATCAAAACTCTATCTATCTGTTCAACGGTTCATTTGACAGATTTTGTATACATTTAAACTACTTGTATTTATCTCAAAGTGTAACAACCTTATCACTATAAGTCTATATAATGAATAAGAAAGCTAGCTCATAATTATTGAGTTGAGCTTACAACAATTCTGAGTTTATATTTATCATAGAGCATTGGCTCTTTTAAGATTAACATCAGACATCTAGACGAGAACGACAACTACACTTGCCAATTCTCCACTTTCGCCCTCTGTGGTTACGTCTGCGCTTAGGTTCTACTTCTTTTCCACTTGTTATTTCTGCTCATTAGAGTTCGTCTGTATAGCAGGAACACGTTAATTCTTAAGAAAATGTTCACATGGCAATCAAATTCCTAGTTCCCTCCATAGAATTTCGCTTGATTGTAATATGCCAGTTTTATATGTTTATCTAGTCTATGCGTACACTTTCTCGTTATACTTTGAAGACATTTGCAATTTTGGAGTACATTACTATTAGGTCTGTTTCTGATTGTTTTTGTCATCTTTGTTAGGGCATTTGATGAACTATGGTAGAAGGAGAAAACTAAAGTGAAGCAACGTCAGACCGATATCATTTTGCTTGTTTCGCGAACTAATGTGCTTGACGATACAAGTGTTTAGGCAACGAGTATTTTTCTTTTTCTTCGTTACTATTTTGACAATTAATCAATTGAAATACTTTAAGATTCAATTATATTGCTCAACCTCGTACACCATAATGATAAGACAGGAAAAAAAAATCAAACTAGAGTAGCCTTGTAATTCTTTGTTCTAAGGTCCAGAAAAAAAAAATAAATAAATGAGAAAAGCTGTAAAGCACCTTCACCCATTCTGTATGCAACTTAAGAGGGCAAGTGGTGAGGCAAGCCATGCCCGCCTAAATGCTCAAGCAATTTAAGGCATGTTTGATATTAGCATGACCTTAGTTACATATTTTTTTCTATTTGACAAGTGTATTTATTTGGTTAATATTTTTGCCCAATAGCATAATTCATGTAAAGATCTCTAGCGCTCGTGGATAGCACGTTAATTTTTTACTTTTTGATATAAGACCGCACATATTATATTTTAGTTCTCGAGTTAAACGGTATGTTAAAACAATGCTGATGGATCCAACAAAATACATCAGTAGGAATTCCAACTTTTAAAGTGAATACGTATTTGTAACGGTTAAATCAAATTTCAATACTCTAGATCCTTAGACTTGATGGATTAAGAGGAAATCTTTTCCCAAAACAACAAAAGTGAAGTCGGAATCAAACTCTGTAAAAACAGTTTCCAATCCCGTGTACCTCTCCCACCGGAATGCCGCCACGTCATTTACCCGACCCAGTGAAGCTATAGACTCATCTGACGTGGACGCATCATACACCGTTCATGCAGTAGTGCCTGAGTCGTGTGAAGATTTGGAGGGAAATCTGGGAAAATTAATGTAGACGCATAAATGCAAAATCTGCAGAAAAAAAAAGGGAAAAAAATAAAAGGAGAAAAAATGGAAATTATAAAATACATACGGAGAAGAAAGTCTCTGATTTTGGAATTTACAAAGTGGCAATTGCATATATTTACAATCCAAACCCAGCCCCCTCTCTCTCTATCTCTCTCCGTCTGACCCTACCTATCTTTCTATGATTGGGAGAATTGCCACGGCGATCGGACGTCTTCAATCGGCGGAGTTCCGGTGACGGAATTCCAGGGCTCTCCGGCGAGGTAAGATTTTCGTGAAATCTTCCTTTGCCCTTTCACTTGAACGGTGTCGTATTTGGGTTCCGTGAGATTAAAGTAGAAGCATTTAGGATATTTTTGGTTCAGATCTGGTGTGCTTTGATTAGGGGATTTTTGCTATGACAGAATTACGGTTTCTGTGTCGGATTTTGCTGAATTTGGGATGACTTGAAGGGCGGGGTTTTGGAATTAGGGTTTTTTTTTTTTTTTTTTTTGTTTTGTTTCGGGAGGTTGATGTAGATGGACGAAGGTGTGAGATCTGTTGGCCCTTCTGGGGTTTTGGTGAAGAAAAATTCTTCAGGTTGCTTAATTGTTAGGAAGAAACCGGAGAAATTGAGTGGCGCTGTTGGTCCTTCGAGTGCTCGTAAGGTTTTCGAGCCGAAAGAGAAGAAGAGGTCGAGGTTGGTATTGAGCGAATCGGGGTCTAGTGATGAGATATTGGCTCGTCCTCGTAGAAAGGTGGGACCTGAAACTACACGGGTTTGCAATGGTTTAAGAGCTGTAGATAAGGGCATTGCTGAAAATAGTGAGTTTGGTCAAAAGCGGGAGAGATTGGATCCGGTTAGGCGTAGTGAGGATGGCATGATTGGTAAAAGTTATTTGGATGAGAGTGGTGGAAAAAGAAGTAAGTTGGAGGTGTATGAATTTGATGAGTATGATGAGGAGATTTCGAGAAGGAAACGGTTCAGTGATGGGGTAGGTGAGTTTGGGGGAAGAAGGTTTTCAGGAGCGATTCCTGTGCCACTAAGTGGCATTAAGAGGGAATGCGAAACTGGTTCAAGTAGACATGTAGTTGACAAGAGGAAGAATTCGTACTTTGACAGGACGAGTAGCTTGAACCGAGGAGATCATACTGACAGGGGAAGGTTTGAGATGAATAGGGATGGAGCTCAGCTACCCTTATTGAGAGACAAGTTCACAGGTCAATCAGAGGAATCCATTAGGCTACAGGGTAAAAATGGTGTTTTGAAGGTCATGGTGAAGAAGAAAAAGAATGCGGGTGGGCCACTGGAGAATTTTCGCAAATCTGAAGAAAATAGAAAGGCTCTGAGGAGTGAAGATATTGTGAAAAATGCTATCATCCCTCCTTTTTACTCAGAACCAAACCTTCCTGAGAAACCAGTTTCAGTTGTTAGGCCATTGAAAAACCATCCGAATGTACGAAAATCATTGCCGTCTTTGAACAGTAAGGGCTCCGATTGGGATTCAGAGGATAGTGATACATCACTGAAACAAGGACCAAAGAGTGTCGAAGCCTCTAAACCTAGGAAGATGGTGGTTTGCAAAGATGAAGGTGGTCCTTCATGTGAAAAGACTCCTCCAACCAGAATCAAAGAAGGTAAAGTTAAACGTGGTAGTGGCACAGAGAAGCAAAAACTACGTGAACGAATACGGGAGATGCTGCTGAGTGCAGGCTGGACAATAGATTATAGGCCTAGAAGGAACAGAGACTATCTAGATGCTGTGTACATTAACCCAGCAGGTACAGCTTACTGGTCCATCATTAAGGCTTATGATGCGCTTCAAAAGCAGTTGGATGAGGAGGAAAATGAGGCTAAACCTAGTGTGGTTTCACCTATAACTGATGATGTACTTAGCCAATTAACAAGGAAAACTCGAAAGAAGATTGAGAAAGAAATGAAAAGGAAACAAAGGGTTGATGATGAGGATGAGAATGCGAGAGGAGTCCGTACGAAAAGATCTACAAGTATCAAGCGTGATCAAGGGAGCGTGGATAGTGTTAGTTATGAGGATAAACTAAGCACCTACTTAAAGCAGGGTGGTAAGACGTTTAAGAGTGAAAATGGTTTGACCAGTGTGAACTCAAATCATCTACATGAAGGTATTGAAAAGCCATCTTCAGGATCAAGTTCGCATATGCCACATGGAAGGAAAAGTAGAAAGGTTGGAAGGTGTACTTTGTTGGTTCGTGGTTCAAAATATGGGGTTAACTCTGAAAGTGATGGCTTTGTTCCATATACTGGGAAACGGACTTTGCTTTCCTGGCTGGTTGACTCTGGAACTGTGCAGTTGAGCCAAAAGGTGCAGTATATGAATCGCCGAAGGACTAAAGTAATGCTGGAGGGGTGGATTACTAGAGATGGCATTCACTGTGGTTGCTGTAGTAAAATCCTCACAACTTCAAAATTTGAGATTCATGCAGGAAGCAAGTTGCGCCAGCCATTTCAAAATATATGTTTGGACTCGGGTGTTTCCCTTCTGCAATGTCAGTTAGATGCGTGGAATAGACAAAAGGATATTGAACGCATTGGTTTCCACTCTGTAGAAGTCGACGGTGACGATCCAGATGATGATACTTGTGGCATCTGTGGGGATGGTGGGGATTTGATCTGTTGTGATGGCTGTCCATCAACATTTCATCAGAGCTGCTTGAATATACAGGTATGTCGCATTATTTCTCTGCAGAGTGCAGCATATATTGGCGCTTTCTATATTTTCACCAGTCCATGTTCTGTAAATCTTTTCTTTTGTGATATATTTTGGGCCATTGGGTTATTTTTTCCCTTCTACATATTATGTCCGATGAAGTGAGGTTTACTTTTGAAAGAAAAGGTTAGAGATTGTAGTAACATCTTTAAGTTTGTATATGCATTGTGGCATTGGTTGTATGTTTTTCTGGCATGGGAAATGCTTGTTTGTAAGTCTTGACACTATTGAGAGATTAATATATGAATTTTATGGATCAATGGAGGGAGAGATTGAATGATCTGAGTTAGCTCCAAACACTTCTGATGCTCTTTATCAGGATTGTAACTCATATATGTTTGGAGAGGGAGACTGCCTTTGTGCAGTCATGCTTAAACTACTTTGCTCTTATGGTTGAGCTTTTGTGTTTCAATTGTAATTTTGGTTGTTGTGAGTACATCATCAGTTCAATGACATTGCATGTAAATTTTGGAAAGGAAAATCTTGTTTAGATGTGTTCTGCCTCACCAAGTTGTGGATACATTGATCCAGTTTACTATAGACGCAAGCTAAAACAGTGTTAGTGTTTGTCAGCTTATTTTTTTGTAGTTTTGTGAATTTGCAAAATGATTTCATTCTGAATGTACACTCATAATTAGGTTTTAATACTTTTGTTCTCATTGCAGATGCTTCCTCCTGGTGATTGGCACTGTCCAAATTGTACATGCAAGTTTTGTGGGGTAGCAAATGAGAATGTTGTGGAAGAGGATGATATAACTGTTGATGCACTGCTCACTTGCAGCCTCTGTGGGAAAAAATGTACTCATCATTTGTTTCCTTGCTTCTGAAATTTTTAGCATCTGCTTATGTAATTTCTTTTCTTTCCACTGCTTTCAGATTCACTGCTTGAAAAATGATTTTCTGCTTTTGCAGGTCACATATCATGCTGTCAGGAGATGGATGGTAGTCCTGCTGCTTCTCCTAGTTTAGACTCTTCCTTCTGTGGGCAGAAATGCAGAGAGGTATCACTTCTTGGCGGTTCCAGAAATTTTATTGACTTGATAATTGATATGTATGCACGTGAGGTCTGACTGTAAATACCGAGGTTCTTAGGATATGAAATTATAAACTAATAATGCCCACTTGGGGGGTAATACCTAAATTTTCTAATAAATTCCGGCTTCCCGTATATTTAGGTCAGTCACGTAAGTTGACCACAATGCATGTGGTTTGTCACCTTGAAAAATATCAAGCGTTATTAGTCATAGTAATTGTCATTGCCATTGGCCAAACCCTCTCCTGCTTATGCCTGGTCAGCATTAATTGCCCCCAGGGAGATTCCTTTTCATCTCTATAGCAGCCGCAGTTCTACTCTCAAGAATTAAATGGATGTAAAATATAACCTCTATGCAAACATCAACAGTCACAAGATAAGATGTCGTCCCGCCAAAGATGGTAAAATTGATGTATCAGTATTTCAGGGTTGATTTATTTCCCTAGAGGGCTGTCCAAGTTCCTGGAATTAGGGAACATGTATAATCTAATTTTGGTTTTGAGCTCAAAACGTGTGAGTAAGATGGATGTGTTTTTGTGATGTCAATGATATTTCCATCAGATATAGTCGAAATTGTAGAAGGATCAAAGGTAGCTTTTTCTTTGCCCCTAGAAACCCAACTACCACATCCAGTGTAAACAAAAGTAGAGGAAGAAGTACTTAAGTAGAAAACAGAGGAAGAAAATGAATGCCTTCTTAATGTCTGGTTACCGAGTGAAGATTTAAAATGCTCTTGCTTTTCAGTAACTGGGGATTTGATTACCACGGAATTGATGCAACATTGAACTTAAAGTTTATTCACAATTTTCATATTTAAAGAAATTTCTCCTTGTTTTGTCACTAATGTTTCCATCAATGCCGATATTTCTACAAATACGAATGAGCAGTATTTCCATAAATATTGACATTTTATCCTTGTCAGCCATGAAGGTGTTTTTTAAATTAAGCAAAGGTTTAAGATTTTCTTTATGAATTACCTAAATGTCAATTTATGAAGTGTTATAAAAATGGAGAGTTCGGTAACTGTTTGTGAAATAATCGTGTTTATTTTTTTTTCCTGTTATGACCTTGTTCCAACTTCCTTGACAAAATTTCATATGTTTTAGATTGATGTACAAATGGCATTTTTCTTCCCATGCAACCTCTTATAACTTTTGTGCTGTCCTTTTTAGGCACTGACTTTAACTTTAATTTTTTTGTTCTTTAGCTCGTTGAGAATTTGAAGAAGTATCTTGGGGTCAAACATGAACTAGAATCAGGATTTTCATGGACACTCGTTCATAGAACTGATGAAGATGAAGGGTTCCCTCAAAGGATCGAATGCAATTCTAAGCTAGCTGTTGCTTTGACTGTTATGGATGAATGCTTTTTGCCTATTGTTGACAGGAGGAGCGGCATCAATTTAATTCATAATGTTCTTTATAATTGTGGGTAAGTGCTGATCTCCATTGTTGATTTAGTTGACAGCTGAGAAAGTTTGCTTTTCAACTATTTGATTTTCATGAATAAGACCTGGTTACCTTATCTGGACCTTGACACACCAGATTGAAGGTGGGGATCTTAAATTTTTTAAGTTCTAGATAAATGTCTGTATATGTTGTGTTGTGTTACATTTACAAATGATAATGTGCTTGGCTTTCCAAGGTTATTAAATTGCAAACTCGGTACCAAGCATGCTGTTATATGATTTTTTTAAGGCTGTTGGTTTTTTGACTAATGAATTGTTTTGGCCCATTTTCTTCTTAGATCAAACTTCAATCGACTGAACTACAGTGGCTTCTACACCGCTATTTTAGAGAGAGGCGATGAAATAATTTCTGCTGCATCAATCAGGTACATTCTCATATTTGATAGCGATTTATATCTTAGTTGTTAACTTGTTATGCATGCAGTTTTTCATTCTTAGGCTGCATGTTTGCTTCTTTACTTCCGTTTTATGGATTGCCCCGGTCTATCCTTTTTTTCAGTTTCTCCAAAGAGTCATGGGCCATGGGTTATTTTTACATTTTATCAGAAGGATTATTAGACATATGAGTTAGTGTATGAAGAGGTGTAAATGTAGGAAATAATGGAAATTGAAGTAATTGACAGTTACGTCAGCCTTTTGGAATCTCTTTTTAGTACTTTTTTTTCAAATATTACTGGTATATGTTTGATTTTTAGTATATTTGATTGACAAACAGGGTGCTCTTTACAATAGTATATGCATGTTGGTGTGTGTGTATGTGTAATGTGTGTGTGTGTGTGTGTGTGTGCGCGCTCGAACCCCTTCTTGAGCGCGATCTCACTCAACGGTAGCGATAGCGGGATCCATGTCAATAACATATCAGTAACATGTCGACAGCTGATTGAAAGAATATCAACGGCTGTATAAATATCAATAATATGTTGTTGATATTGTTGTCAATAATTCTATATTGGATCTCACTCCAATTACAGTTGAGCTTGATAGCCCTTAAGAAAGTCCTTGTGTATATAATTATATACTGTTCCATTGAGGGATCCCTCGAATTACCTTAGTTGAGGAATACATTGTGGGGCTCGCTTCAGATTTTATTTTAAGGAACCATATATTTTATGCATGCGTGACAATGGATTCAGACCATTACACTGTTTGCTATCTATAACTATATGAGGGAAGACCTCTCAAATTGGTAATGGCAATCTATGGTTCGCTTTTCAATTATCATGAAAGCAAATTCTTTTAAATTATGAAATCTGCTTCTGGTTAGGTTTCATGGTACAAAGTTAGCAGAGATGCCATACATCGGAACTCGCCACATATATAGGCGACAAGGGATGTGCCGTCGGCTTTTTTGTGCCATTGAATCGGTAAGCTATGTGAGCCATGCCGTTCTGGTAGTTTTAATTGCATGAAAAAGATATTCAAAATAATTCCAGCTCTCCGTTGTGGTGTTACCTGCTGTGTTTTCTAAAAGGCTTTTGATTCGTCTTGTTCTTTCCATTTTGAAGGCTCTATGCTCTCTCAAGGTTGAGAAATTGGTTATCCCTGCAATTGCTGAACTCATGCATACATGGACAGAAGTTTTTGGTTTTATTCCTGTTGAGGAATCATTCAAGCAAGAAATGAGGTCAATGAATATGCTTGTATTCCCTGGTATAGACATGCTACAGAAGTTGCTAGTGGATCAAGAAAATGAGGGGAACGGGACAGCAGACCCAGGTTATCTTTTAAACTTGTTATTTGCTCTTCCTTAATCACAATATTAGCCTGTTCTCTGACATTGATTTTTTTGTCGATCCTTGTTTTTATTCCTTTGCAACAGGCATAAAGCAATTAGAATGCAAAGGCAAGGATTTAATAAAGCATGGGAGCGGAAGCAAATCAGATAGTGGTTCACCTGCTACTATTGATCATCATGGATCTGATGAAACCAGTTTGCCTCATATTAACGAAACAGTTGATGAAGCTGCTGCTATGGTTTCTGGTTCTCGATGTCTCGGTGTCTCCTTAAATGATAGTCCTGTGATGAGTGGTTCTTTAGATGGTTCTGATGAACATAAAAATTTAGATTCCACTGAGAGGAGTGTATCTTCTGACTCTCTTTTGGGGGCTGAATTACCTCGATCTACTTTGGACAAGGAATGCCCTGTTGATACAAGCCACAAGGCTGTTGCAACAGAAGATAAGCCAGTGCTGGATTCTCCTGGTGGAGATAAAATTCAGTCTACCTCTCAGGGTCCTGGTGAGGCTCCAGTGATAGAAGATGAGCCAGCGGTGGATTCTCATGTTAAAGATAAAATGCAGTCTACCTGCCAGGGTCCTGGTGAGGCTTCAGTGATAGAAGATGAGCCAGCGTTGGATTCTCCTGTTGAAGATAAAATGCAGTTTGCCTCTCAGGGACCTGGTGAGGCTCTAGCAACAGAAGATGAGCAGGTGCTGGATTCTCCTGATGAAGATGAAATGCAGTCTACCTCTCAGGGAACTGGTGAGGCTCTAGCGACAGAAGATGAGCCAGTGCTGGGTTCTTCTCTTGAAGATAAAAAGCAATCTACCTCTCAGTGTCCTGGTGAGGTTCTAGCGGCAGAAGATGAGCCAGTGCCGGATTCTCCTGTTGAAGATAAAATGCAGTTTACCTCTAAAGATGCTGCTGTTTCTTTGAATGACACTTCCATGATGAGTAGTAGGTCGTCGGATAATTCGAATGAACGTAACATCCAGGTTTCAACCAAGGGGGCCACATCTTCGGACTCCGATCCGGGTACCAAGTCAGCGGAGTATGCTTCTGATGTCAACTACCAGTCTTACCCTGACATAAGCCATGATGAAAAGGTGGATATAGAACCAGTTTCAGATTCTTCTCTGAAAGAGAATTATTCAAAATCTTTGGAAGAAAGTGCTTTGGATGATTCCCATGAAGAGAATGTTGATGCTTCCTGTCTTCAGCCTATTCCTTCTTCAGGAGAAACTTTCGCCAAGAACCATGCTGAGGAGGTTAATGGAAATCAAGATTCCAGTTTCTGTGGTGCTAGTGAGAGTTCCTTGCTCAACAATTGTGATTTAAATATTCAACTTGATAGTAAGGCTAAAGACGAATCATATGTGGCTTCAGAAGTCGTGTCTGATGCAATGCAGTGTGAAAAGAGCATTCCTCATGCATCTAGTGATGGTTCCAAGGCTGATTCTGGGAAAGCTGAATCTGGTTCTGTTTGATATATCTACGAAATCTTTGCTGAGTTCAGTATGGCGATCCACAAATATCTCTTAATGCAGGAACCTCTCATTTCTTCACAATTCTGCGGGGCATTGGAGATAAGGGCAATGCCTGACTCGGATTGCGTGAATAAGCAGAATTGATTACAACTACAAGGAATTTGAAACCCTTTGCCTTGTTTTAGTATGGTTTTAAGGTTATAGTTCAAATTAAGTGGACTTGAAGATTATTTTTTATCCTTGGAAGTTTCAAGATGTGCGATGTTGCATCTAGGACGGTGTCATGTACTATTAAATCAAAATGGATGGTAGTGCTGTCGAACGCCACATTGAATGTCTTGTAATATACCGATGCTGCTTCATTGTGTGTGCATCTGGATCTGCTTGATGTGAGAGGTTTGGGCTTTCTCCAATGTCAGCTCATGACATGGCGGTAGGTGGTTTCAGAAGATTATTCAGCGGATTCTGTCATGTCATTTTAAGCTCTGTTCCCAGTGCGGCTGCAGCAGACAACACACCTCAGCTGCAGTTTCGATTGCCCAACTGTTTGGAAGCATCGAGTTTCTGTATTGTCAGCTTCGCTCAGATAAGCTTCTCATTCAAAATTTGAATGAAGAGGAGAAAGGTGATCTGCTATCGAACAGAGTTGTTCCCGTGCATTTGATGACGAGTTTCCATAAAATGTCTGAAGCACTCGTTGGATCTGTAGATTTATTGGACGGAGTATTCGCATTGCTCGTAGGTTCATAGGAGCACTTATTTCTGTGCATACGGGGTTGTTTCGTTTTTTACTTTAAAACTGTTCAAGTTTTGTTCATTTAGCTACTCTTGTCAAGGCATTGTCAATTTTTGTTGTCAAACTAAGTCATTCATGTTACATTGTTACCTCAAACTTCCTGCCTTGGTTAGGCATGTTGTGGAATTATTAAATGAGCTGTCCTTGTATCATCTTTCGCAATTTGATTCGGAGTTGTGCTAGCGATGGCCTCCCGTGCACTCATGGATGGCTATCAACCGTTGATGCACTGCATCGCAGGACTCTGCACGTGGTCACGCGCACAATTTGGGGTCATTCGTCCGGCTGTGTGGATATGTATAATTAGATGTCTCCTGCAACCCAACAGGCAACAGCCGGTTGCTTGTCCATTAGTTTTATTTAAGTAAAGCGACGTTGGTGCATGTGACGAAATGTCCCTCTGCCTTGAATTGAGTTCATATAAAGTGCTTACAAGCAATTGAAGGAAACATTATTTCTCTATTCGGATTTGAGTAAGAGTTAGAAATGCAGAGGGAGGCAATGGACATGTACACCGGCGTAGTCCCTTACCTCTATGGGTTTGCCGCCGGCTCAAGTGTTGACGGAGATATCAAAAGGCGGAGGTTCAAGAAGAGGAGCGGTGCGGTTTAATTAACGGAAAGGCTCAGAGATGTGGAAGAAGAGTTGTGGGGATTGCAGTCATAATTTCGAGGTGGTGGAAGAACAGTATGTCTGGTGATATGGTTTGGACTTGGAAGTGTAATATAATACATGATATGAAGGTTTCAGTTCATATGTGGATTGTATTATTTAAATTTTGCAAAGTAGAGGGTAAAATTCTATCAAAATGCTCACTTGTCAAATTATTGTGGTTGATGAAATTTATTGTCTTTTCCTTTGAACCGTGGAACTTGACAATTTCCTTTATTCGTAAACCGTTTTATTTGAGATTGTTTTTTTTAAAGGATAATATAAGAATTGTGCTCGATGATGAGCTTGTATTGATATAACCTTTATATAGAACTTTACAAGTAGAGTTTGAGTGAAGAACAAACTCTTCAAAACAAACCAAAAGATAAATTACAAAAAATATAAATTCAAAATATTAACATACAATCTGTTTGAATTCAAAATATTAAAACAGCTAAAGATTAGATTGAGGCGAGCCTTCCTGTTGACTGATTCCATTGTTATCTCCTTTGATTGTTGTGGTGGGAACTGAGCTTTTCAAACGTGGTTTATCACACCCCCGCAAGTTGAGTGTTTGCGGGCGAACGGGAAGCTTGGAGAGATGGTAATGAAAACAATAAGAGAAATTTGCAAGTTGATCTTGCGTGGCAACATAACCAACTTGCAGCTCATGGCATGTGACCTTTTCTCGAATATAATGATAATCAACTTTGACATGTCGTGTTCGGGCATAGTCAGAGTCGGCAAAGGCAGTGAGTGTGAGAGGTCCAGGTTTATACACAAGCAGTGGCGGATCCAGAATTCTAACATGGGGTGGTCCCAATGTAAGACATCCAAAAAAAAAATTAGGGAAAATAACATTAAAAAGTTAAACATTAACTTTTCATCCATAAATCATGGTAAAAACAACATAAGAAGTTACAAAATTTAAACATTTTTTTTAACAAACGATATCTACACCAAAGGGGGAGGGGTGGACTTAGCCTCACAATGGGCTAGTAATAATGTGGTTCAGATTCGCCTTTGTTGAGAATCGAACCTAAGACCTCTCACTTACAAGTGAAGAGGAATATTACTAGACCATAGTACTAAGTAACCTTAATTCCTTTGTTCTCTTACATTGATAGTTTTCTATCTATTACGAAAAAAAAAAAAAAAAAAAGTCTTTTCTTTGGCAAGAAAAGAAGATAATAGTTCTCTAAAATCGGTTATTTTTTCTATTAAACTATCTAAAAAATGGCAACTTCCAGAGAAGAAAAATAAAATAATTAAAGGTCTTCAAAGTGAGTGGCCTTTTATCACTCTCAAATTTGATAGCCCATAAAGATATTAATTGAGACATCTAAAACGATAGCGTGGAAGGAAAAAAAAAGAGTCAGCGTCTCTTTCATCTTCCTCGTGAGAAAGCTGGTGGAGCCCTGCAATTCCTTCACCCCTTCCATGGATGGATCCGGTTTTGAATGGACTATAATATTATTTGACAAAATAATTGCCTTGGCGTAGCCTATGTAGTCTTAGGAGTAGATCTCTCCCCCCTGCCGAAACATTTGGAGGGTCCCAAGAGGACCTTCATGGGCGTTTTTCCAGCTTTCAGGTGGTCCTGTGACCACCTTGGTCCCTCTTTGGATCCGCCCCCGTACACAAGTCCATGATCAGGAGTGGACTTTAAATAGCGAAGAATTCTTTTAACAACAATCTAGTGTGTAGTGGTGGGTTTATGCATAAACTGGCAAACCTGAGTAATGGAGAATGCGATATCAGGACGTGTGAAGGTGAGATAGTGTAGGGCACCCACTACACTTTTGAATTCGATGATGTCCTGTAATGGCTCTCCATCATACAAACTAAGGCGTTTGCCACTGATGGCAGGAGTTGAAACTGGTTTGCAATCCACCATATTTGTACGTTTGAGCGAATCCAAAATATACTTGGACTAAGAAAGATGAATACCTTAACCTCCATGCCAAGAAAATAATTCAAAAGACCAAGGTCTTTCATGGAAAATGCCGAGTCTATGTCCTTGATCAAACTATTAATACACTGGATGTCGTTGTCCATTATAAGTATATCATCAACATAGATTAATAAGTAAATACGAATTAATCCATGACAATACACAAAGCGTGATGAATCTGCTTGGGAAGCCATAAAACCAAGATGTTCCAAATGATTAGAAAAACATTGAAACCATGCCCAATGGGCTTGTTTGACTCCATACAGTGAACGCAACAATTTGTAGACATGTGTGGGAAATTGAGGATCAACAAAACATGTAGGTTGTTTCATGTAGACTTCATCAGACAGTGAACCATGTAGAAATGCGTTCTGAACATCCAGTCGTCGTATTGGCCAAGAAAACTGAACAATTAGAGCAATAATCATACGAATGGTTAAGTGAGTCACCACATGGCTAAAAGATTCGCCATAATCAAGTCCTGGTTGATGATGAAAATCATTCGCCACGAGACGAGCCTTAAACTTGTCAATCGACCAATCGACTTACACTTGATGTGAAAAACCCATTTATTAGGAAGTACATTCATGGAAGAGTGATGATAGGGCACCAAAGACCATGTGCCAGCACGTTGTAGAGCATTGAATTCATCAGCCATGTCTGTTCTCCATTTTTGAAATTTATTAGCTTAATTGTAGAATGTAGGTTCAGACAATGCAGTAATGGTGGAAGTACGGGCATACTTAAGATTAGGTTTATAAATTCTAGCTTTTGCACGTATAACCATGGTATGGGTAGATGTGGAACCTAGAGAGACTAAGGCCATCTCCAACCGATGGCTGGCCAGATGGTTCGTTTTAGCCCTCTGGCCCTCCAAGATCCTCCAAGATATTAATATTTTAATGAACAGTACATGGTCATATTTGCCTTCGTCTCCAACCGAGGGCCAAAGGGCCAGAGGGCTCGTTTTAACCCTGTCACAAAAAACCGTCTCCAACCGAGGGCAATAGGGCTAAACATAATTTATTATTTAAATTTTAAAACTACAACAACTTAAATTTAAAAACAACAACTTAAATTTAAAAACTACAACTTATATTTAAAAACTACAACTAAAATTTAAAAACGAAAAATTAAATTTAAAAACTACAACAACTTAAATTTAATATCCATAATCAACATCATCTTCATCATCCGCCATCGTAGGAGTATAGTCAGAGGTAAACAATTGTCGTCAGCTCATAATTTCTTTTTTTTTTCCTATCAAAATAGGTCTTACTTATTAGAGTGTAATTTGAAGTGTTCATTTCCATATTCTTATCATCCATCTCTTCTTGTATTTGTTTGGCCCGTTCTTCATGCCTAGACTTCCTTTCTTCCGCCTCAAGGGCATTTTGCTCACCAATAATCTGAATGAGGCCGCCACTTCATGTTGAGCAGCGTAATCATCATTTGCCTTGCCCTTTTCCTTCAACCTTCGCGCCTTGTTTCATCCTATAGCCCTAGGTATGAAACCTTCACCACAAGACGGATTTTCTACCCTTGTTTGTTGAATGGTTGGAGATCCATCTTCATCCTTATCTGCAGCTGAGGATGTAGTTCCGAACACCGGAGTAGGAGCTCTCTGTGGTGGATCTTTAAATAACACCTACCCTTTACAAATTTCCCAACAACTATGAAATTGAAAGGGTTTCGAGCTGCTCTTCATATACAATTCATCCGCTTGGCGTACCTACAAAAAATTAAAGGCAATTAAATGTAATATAATTAAATATTTAAAATAAATTGTGAAAACACTTACTTCGTTGTAGTAATTGGCGCCGCTTTCATGTCTACTTGTGGCTGCTAACAATGCTTGATGCCATTTGTTCAAACTTGGTTGAAGATGTTTCTTCCATCTTGAAGAACAACTCTCGTGGTTTCGAATATTCACTGGAGTGGTGCCTTCATAGAACTCTAAATATTTTTTGGACACACGAGTCCAAACACCGTTATTTGTTTGACAATTCCCCCTCACACCATCTTCCGACACCCATCTATAAGCCTTGCAAAGTGCTTCATCTTCTTTTCGGGTCCAAGCCCTACCTTTCATTGCAGACGAGGCCATTTGAAAATTATTGAAAAAATTGAAGGATAGATTTTTGAAAGAGGAAAGAAAATATGAGAATTGAAATGGTGTAGGAATGGTGAAAATTTTGTGAGGAATGGTGAATTTAGGTATTTATAGGGAAAAAAATAGAATTTTTTTTTTAAAAAAAGGCCCAAAAAACCTTAAAAAAAAATATTGAATCCAACGATAATTGGCGCCAGCTAGCCGTTGGATTCAAATTTCTTTTTAAGAATTCTTGTCAGTTATAATTGACAGGAATACATTTATAATATTTAATATAAATGTATTAATGTCGGTCAAATATTATAAATGTATTTATGTCGATTATAACCGACATGATAGATGATTTTCTAGCCAGCCCTCCAACCCTCTCTGATTTCGTGGGGCCCTCTCAGATTCCACATCCCTCTGGCCTAGCCCTCGGTTGGAGACGGTTTTCAGGCTATTTTCGGCCTTATGCTCTCTTGACCCTTCGGTTGGAGATGGCCTAAGGGTGTCAAATGAGGGGAGGGTGGAGGGTTAAGATGTGATGGTTCTAAAGGTAAACTAATGGGAGAGGAAATAGGGGATAAAGATTGTGTGGTAGAGGTTAGGTGTGTTTCTGAGATAGAGTTAGAGCGGGTGAAGGAAGTTTGAGATGAAGTAGGGATAAGGACTGGCGAAGTTGGTGGTGAATTAAAAATTATTTCAGGTGTCCCAAGTGCATTAGGACTACTATCATGCAGAGAGAACGTTGCGGGAGTAACACAAGATTTTTCATGAAATGGAAAACAATTTTCATCAAAAACAACATGCTTAGACATGAAAACACGACCCATGGATGGATTAAGACACCTATACCCTAATTGATTTTGTGAATAACTTAAGAAAATGCATTTCTTGGAATGAAAATGCAATTTATTTGGCATGTATGGACATAAATAGGGAAAGCAAGCACACCCCAAAACCTTAAAAAATTCATATGATGGTTCTTGGTGAAACAACTTTGTGTATGGAGAAATGAATTTCAAAACTTTAGTTGGCAGTTGATTAATCGAAAAATTAGCAGTATGTTGAGCCTCAGCCCAATAAGTTTGAGGCATGGACGCATGAGCAAGAAGAGCGAGGCCGGTTTCAACCAAATGACAATGTTTTCGTTTTGCCATACTGTTTTGTTCAAGATGGTGAGGGCATGTATATTGACGATGAATGCCATGTGTTTTTAAATATTATTTGAACTTTTTGTTTATATATTCTCCTCCACCATCCATTTGAAAAGTTTGGATTTTTCGTTGAAATTATTCTCCATTTCAGTTTTAAATTTAATATATGTCGAGAACACATCGGATTTTAATTTTAAAAGATATAACCATGTATATCGCGAATAATCATCAATGAAAATCACATAATATCAAAATCTAGAAATTGACAAAGTCGGGGACGTCCATATATCAGAATGAATAAGTTGTAAAGGAAAATGTGAAATTGAATTTGATACTGAAAATGGCAATTTCTTGCTTTTGCCCAGAGGGCATGAATGGCATACAGAATTGAGATCGTGCCTAGTAAGAGGTACTTTACTAGTTGATACTAAATGCTTCAAGATAAATAACGATGGATGACCAAGTCTGGAGTGCCAAACACGATCATCGACTCTAATTCATATGCACGAAAATAGTCCATGTCTTTTATTGGAATTGAAACATGCATATGGATAAACCCCAGTGTTACTCCGGCCAAATAAAAGGGTCATCCCTGATCGGATATCCTGAACATGAAAAAAAATTAGGGTAAAGTACGAAAAAAAAGTCATTGTCATAGGAAAATTGGTTGATAGATAAGATATTTTGAGAGGTATCAGGACAATATAAGGTATTATATATAGAGAGTATAAGAGTGAGTGGGAAAGTGAATGTAGGATGTTCCTATTTTGGAAATTTGTAAACCTTGGCCACCATTAACGTCATTAACTTGACTTGTGCCTGTGTACTCATATGCATTTGTAAGTTGGCCAAGATCATTTGTTATGTGAATGTTGCCTCTGGAGTCCAGAAGCCAGCTTGTGGGAGCATTGGGTGCTTGGGCTACACAGCTAGACTGAGTAGCAAGTGTTGTGAGGCGAGCATTGGGAACACATCCTTCATAGGAAGTTTTCATGTTGGCGTAGTAGTCAATTGCAAAGTGCCTATTTCTGCGACAAATCTGGCATTTGAGTAGTGGTCTGTAAACAAAAGAATGACCTGCACCGAGAAGATAACAATTGGAACGTCCTTGATGAGGACTAGCAAAAGCATTGGGGTCTAGCTTGATGGGGCACAAAACCATCGCGATGAGGGATAACAGCACGTCCTCCTC
The DNA here is from genome assembly GCA_033882615.1 of Malus asiatica. NCBI lineage: Eukaryota > Viridiplantae > Streptophyta > Magnoliopsida > Rosales > Rosaceae > Malus > Malus asiatica. The sequence continues at coordinate 1,632,237 of JAOVFK010000018.1, forward strand.
TGCACGTAAAATTTGTAGGTGCAGTGACCCTGCTTTCACGATTAGCAGCCATGGCAGGAACTAGAGTATCGCCAAACAAAGTGAAGGTGAGATGGCGAGTTTTAGCACTAAGTAGCAATGCTTCCAAAGCTGCATAAGAGATAGGGTTTCTCGCGCTTGTATGGATGCCACACTGTTCTCATACAAGGGTCCAACATTATTCATTATCGTGGTAATTAAATTAGAGTCAGCCATATGAGAACCAGATAAAGCTAATTAATCAGCCAAAGTATTGATTTTATCCAAAAAATCGGCAATATTAAGATCATCGCGACGAAGATTTAGAAGTTCCCCACAAAGTTGAATAACTCGATTGTGAGATAAGGATGCATACCTTTCCTGCAAAGCTTTCCATGCCTCAGTAGCATTGATGCATTTTACAACAACATGCATAACAGGGGGAGAAAGAGAACTGGTGAGCCAAGAAAGTACCATCTGGTCTTGCTAGATCCATGATTTTTATGGTGTCAAAAAGGTGCCATCAATAAATGGCATCAGACTTCGACTTCGAAGTAACGGAACTAACTGTGCATGCCACAAAGGATAATTGTGACAATCAAGTTTCAGAGGAAGGAAGGTAGAAACGTTGGTAAGGGCAACGGAAAAAGGCATTGTATTTGAGAAATAAATTTGTCATGAGACTGTTAAAAGGTTGATACCATATAAGAATTGTGCTCGATGATGAGCTTATATTGATTTAACATTTATATAGAACTTTACAAGTTTGAGTGAAGAACAAACTCTTCAAAACAAACCAAAAGATAAATTACAGAAAATACAAATTCAAAATATTAATATGCAATCTGTTTGAATTCAAAATATCCAAACAGCTAAAGGATTATATTGAGGCGAGCCTTCCTGTTGACTGATTCCATTGTTATCTCCTTTGATTGTTGTGGTGGGAACTGAGCTTTTCAAACTTGGTTTATCAGATAAAAGTATTTATCACAACTAAAAATGTTTCTCATTAGGTTTTTATCACGATTGATCTTCGAAATTAGACCAAAATGGTCCTGAAATAGAGAATCCATCAATTTGGTCATTAAAATAAATTTTGCTAAAGTGGCACACAATAGATCTCACTTATCCAATCTTATGGTGTCACGAAGACTAATCATAAAACCAATTTTTTAAGAAAATTAAAAATTAATTCATGTGGCACTATATGATTGGATAGGTGAGATTCATAGTATGCCACATCAACACACTAATAGAAAGTTTAAGAGAAAGGCAACGAAATGACCAAATTGATTTCCGAGATTTATTATCAAGGACCAAATTGATATGCGAGATTCATTTTCAAAGACCAAATTGATGAATTATGTATTTCACGGACCATTTTGATTAAAATGTTCAATTTCAAGAATCAACTGTGATAAGAACCTTTCTGATTACGTTCGACAAAAAACACTTATATAAAAAATAGTTGTAAGCATAAGTGCTTCTTACATAAGCACTCTCAAGTGAGCCAGCCTTCTAATAAATTCAAGTGTGTTTTAATGACGCACTTAAAGCACTTCTTTGTAAAGCACCTCATTACTTAAAAGTGCTTTTAATGAGTCTTAGGGGGTAGTTTGGGGTTGCTGTGCTGTGAAAAAAAAAAAAAAAACGTTGCTTTCAATAGCAAGGGTAGAACTGTTTCTGCTGTTTTGGACCCTTAATTTGACCAAGAACACTTTTTTTTTCTTTCTATTTACCAAACACAATTTTAACCCAACTTTTTTAAAAGCTGCTTTTAAAATAATTTCAATAATGTCAAACAAACAACTTTTTTTATTCAAACCAAAAAAACACTATTAGCCATGAACAAGGTATAAAATATCGATAATATCGGAAATATCGGTAGTCCAAAAACACGGAAATTTCGATGGAAATATCGAGATATTATCGATATCGATAAAAATTGAATAAAAACCACGGAAATTGTAAAAAAAACATGGACATTTTTATTGAAACTTTGCATGATGTTTATTTAGTCAATTATCTATTATGTATCACAAAAATTGGAAGGAAATGCATTGCATGATAGATATAACTTATTTAAGTTGATTATATAGCGAGCTGACAAATATTGTGTGTATAAAATATGTAGTAATTAATGAAAGAAGTTTAAACGCACCATAATTATTTATATATAATGAATTAGTACAATATTTTACACTTTATACATTGCATGGTAAGATACATGAGTGACTTAGTAAGGTCTAAAATATTGATGATATCGGAAATATCGGTAGTCCAAAAACACGGAAATTTCGATGGAAATATCGGGATATTATGAATATTTTAGACCATGACCATGAAAGATAGAATGCACACATAAATGAAATTACCATTAAACCGCGTCTATTTTCTTTCTCCTTTTTTCTTTTTTTTTTCCTGCTTCAAAACATTTCAATTTCACTGCAAAAGTCTCCTAACAAAAAGGAGTGAGGATCCGATCCGTTTCACAAAATGGAGCTATCACTTTCCGCGCCACCCAGTATTCCAACCTCTTCACCTACGCCGCTAAAACGGCGGGTTACCTTCGCGGTTTCTCGTCCGAATCTCACACCCGCTCCGCCGTCTCACCGGCCATCACTTTCTTCACTAAAACCAAACCACCTCCACCGCTTAAAGCTCAAAGCCATGGACTCTCAGAGAGCAGCTCCGCCGCGCGCCTCCCTGGCCGAAAACAACGGCTCCACTCTCACCGATACCCCAACCCCAATTAACTCAGGTAAACCCTAACCCTAATCCTAATCTCAATCGCTAAACTGGGTTTAGGAATTTAATGGGATTCCTAATTGCTGGTGCAATTTTTGCAGGGGCTCGAATTGGGGAGGTCAAGAGGGTGACTAAAGAGACCAATGTCTCGGTCAAGATCAACCTGGACGGCACTGGAATCGCTGAATCCAGTACTGGGATTCCGTTTCTTGATCATATGTTGGATGTCAGTAATCTGTTTCTCTTAGCTCTCATAATTATAGCTCAAAATTCAATCTTTGGTGAAAGGCATTGATGTATTAATCGTGTTTGGTTTGTTTTGGATTGATTTTGATAGGAGAAAAAGTAATTTCGGATACCTGAAACGCGTTTTTTCGGTATTAGGCTTAACTAGACTATTCTCTCTGTTTTATAGAAGAAAGTTGAGTGCTTTATGTTTTTGTTTTTGTGGTGCATTTTTTTTTTTTTTTTTTTTTTTTACTTGTTTATTTCAGCAACTTGCTTCGCATGGGTTGCTGGATGTGCATGTAAAGGCTACTGGTGACATCCACATTGATGATCATCACACAAATGAAGATGTTGCTCTTGCTATTGGAACGGTACGGTAGAAAGCAGGCATCTTGATGTTTCCTTTGGAAAATTCAGAATCTATTGTCTGCCAGCTTCACTTTTTGGATTCCTCTGTATCTCAGAGTAGGCAGCTGATTAAGCTAATTTTGCTTGGTCTACAGGCTTTGCTTCAAGCACTTGGCGATAGAAAAGGAATCAACAGGTTTGGTGACTTCTCTGCTCCACTTGATGAAGCACTCATACATGTCTCACTGGTATGCTCTACGGCATCATTTCTGTAAGATTAGTTAGTGGTGTTAAAATCTGAAGGGAAACATTTATATTCATTTGAATGTTTAAGAACAAATTAAATGCTATCAGTTGGTATGGCAGGTTGATTAAAAGCAACTTATGCATTACAAAATATAAACTTACGGCTCATAGGCCATAAATGACCCCTTCGGAGATTTTGGTTATTTCCGGATAAGGTTTGATGCCAAACAATATGATGAAAATGAGTAAAGATTATCCTTAGGTTTGAGCTTCATCATGATAACTTGATTTCACATACAAGAGTTGACTCTTGCACCAGTTAACAGTAGTATCAGAGTGCTGTATATATATAAGATTCAACTTGTCCTTGTTTATTCAAAAAGTGAAAAATATTTACCTAACTGGAAGTTTTTATTCAGGATTTATCTGGCCGGCCACATTTGAGTTATGATCTTCAGATACCCACCGAGAGGGTTGGCACATATGACACTCAGGTAGTTTACTTTAAGACTTAGGCTTCAAATTCCTGCTGCATATGTTATCCATGTGTAAAGCATTGCTGGAGATGTTGATTTAATATATGTTACTCTATGGAGCTACATGAGAACTTTTCTTTCTATTTATTTTTGGAAATATTAGGCGTTCCAATTTACTAATTGTTGTTGGAACTGTCCTTTTCATAGCTGGTGGAACATTTTTTCCAGTCTTTGGTGAATACTTCTGGTATGACACTCCACATCCGGCAGGTAACATACAGAGTTTCTTAAAAATCTTGAATCATCCAAATATTTGTGTGTTCACAGACTAGAAGTGAACTTCAACGACTGAATTGCCATCTCATTGTTCATTTCCAACCTTGGCACGGCCCCCAGGCGACGTGGGTCAGATTCTGTTTCTTGTTTCTGACAGTTTTCTTCTTTTGGTTGGGCACAGCTTGCTGGAAGAAATTCTCACCATATTATTGAGGCAACCTTCAAAGCATTTGCAAGGGCTCTCAGACAAGCAACAGAATCTGACCCACGTCGCCTGGGGGCCGTGCCAAGGTTTGAAATGAACTTATCTCAATTTAAAATGAATAATAGTCTTTGAATGGATGGTTTATTGCATTAATTTTATTTTTTTTGGACAAAATTCCATTAATTCTCTGTGGCATGTGAAACTCAATCTTAACTTTGTGGAGCGTATTCTGCGCAGTTCGAAAGGCGTCTTGTCACGCTCTTGATGCTTCATATCCCGTCTTCCATGTTAAGCCGCAAGTAAAATTATCATCAGATTTACCAGAGTGTCAATGGTTCCGGTGATGGATGCCACGTTGTTGGTCTATGTCTACATGGCAGATCATTGTTGTATGTGTAACATTATAATTGGAATAAACTTTTCCGTGTTGTTGATTCCATGTAGGAACAAAACCAAAGATTTTGATTTATTAAGAGTTTAGTTTGTTCCGAAACTGAAAGCGATCTATTTGTTTTCTATGAAAATGTGAAGGGAAAAGAGCCGCATAACAAATAAGGAAACGACGGATGATTTGTTTTCTATGGATATATCTGATGTTAACAAATCAGTCTTCCAACTTCCAAAACTCCGATTTTCCAACTCAAATCGAACTCAAATCCCACATTCTAACACGATCAATATTATTTGCAAATCTTCCGGGTCGCCTTCTTCCGCTGATAATGAAAAATGGGTGCAATCAGATGTTTGCAACGGCATGCTAAACAAGGCAATGTAGGTGCCAGGAGTTGGCTGCAATCCCTTGTCCAACGTTTCCACAAAGTACATCTTTATAGTGTTATTGTTCCAAAACGTCACGGTTACAGCATACTTGTTACATGCAACTTTACTCCCACATGGAAGGCATTATGAGTCAACAAAACAAACACACAAAGAGTAGAGCAATGGTGGCAATGGTGGGTGGTATGGTGCTAGCCTTCTACGGTTTGAATTAATGGAGCAGCAGATATTGTTGTCATTGTAGTGTGTGTAAATGAATTGATATCCATTTTGGTTTGGAGTGTGATACAAACGATTAGGGGAGGCGCATTCCAACATCAAACCTCGATTACAACAGTAAACGCAATATTATATACATTAAACTCACTGTTAAGTGACTTCCGAAAATTCCGTTAAATGATGATGTGCCATAAGCAATCTGGCTATTATTTGTTATATTAGCTCATGCTAGTGCATACACATACAAGTATTAAAATATTTTTGCTAGCTTCACACAAATGGTACTGTTGCTTTTCAAAGATTGTTTTTGTATTTCTTTTCTTATCTGCAACCCAACTCTACAGCCAAATATAAGGAGGCTATCCCTCATTCCTTAATTTATGCCATAATTAGCGGCTTTAGGAAAGCTAACAGCAGCTCCTTGAATTAAGGAGTTGACCACTATACAAGAATTGCTAAACACAAGAAAAAGAAAAGACAACCGGCACTTAGAAAACAGTAACTAAATCCCTATTGTCCAAGATTTCCAATACTCCCCCTCAAGCTGGATTCAGAAGATTGATGGATCCAAGCTTGGACAGAAGCCTTTGAAACTGATGAGAGGCCAAGGGTTTGGTGAATATATCGGCCAACTGATCGGAGCTTCTTGTATAATACGTCTGAATCACCTGCGACTGTACTTGTTCATGTACATAGTGACAGTCTATTTCAATGTGTTTTGTCCTCTTGTGGAACACTAGGTTTGATGCTATGTGCATGGCTGCTTGGTTGTCACAAAATAAGTTCATAGGTTGAGTCGTAAACACACCTAAGTCGCACAGAAGTCCCTTTAGCCATATCAGCTCACACGCGATTGATGCCATTGCATGATATTTAGCTTTGGCACTTGATCTTGCGATGACAGTTTGCTTTTTGCTCTTCCACGTGACCAAGTTTCCACCGACAAAGGTGCAGTAACCAGTTGTGGACTTGTGATCGATTGCATTTCCTGCCCAATCCGCATCGCAGTACCCCATGATTTGGGTGTTTTCATTCTTCTTCATGATGATGCCACGACCCACGGACCCTTTTAAGTAATGTAAGATCCTTTTGACAAGGTTCAAATGATCGATTATGGGAAAGTGCATGAATTGATTGGCGGTACTCATTGAATATGTGATGTCAGGCCTGGTGATTGTTAGATAGATTAACTTACCAACCAGTCTCTGATAGTGGCTGATATCCGAGAGTTGTGTGCCCCCTAAGTTAAGTTTGAGCTTGCTATCGATAGGAGTATTTGCAGGCTTAGCATCACTCATTTTAGCGTCCTTGAGTAGGTTCAGGATGTATTTATGTTGATTAAGAAATAGTCCCTTGTGAGAAGTTGCCATCTTTATTCCAAGAAAGTACTTCAACACCCCAAGATCTTTAATTGCAAATCTTTGTTGAAGTGACTGTTTGAGTTTGGAAATCTCTTCAGCATTATCACCTGTAATTATTAAGTCATCCACATATATCAACACAACCAATTTGCCCACGGCTCTAGTACGAACAAACAATGATGAATCTACATTGCTTCTTGTGAAACCAACGCTATTAAGCACTGAACTTAGTTTGGCATACCAAGCTCGTGGAGATTGCTTCAGTCCATAAATCGATTTGTGCAATTTACACACTAAATCAGGCTCATGGCATTGAGGATGCCCTGGTGGCAATTTCATATAGACCTCTTCTTCAAGATCACCATGTAGAAAGGCGTTCTTCACGTCCATTTGGTATATGGACCAACCCTTATTAACAGTAACGGACAATAGAACCCTAATTGAGTTCATTTTTGCAACAAGTGCAAAAGTTTCTTTTTAATCCACCTCAAATGTTTGTGTGAATCCCCGAGCCACCAGCCTTGCTTTATGCCTCTCAATTGAACCATCTGAATTAAACTTGATCTTATAGATCCATTTGCAACCCACTGCCTTTTTTCCTTGTGGAAGTTTGGTGATGCTTCAGGTTTTGTGTAGGTCTAGTGCTTTGAGTTCTTCTCTCATTTCTTCTTTCCACACATCTTGGTTGTTAGCCTCATGAAAGTTTTGAGACTCACTGTGACTTAAGATGGTGCTAAGAAATACAGCATGAGATGAAGTCAACTTTTGATACGACACATAATTGGAGATTGGATGCTTGGGATTGTAAGTGACAAAATCTTGAAACCTTGTAAGAGGTTGTCTGTTACGCATAGGATTGCTTCGTGGTACTGGTACAGTTGTCTCACACTCGTTCAAATTTTCAGCCACACTTTGAAGATTATCTTGGTTGTCGTTGTCATCATCAAGCATAAAACCATCATGATGAATGCCTTCATTGTTACCTTCAGTGAGTGGTGTATGTGGTTCATCATTATTGGAACCTCTTCTTGTTGAAGCATTATTGAGCTCGATTCTTGGTAGAGGAAACACATCAAAGATACACTCCCCCTGACTTGTGGTTTCAAGGGACTTGCTGAAAAAAGGATTAGTTTCATGGAATCGAACATCTTTAGTTATAATCATTTTTCTCAGCTGAGGATCATAGCACTTATATCCCTTTTGTGTTGATGAATAACCAAGAAAAATACATTTGAGAGCTCTAGGATCCAATTTATCTCGATGATGTGGTTGAACATGAGTAAAGCAGACACAACCAAAGACTCTAAGATGTGAAAGGTTAATTTTCCTTCCTTTCATGACCTCAAGAGGAGATTTAAAATCTAAGACTCAGCTAGGAAGTCTATTGATGATGTAGACAGCAGCCATGACTCTTTGAGATCAAAATCTTTTTGGTACATTCATTTGTAACATTAATGCTCTAGTATTTTCAAGTATGTCATGATTTTTTCTTTTGGCTACACCATTTTGTTGAGGTGTGCCAACACAACTTGTTTGATGCATGATACCATGATTGCTCAAATATTGTGTCATGATATGGGACATGTATTTGGTGCCATTGTCAGATCTTAAGGTTTGAATTTGAGAGGAGAAATGGTTCTTAACAAGATTATTAAAATCCTTAAACACTTCCATCACTTCACTCTTAGACTTTAAAAGGTACAACCATGTAGCTCTAGAGAAATCATCAACAAATATTACATAATATTTATAACCATCCAAAGATTCACACGTTGGTCCCCATACATCTGAGTGAACAAGTTCAAACAACTTACTGGTCTTAGATAAGGATGAGTTAAAAGGCAATCTAGTGGCCTTAGATAAATGACAGGTTTCACATGGAAATAAATCCTTCCCTAAGTTTGGAAACAAAGAAGACAAAATAGGTTGAGAAGGATGAGCTAGAAGTTGATGCCACAATTGATCATTTTGGGATGAATTGGACTTGGCTTGAAACCCTCTGGAACTGCTCTTTGATATGTAATAGAGACCATCTAGATAAAACTCTTCACCAATCGTCTTCTTGGTGACACAATCCTGAAAAATGACATTGTGAGAAGAGAAGATGGCTAAACAATTCAAGGCATTGGTGATTTTTCCCATAGATAGGAGTTGGAAAGGAAAAGAAAGAACATATAAGGCCACTGACTCAATTTTGTCCGACATTAAGTTGATTTTTCCCTTTCCTAAAACCTTGGCACTTTCACCATTTGCAGTTGACACTTGAGAAGGTTTTGATAATTTTTTAAACTTATGAAACTTAGAAACTTGGTTGGTCATATGATCTGTGGCACCTGAATCAACAATCCAAAAATCATGCAACATATTTACATTAAGAGCAGTTTTGAATGAATTCATGATACCTTGCATGTCTTCTTGAGGTATGTGTTCAGTGTCTACCATGAAACCAACAAACTTGCCTAGCAAAGCTGTTGAGTTTCCATCTTCAAAATTGATCGTTTGATCACTTTCAGTCCCTCATTTCTTGCTTTGAAGATACGCTGCAAACTTATTTATGAGTGCAGCCGGATTTGCTGTGAAGCTCTTCAGTGTGTCAGACCTATTTGAGGTTGAGGTAGATGCATGGTTGGCTCTGTGTGTAGCTCGGTTCAGCTTCTGAAAGCCCTTGTTGTCTTTCATAAAATCAGGTTTTAATTCTGGATGTAAAATCCAACATGTCTCCTTAACATGATCGGTATAGTTGCAGTGTTAGCACTTCAAGTGTAGATTCTTACTTTTGTATTTTCCTTCGTTGGTTAGATAGGCCCTAGCTTCAGATACATTGGTCTTTGTACCAATGTTCATGACTTTCCTTCGTACTTCTTCACGTTGGATTGTTGCACATACACTGGTGAAAGAAGGCAGTTCAGTGTTCATGAGTATGTGGCTTCGTAGGTCTTCATATTCTGCATCGAGACTTGACAAGAGTTGGAATATCTTGTATTCTTCTGCCCTCTTCATTAGCACAGACGCTTCAGTTGTATGGGGTCGATACAATTCCAACTCATTCCACATGTTCTTCATACTGCCTAGAAGTTATACAAAGGGTTTTCCTTCTTGTTACAGGTTGGAAATGTCCTTCTTTAATTGAAACACATGTGCAACATTGTTCTGACTGCCATACATTTCCTTGACAATCTCCCATAGCTTGAATGATGATTCAGAATAACTGAATATTTCAGCTAGTTTACGTTCCATGGAATTTAAGAGCCAGGACATAACTAGCTGATCCTTGCAAAGCCAGGTTTCATAAGTTGAAGAGGAAGAATCAGGAACTTCGATGCTTCCATTTATGAACCCTAACTTGGACTTTCCACCTAGGGCAAGACTTACTGCTCTTGACCAAGGCAAGTAATTAAACTCATTCAACAAGATTGAGCTTAATCTTTGATTAGGGTTGACATCTATCTTAGACACATTCAAGGAGGAAATGACCTGTGAACTTTCAGCTTCAGACCCAGAAGGATTTTTTTCCATCATATTGAAGGTTGAATAAGATCGGATGATAGTAATGCAGAAGCAGGTTATTTTCCCTGCTCTAATACCATGTTGCTTTTCAAAGATTGTTTTTGTATTGCTTTTCTTATCTGCAACGCAACTCTACAGCCAAATATAAAGAGGCTATCCCTCATTCCTTAATTTATGCCATAATCAGAGGCTTTAGGAAAGTTAACAGCAGCTCCTTGAATTAAGGAGTTGACCACTATACAAGAATTGCTAAACATAAGAAAAAAAAAAGACAGCCGGCACTTAGAAAACAGTAACTAAATCCCTATTGTCCAAGACTTCCAATAGGTACGAATGGGAAATTGGAGTGTTAGTCCATCAATTTTAGTCGAGCTTTGCTCTCTGAATCAAAAGTCCAAGAGTATTGGTCTAGAACTTGTCACAATGTGAAACAACAATCCTTTTGAGGTTACAACTATGGTTTCTTATTTCCCTTTAAAATGTTTTATTTTGGATGTAGGTTGTCACGGTGCTATCCAAAATAATTATTACTACACATTTTAATAAATTTAGGATACAGACAGAATCACTTTTCATCCAATGTCTCCACATACATTCAATAATTCACACATGAAAACTTGGAATCAAAATTCTCCATTAGAACTGAAAGCATCTCCTTGGCGTAACGCGGTTATCTCTTGCTTGACTAAACAGAACGAACATCAGAATTAAAATTCTACAAGACTCAACACTTACATGAGTAATGAAAGAAAACAGGAATATGGTTTTGATTAGAAAACACTAAACTTGTTCGTTACATCATAATTAAGCGATTAGTTGCAACAGTCAATACGAAAGCATATATGGAATTACTAATCTTAATGCTACCAGTAGCAATTACACTAAACTTTCTACATCAGACAACATAACAACAACAGCAGGCCAACCTTATTCACTGCATGATGTTCTGAAGCCTGTTTGTCAAGGAAGAAACACAAGGCTGGTGAGACTTGTCAAACAGAATTTCCATGACCCCTTGGACCACTACACCTTTTCTTCCTCTCAGCACCTCCCTCACAGCACCCTCGTCAGGCTCATATCCATTGCCCTTCATCTCATTCAAAAACTCTCTTCCCTCATCCACTCCCTTGTCCCCCTGTCGAGCAAAGCCCTCAAACACTGCTGTGTAGGTACCCACGTTAGGATGCATTTTCTTCTTCATCATATCCAGCAAGTTAACCTTGGCAGACTTAAACAAGTTTGGATTAGCAGAGAGTGCCTTGATGAGGACACTATAAGTGTATAAGTTAGGAATGATCTTAGCCGCTAACATGCGAAGGTAGGCATCGAAAGCTCCCTTAATCTTGCCAGCAGCAACATAGGCCTGGATGATAGTTGTGTGCATGACAAATGAGGGATATATGCTCGTCTCAAAGACCGGCTCAAAAAGCTCAAAGGCCTCATCCCCATAGCCATCATCCACCAGACCACTGAGCATATCAAATCCAAATTTCATGACTGTCTCTCGATCGGTGCGCCACTTCAAGAAGATTTCTTTCATCACCTCGTCATCGATTCTGGTGGCATATTCAAACATCCTGAATGTATCAACTGTATCTTCAAGGTGGTCGTGGAACTCAAAATAACTCGGGTTGTCAAGCACAAGACCCTTATCTTTAATTTGCTTCATAAACTCTTTGGCCTCCTCTATCACCTTCGTCTTGTTGTCCGACTGGCAGGCAATGGCCTCCATCACGAGGGTATAGGTACTGGAATCAGGCTGCATTCCCTTGTCAAGCATTTGTACTAAGTACTTATTGGCATACTGAATAGCAAAGGGGCAAGGATTATGGAAGGCGAACATCTTGATGATCATATTGCACGATTCAGCCTTAATTGGGATCCCATGTTCTAACATGAGCAAGATTGTTTCCAAGTCTTCTGGGTTGCCTTCTTTGCCTAATATACTGCAAAAATGGGTGCAATCAGATATTGCAATGGCATGTTAAACAATGACAGCAAGTAAGTTAGATAATCTGGAACGAAATCTGGAAATGAGTGAATGACTAAACCAGCTACATTAGGTAGACTCCCTTTTTTATATGGATCGAAATCGGTTGCTAACTACATAACATAGCGATCAATCAGCACACAACAGAACTTGGATGTACTCACCATCTTTCTCCTTTAAGACTTTTATCCTCTTAGCTAGCACAGCCTCAGCAAACTCCATGTACTACCTGTCATCTGCCTTAGCTCCATTGGACACGGCTTCATAGATATCACTATTGGGTATTATTCTCTTGTCCAACATCTTAAGAAAGTATTTCCTGGCAGTCAAAATGAAATCCGAGTCAGCAGCCAGTGCCTTGATCAGTACACTGTAAATGTACAAATTGGGGTCGACCCCATTGGCCAACATGTGCTTGTAAGCCTTGAGAGCACCGTTAGCCTTCCCAGCATTGGCGTAGGCCTCAATCACGACAGTATGGATGGCCACGTCGGGAATTATTCCCCTTTTGTTCTGTTTATAGAATTCATTGGCTTGATCAACTTGGTTGTCCTTTAACACACCATGATACATTCTCCATGCTTCTTCCACAATCCAATTGGTGCGCATCTTTTCAAATGTTTGTTGCATTTCCTTATCATTAGTGTCTTTGGTAGCATCTTCAAACACCTTCATTTGACGAAAAACAGCTTCAACTAGGCCTTCAATGATAAATGGAATTTCTTGATCCCTCTCAGTCGTATGAAAATCATCTAGATGAATCACAAACCCCTTAGCTTTAATCAGCTCTCCAAACTCCTTTCTATCTCTGCCCTCGTCAAGTTTCTCAGACAAGGCAATGTAGGTGCTAGAAGTTGGCTGCAATCCCTTGTCCAACATTTCCACAAAGTACATGTTTGCAAACTTAACGAAATGTGGAAAATTATGAGGGAGCAAGAAGCAAGTTCCTTGATGATCACAGTATAGGTGTACGCATTGGGGGTTATCTCGTTTGCTAACATCTTTAGAAACCCTTTGAAAGCATTACTAGTTCTTCAGGCATTGGCATAGGAGTCCATGACGGCGGTGAGGGGGACAACCTTGGGAACAATACCATTGTTGCCGGCCTGGGACCTGATCTCAGCAGCCACATCAAGGTTGAGGTCGTATCTGGTCAATTCGACAATCATCTTGATTGTCTGTGCGCACATGCTTTCTTGGGTCAACATGTTCTAGAGGATTTGGTCGTAGTCTTTGAGGATATATTTCATATCGTCCAATTGCTCCAAGTCGCTCAGAGAGAGGTTGCTGATGGTCTTTGAGGAACACGCCATTGCTGAAAAGGAAAGGAACTTGTGACCGAAAACAAAGAAAATGACAAGTTTGTCAGCCAAAAACTAGTGAAAGAAGAGAGCTTTGTCACCAGAAACCAAGAAAAGTAGACAACTTGTATGCAAAAACAAAGAAAATGAGAGAGCTTTATGTCAGCACTGTAAATCCATATAAACCCTAACTCATTGAACAAACGGGATACTCTTAAATCTTTTAGCAAGATCTGGAAACTAAATGTATAACCAAACAAGAAGATGAAAATACACGCATGCTGCTTGTGAGGAAAAAAAAAAGCAGAGAACTTGACAACACTTGTGGGCAAAACCAAAGAAAATGAGAGAACTTGGGAGAAAAAACAGAGAAAATGAAAGCTTTTGAGCAAAAACTAAGAAAATGAGAGAATTAGTGACTAAAAACTAAGAAAATAAGAACTCTTTTGGGCAAAATCAACGAGAAAATGAGAACAGTCGTGGGAAAAACCAAAAGAGAGAATTAGTGACAAAAAAAACTAAGAAAATGAGAGGGCTTTTGAGCAAAAAACCAAGAAAACGAGAGAATTAGTGACAAAATGCTAAGAAATGAGAGAGCTTTTGAGCAAAAACTAAGAAAATGAGAGAATTTGTGACAATAAAAACTAAGAAAGTGAGAGAGGTTAGAGCAAAGGCACAGGAAAGGTGACAACTTTGGTGCAAAAACAAAAAAAATGGAAAGCTTTTGAGCAAAAACTAAGAAAAGGATAGAGCCTTTGATTTTATTCAACAAAACATAAATCCCAACCAAAATGCTACAAAATAAGTAAATGATTAACCAAACCAACAAGAAGACAAGAGAAAAGAAACAAACCTGAAAACGCTTCCGGTGAAATGGATTCATAGCTGCTGTGAGTGGAGCTTTTAGTATTTGGAGGAAACAAAGCAGAGAGCTTGAGAGGGATTTTTCAGTATTTTTTTCAGTGAAAAAAAAAATGACGCCTAAGAGAATCTTAAAGGAAGATGTCAAAATTGCCACGTAAGCATACAACAGTTAAAAATGGTAGCAAACTCTGCTTTGTTTCGTACGTGGCAATTTTGACAATTTTTTTTTAAAGATGCTCTCAGGCGTCATTTTTTTTTCACTGAAAAAAAAAAAAAAAACTGAAAAAACCCTCTCAAGCTCTATGCTTTGTTTCCTCCAAATCCTAAAAGCTCCACTCGCTGCAGCTACGAATAATATCGTGCCATGTGAAAGATGAATTAAAAGGAAGGATAGGTGATTTTGGTTCCAACTGGTTCAAATGAGGAAAATGACTTATGTGCAACGGGTATTCCAACACAATGATCTTCCGGATCACTAATGTAATGCCATGTGTAAGTCTATATTCACATGACATTATATGATTGAGTCGAATATAACAGTCGCGGTATAACCGTTAGATGTAAAAATACTTTCACATAGAGCAGAGAAATGGTGCTATAATGCTTCCGTTTGAATTAATGACTGTATGTGTGTACGATTGAATCAGCCATATTGACCAAAAATTAAAATCAAGGGAGTGGTCTGGCTTTCCAATAATATCGTGCCATGGAGCTTAATTGGTTGTATTATAAGTTTTTTTTTTTTTTTTATCTAGTTTGGTTTGGAATGCGATACGAGTGATATTAAGGGAAGAAATCTGAACACTAAATCTCAAAATTCTTTCAATATTAAAGAATAAGTGCTGATTTAGTCCTTAAATTGCTATCTGAATAAAAATTAAGTTTCTAAATAATGATTTTTGGGGCTATTATATCCAACTAATTTTCCATCAAGTTAAATTACATGACTTGCTTGTAACACAGAATGAATTTAGGAACTCAAATTCTCTATCCCAATTAGGAGTAAAACAACAAAGAAAGAAAAAATTAGAAAGACCGTTCTAGCAGTTAGTTACCAACAATTTAGCAAAAATAAACCAATTTTAATTCAATGAATCTCCCAAAAACAAGAAAAAACGATAGAGCCAACGCCAATGGCGCACGAGGCCTACCATGCCGAGGTTGATGCTTAAAGCGAGTGTAACAAGCGCTCATCTTCCCATCAATATGGTCAGTTTATTTCCTGGTTTGAAAGGTTACTTCAAGTTTAACCTAATGCCAAATGCACTATTCTTTTCGGCACCAATGTGGAACAACACTCAAATTTGAACAAAATCAGAACCATATGTGCTGGTGTCTGTGATCATGAATCATCAGTGGTACGTCTACGGAATGTATCATCCTGCAACTTTCTTTTTGTTTCGAAGCAGCGAATATCAACCAAAACTGCAAACAGACATGGCTTAGGCCCCGTTTGGGATTGAGGTGGTTTTAAAAAAAACCACTGTGAAAAAAAGCTGAGGGTCATTTTTGTGTTTGGTAAACTGAAAAAAAATGGCTTATTTTGGAAGCTGCTGTGAGAATAAGCTGAAAATCAAAGGAAAAGCTGAAGCTGCTATTTGTTGCTTTGAAAAAAAGCCAGTTTTTTCAAAGCACACGGAGCTACAGTGCTCCTTTAATGAAAAGACACACTATCATCCTGCTTTTTTTTCCAAAAGCACTTTCACAAAAAAGTTTACCAAACACTCTACTGGCTTTATTTCACAGCCGCTTATTCTCACAGCACAGCCGCTTATTTTCACAGCAGCTTTTTTTCAAAGCACAGCAATACCAAACCAGCCCTTATTTGATCCTTTACGTGTGTTTGTAGATTCTTTTATGGCTGAGATATATGAAAAATGAATGATATTGATAATTTACAAACATTGACTACATCGAGCCTGTTGCATAAACATTCTCTGCCTATGTGTTGAGCCTGTTGCAAAACCAACTCAAAATATTCACGCGAGCTTCATAGTTCAGCATTTTACGACACTAATTCCAAGAACGACGAAAGCATTTTACCGATGCCACACCATTGTTTTCTCCACAAGTAATGCCCATTGTTTATGTGATAAGATATAATGCAGCTTCAAGGGGACTCTTTTTCTGGATATCCTGTATGGAGGAGGAAGTGGATAAATAGATCCAACACCCACAACTACAACAGATTTGAGGCAAAGTTCGAGCTTCCCACAGATAATAGTCTTAATTCTTGAAGTTAAAACAAGATGAAAACATATTCCGCCAAGCTACGGAAAACTGGAAAATCAGCAAAGAAAGAAAAGAGGAATATGATTTACACACCAATCACATAAAACTGGAGAAAACAATGGTACAAATTAAACATACGCCAACATTCCTTCTAGGCTTCCACCATATATTACCCAATTATACATAAGAGAGGAAGCAATATCGATCTCTGATGCCCCGAATAAAGGCAATGCCGTCACAAAAACTCTTCAGCTGTGTTCAAGTCATTCAATATTTCAGACTTGACTTGTTCAGGCAGTGGAGCAGATGGCCCTGCCTTGGAGTAAAATCCGGCCAACGATCTTATTGCTTTCTCTATCTCAACGTAAGATTCCTGCAAAAGTGAACCAATCGAAAGGACTTTAGATTATTCTTAGCGATCAATCAACTAACTCGACAATTCCATTCCATTTCTTCGAACATACACGTAAGCTAATTAGCTATATATACCTCTTGAGCCACCTCTTGTTGTCCTCTCCAAGCGCTCAAATACTCTCGAATCGATTCCTTCGCTGCATCTGCAGTTCGTCGAAATTTAGCATTATCCTTGGTGTCTTCGTTCAGTGATTCACGCAGTGTCTTCACAACCTCTTTTGCCGACTTCAAGTAAGCCCTTGGCAACACTTTTCCGGACTTTGTTTTCTCATTGGGATCGAACAGTGTTTTAAGAGCACCTATAACTCCATCATTTTCCTCTTCGCCATTTGACTTGTCATCGGCCCAAACCGGCGATGGTGCTAAGACATTGCTGATGGTTAAAACCGTTGCAATCGAAGCACCAGCACACGTTACAAAATGTCGGCGACTTGATGAAGCTTCTTGAGAGGGTAGCTCACACCTGGACCGCACTTTATCTGCGATGTTGCAAAACAATAGTCAAAAGAGAAAAAGCTGCCTAATGACTTCAACTATGGCCTTGCATAAGGAAGCATTATGCAGTCATATATCAACAAAAAAATGATGTGAGGAATTTTGGGTAGCCATTTCTGTGAGAAGTACAAAGGTCTCCATTTCAATTCAATCTTCCACACCAGGACGCGCGGATGGAATTCGTCCGCAACCACTGGGTTACCCCGTGGCGGTTAAAGTTTGTAACCAGTCTCTTTCGCGTATATTTCCCGGAGAACTGCAGCCTAACTACAATTCAATTGGTACAGGAATAGCAGATATATGAAACAAACTTACACTGTTTGGCAGGTTTGAAGGTATTATTTTCCCTCGTCCTGAAAAGTACGGGGAGGCAGATCTTTTCTGCAAGAAGAGCCATATTCTTCATCTTCAACTAATCTCAACCAAATGCGAGAAGAGCCATATTTGCACAGAATTTCACCTTCAGTGGGAGCAGCTTGTGGAGTTTAGTTTCTGCCTCAGCTTCTTGCTTCCAAACTCTGCGTCTTCTGGTTTATCTTGTTGCCGGGGGATTTTTATCCAATGGGACACGTCAAGATATTTTGATAAACGTGAAGGGTACAATGGTAATTTGATTGCTCCCATTGATGCTTTTATATTTGCACCCCTAAACTTTTGCAAAATTGGCTATAGAGCCTAAACCCTAAACACTAGCAAAAATTCATAATTACTATTTGATGTCTAGTTATTTTTATTTTTCTAAGGTTTAACAAGTCTGCTATTATTAAGAGAATCGTATTTGTTTACCATTTTCTAACAAGTTTAAGAATTAAGCATGTCACAACCCGTCCTGGAATTTACGGAATTGAAGGGTATTTTCGTAAATTTTCACTTTAGGCTAGATATTTTGGAATGGGTTTGCTTTTGATCTTAATTGGTGTGCCCAAGGGGGGGCCACCCTTTGATTTTGTCCCCGGCCTAATTTCACTTTCCCTTTCTTCTCTCGAAGTTCCTGGTCCTCTCTCTCCTCACTTTAACTCTCTCTCAAAATAGTTCACTCTTCCCTCAGCCCTCTCACAGCTCACTCTCATCCTTTCCTCTCCCGAGTTTCACACACACGACACCACACCCACACATTCCAACCTTCTCTCCCTCAGACCTTCTCACCTCCCTCGTTCCTCTTTTCCCTCTGCAAACTAGGGTTGTAGCACCATGGAAACCGGTGCTAAAACTTGGTGAAATTCGGGGAGCATCAACCTCTAATTGGGTGAGCCTCAGAGTCCCTTTCTCTGTCTTAATGGTTGTTTGCCTTGATTTATAAAGTATGTATACCCATTTTAGGTGAGGGTTTAAATTGAAAACAACTCGGAAGGATTTTCCCCATATTCCAACATGGAATCCTGTGACTTCCAGGCCATTTTCCAGCCAACTTCGGCCATAGCTGGACCAAAGTTTGGTATAGATCTCTTCCCCTCCTCCGTAGCTTTAAATCCATGTATCGCATGACTTGTGTTGGTCGAATTTTGGGGTTGATCGGAGCTAGGAATGCCCAAGCATTGTCAAAAATGGCCAACCCGATATTCATAAACCAATTTCGAACCCAGCTCTGGGCCTAACCCAACTTAGCTGACCTGGCTCAAACCCACTGAGCCCAACCCAAGCTTTGGCCCAACCTGTTGTCCTGAATTTGACCCGTTGACTGACCCAACCTGACCTGACCAGAATGAAATATTATGTCAAGGAATATTCTGTTAGGGAATATTCTTTGTGTTGATTTTTTGTTAACTTTTACAAAATTTGCCCTGGACCCTGTTTTGACGTCCGTTTTCCGAAATTAAATCATTATGATAAAGTTTTATTAATTGGACCATTTATGTGTTTAGGTGCATTTATTGCGGCGTTTCCGTCTTCACTAGTTTGCATGGCTTTTCGACGATGAAGTATTTGTGAGTGGACCCCTTCTAAAATGCATATTTTACTATTAGAAATGCATACATGAAAAACATGATTTGTTGGTTATGTTTTATGAAACGTTTATGAGTAATTTGGATTTACACTTTATGAATTATGATGCTTTATCGACTTTACGTTCTCTGTGGTATATATGATTGATGACTATATACCTACTTATGAATGTGGTTTTACGATATGACGTTTCAGTTACTGAGTTCAGATTTGAGATATATATATATATATATATATATATATATATATATATATTAGTAATATTATGTTAATGTTTTTATGTGCTTACTTAGTGGTTATTCATACGATCTGCCTACGGGTGAATGATACTGCCTACGAGCGAATGATATTAATATATGACTTCGACCGATCGTAGATTGGTGGCTTCGGCCGAGCATTTGGTTGGTGGCTTCGGCCAGAAGATACTTATATTGGCTTCGGTATGGCGTTTGGTTGGTGGCTTCAGCCAAAAGATACTTATATATTGGCTTCGGCTGAGAGATGTAGTGCCTACGGGTGATTGTGATACTACTACTAAGCACCAGGGCCGGTCCTGAGTTTTTGGGTGCCTAGTGCGAAAGTTCAAAATGTGCCTTTTTTAATACAAAAACATATGTTAAAAAAATATTTAACGAGGGCTGGAACCCAGTTGAAGCTGGGGGGCTAGGCCCTCACACCCAAATTATATTACCTGAGAAAATATACAACCGGGGGGGGGACATAGTACCTAAACCCCGACAATCAAAAGTACAATCATATACAACCACTCCTAGCAAATCTCCTTCAAATTTCAACATTTAAGAAATTGTCTTCTAGTATTTTTTAAGCAAAATCATCAATTATATCATCATACTCCAAGTCTTCAATCTCATCATTTTCAATGCATAAGATTGCTAATCCATTTAGCCTATCTTGAGTCATAGTGGTCCGCAAGTAAGATTTTAATAATTTCAATTTTGAAAAACTTCTTTCTGCAGATGTCACGGTCACAGGTACAGTCAACATTACACGATAAGCAATCAAGACATTAGGACACATGTCAATTTCTTTGACAAAGTTTGCTATTTCCATGGATGTCCAAGGGTTATTAGAGAGAAATGTTTCTTCAGGTAACATCATTTGCAAAACCTATAATTCGGAACATAAGTCGGCTCCATCTACATCCATGGTATTTCCATGTTTCAAATGTGCTTCAAGATTCATACAATTTTGTTTTAGCTCTTGATCATCCAATGAAATTAACTTCGATGCATCAAACAAGAAGCCAAAAATATATTCAAAAGCCTTTAACTGTTCAAACCTGTGTTTCAGTTGAGAAAGAGCAATATCCACTATAACAAGAAAATAATCTGTTCTAAATGATTCTTCAGCGGACTGTTGTTCCTTCTCATTACCATCAACTTCATCATGATGTCTTTTTCTAGGTCTATGACGTTTAGTTTGAAAAACAGGATCAATTTCCGAATCAAGTACAATTTCTTTAGCATCACTCATGGCAGAAGAAAAACCAATTTCTCTATAGTTTTCGAAAAACATAACAAGTGCTTCCAATGACTTTACAGCAACATCAAGACGCATGTCTTCAGATTGTAATTTTGTACTCACCATGTTAATCTTCAACAAAATGTCATACCAAATAACCAAACTTAAAACAAAATCAAAACTTGAAAGTTCTCCTGATCCTAAACATTCTGTATCCCTACTCAATTGGGGATTTTCAGTAATTTCCACCAATTTAAACAAAGCATTTCTAACCTGGGCTACTTGGGACTTAATTGCTTTAACACTTTCAATGTGACTTTCCCATCGAGTAGTTGACAATGATTTCAAAGTTAAACCATCAATATGTTCAAGCAAAATATTCCAACGCTTTGTAGAGTTGGAAAACACTGTATATATGCATTGACACGCTCCAAAAAAAGATTTTGCTTTAAGACATGAACTTGCCATATCACAAACTATTAAATTAAGACAATGAGAACCACATGGCATGTAAAAAGCTCTGGGATTTATGTCTAGCAATCTTTTCTGGACACCTTGGTGTTTCACTCTCATGTTAGATCCATTATCATAACCTTGTCCCCTCACATTATCAATATCAAGAGACTTTAGGACATCTTGCAACTCATTAAAAAGTCCTAATCCTAATGTATCTTCTACACTTAAAAACTCCATGAAATACTCCCTTATATTTATTGACCTACTTGACAAGTCAACACATCTCAAAATTAAAGTCATCTGTTCCACATGACTTGCATCAGAAGTACAATCAAGAATGACAGAAAAAAAATTTGGCTTCTTTGACTTTTTTAATGATTGCGGTTTTGACTTTTGAAGCTAAAGTAGTTATCAACTCATTTTGAATTTTATGGCTCAAATAGTGATGATGAATCTCTTTATTCTCAATGAGTCAAAAATGCTCTTGCATTATTGGATCAAACTCTGCAATCATTTCAAGTAAACCTAAGAAGTTGCCATTAGAGTCTTCATAAGGTCTTTCATTTGTTCCACGAAATGCTAAATTATGTATGGCAAGACATTTCACAACAGCAATAATTCTAAGCATCACTTGTTTCCAATGATTTGTCTGTTTCTTGATTCGCATTTGAAATTCTTTGTCAATTGTCTGATTTTTTGTCAATCTACTTTTCAACTTAACCCAAGTTCTCGAATTAACGAGATGCTCTTTACTCTTTTCATGTTGGTCAATCTTCTCACCAAGATGTCTCCAATCACTAATTCCATCTTTTGCTAACTCACTTTTTGAGGCAATTGTTTTAAACAATTTACAACAAAAGCAAAAGACTTTATCCAACTCTTTTGAGTACACAAGCCATTTCCTATCATAAATTTCACCCGTTCGTAATTTTCGACCATAGTAGTGTGATGAAAATTTTCTAGAGAGTTTGTCCTTAGGATACGTGAAATTAGTTTCTCGAATTGGTCCCTTTTCTATAAGTAAGTCTCTCATTTCTGCATTAAGGTCATCCCAAACTTTTAGATCATAAATGTTTAAATGGAAAATAGGTTCAGGAGATTCAATATTTTCCTCTACACCAATATGATCATCATCAACATTTAAATCCACATCACCACCATTTTCATGATCTTGAGACTCATCACCAACATTTTCCTCTAAATCACCACTATTTTCTTGGTCATTAACATCTTCCTCCACATAACCACCAATTTCATGATCATGAGACTCCCCAACAACATTTTGTGACTCTTCACCAACATCATTTTTTCTCAAATTTTCGACCAACTCATTCTTTGTAGAAAAAAATTTATTAAGAGATCCTCTTAAACTTTCGGCAATTTCGTTATCCTTTGCCTTTTTTTTCCTTTTCATATTACCAGAGAGTTGTTTCCTAAAAGACATGGCTTTGATAATTTGTTTGCAAAAATTACCTACACATGATATAACAAAAATTTCCTATTAAAATTATCATTCCAAGTCCAACACATTATATATTATAAAAACACTAACATCTATTATATATTATAAAAGCACTAACACATATGGTTTAACATATTATAAAAGCACTAACACATATGAAATCAAATAATTCAATTAATCAAGAATTCAATCCATCAACAACAACAATTCTATACATCAATTATCATATAATTCTATGTCACTTGCAAAATGTAATTTAAATTATGAATTAATAATTCAAATTTTAAAAATTAGTTTATCAATTTACTTCAAAAGTTACTCGGGTTGGTGAATGCACAATGGCAACCGGCAGCAGGGACTTGTGGCTGAGAAAGACAAGGACCTGTGGTGGGCCTGTGTGTCAGGGTTGGAAGGCTGAAAGCTGTAGCAGCAGTGCAGATGGCAGTGGGGTGGGAAAATAACATACGGCACTGGGGGGAAACAAAGGGGCGGGTGGGGAATTGGGAAAAGGGGAATTAGGGTTAGGTGGGGGGGGGACCGGGGACAAGTGGTCTCTTTACATTGTTTTTTTTTTTAAGGCCAAAACCTGGGCCGGTCCAATTATATATATATATATATATATATATATATATATTTTTTTTTTTAAATCCTGAAAACCTGGGCCCTTTCCTTTATTGTCAAATTTGGGCCTCTTGCCCTCCATTCCCTATTTTGGGCTCTGGACAAATTTTTTTTTTTTATACCTAATTATTTGGACTTTTTTTTTTATGCCCCTTTAAATTTTGGGTCCTGGACAATGGCCCTGCTAAGCACAACACTATATGATATATGTTTTACGAAATGTTTTATGGCATGGTAGGGTTTTGGAAAACCTATTACATATTATGCTACTAGTTTTCATAAACTTTGGGGTTTAGTACGTTGATGAATTACTGTTTAAGTACTACTTATATATCAACTTGGTCGACTCATGTTTTGTTTTGCACCTCCTCAGGACTTAGAATCAAAGCGTACAATTCTGGCATCAAGGCATTCCTGTATCGGCATCTTCGAGTCCTCTCGGTGTAGGACCCATCCTTCATTCATTCAATTTTATATTATTCATTTTTAGTGTCTCAGATTAGTTGTATGCTCTGAACACAATCCACAATTGCATATTCATTATAATTAAATTTACAAGTTTTACTTATTTCGGTTAATTGTTTTTAGTTCTCATGCATCCTAGTATGGATTCGTCATATTCAGGTGTCGACCAGTACGTGCCTACCCTAATGTTTGGAGAATATTAGGGTTGGGCGTGTCAAAGCGAGAGCGACGTCATTAGCTAAACAAAATCTTTAAAATCCTTTACACTATGTTTTGATGAGACAATATAAAAATCATGTTGGCGATTTTTTTGTTGTTGCAGTTGACATGTCCCGACCCCCGATATTCCCCGAATACCCGGATAGGCACGTGGTGGCCGACACCTGAGGGTGATAAAAGCCATTTATTGAATACAAGAGTAATGATTAGGAGGAAATAAGCATGAATAATCATTAGAATCTAGAAGTAATAAACATAGTTTAAGGAAATGTTTGGAATGCACAGAACACGTTCTAAAACAAGATCACAAAAGAAAGATCATTACAAGATATCACACAAGTGAGTGATAGATTGCTACTGGTAGAGGAATGCCTCGTACGTCGTGTCGTAGTCCTCGTTTCTAAGACCTGAATGGGGGCGCAAAACAAAGGTGAGTGGACCAAGTTCATATATACAATAATAATAAAACACTTATCAAGATACTAACCTCCATAATTTATATAAAGAAAACTACTAACATAATAAGTTATGGTTTTACTGAAAACCCTAACATGCCAAAAATATCTCAAAAGACATCGTAGAAAACAAAATATTAAACGCCTCATAGATCGTCTCGTAGTGCGATGTACTGCTAGTAAGATCACTGAATAAATATATCTCCCGGCCCTATGCCAGCACTATAGTCTCTGCGTTCGTAGTCAGAGATTACCAGCTCTCGACCCAATGCCTGCTCTGTGTCCTTCAGCCCGTAGCTACGGATTATTTCTCCCGGCCTATCTGCCAACACCAGATCCTCGCCCCAGGCGGCATAGTGTCCACTAGGTACGCACAAATTGTTACGCCTCTCATAAATAACCACTTCATAGTATAAAGTCATCCATCATCTATACTATAAAGAAGGGTTTCTAAAACATGTTCTAGCATCCTATCGTCATCCATAAGATAGTTTACCAGTTCAAGGTTTTTATAGAAAATACAATATATTAAAATATAGCTCAATATAGGCCAACAATTAATTCCTCACCAAAAAATGAGACGATAAACAACATATTTCATAAACATGCTTAACATAAAAATCAGTTCATAAACTCGTAAGACATGCATTTCATTTATGCAAATAAACTATAAAATTATGTAAATTTTAGAAGGGGTCCACTCACAGATACTCCGTAGCAGC
The DNA here is from genome assembly GCA_033882615.1 of Malus asiatica. Classification (NCBI taxonomy): domain Eukaryota; kingdom Viridiplantae; phylum Streptophyta; class Magnoliopsida; order Rosales; family Rosaceae; genus Malus; species Malus asiatica. The sequence continues at coordinate 1,657,747 of JAOVFK010000018.1, forward strand.
AGAATTGTATGGAAAATGATTAAGGAAATCCCCACTAGCAACTTCACCTAAGCACAAAAATGTACAATTTATCACACTCCCCAACTATAGAATTTCAAGGAATGGAAACGGGTATTGGGTTTGGATCTGGATTAGGGTTTAGGTTTAGGTTAAATAGGGTTAGGACCTATTGAGTTTTGGTTTTTGGATAGGTTTAGGAACAAAAAGGGTGGTTTGGGCTTGAGCCCAAACCCACACACACGCCAGCACACACATACACACCTGCAGGCACAGCACATAAGTACACACCTACACACACATACACACACACGTGCACCACACACATCACACACACATGCACGGACACACACACACACACATATACACACACACACCACACACACGCGCACGGTCCAACACACACATACACACATACATTACACACACGCGCACGGCCAAATACACACACACACACACTACCCACACACGCGTGGCCCAACACACACACACTACACACACACACGGCCCAACACACACACACACACACACTAACTCAGCCCCAAGCAAGGTACGGCCCGCAGGCCAAATAACCCAAAAATAGAAAACTGGGCTAGTCCAAGTAAAGGCTAAGGCCCGTGGGTGTTTTGAGAAGGCCTGGTGGCCTGTAGGGTGTCGGGGAAGGACACCGGAGCTGCTATAGCTTCGGTCGATGGCAAACTCGCAATCCAACACCCAAACCAAGTACCAAAATAAATAGGGAAGATAGCTGAAATGATGGGAACGAAAATATACCACTGTGAGTCTCGACCGTGGTCGAGAATGGCAGGGTTGAATCACGGAACTCGTCGGGTTTTTTCGCTGGGTTCTGGAAAACAAAAATATAAGGCATGCACAAATTAGAACATTCCACTTGAACTGAGAATAACTCAACAAAACAGAAAAGAGTAGTGAGCCTTACCTGAGTTCGAGTTTCAGAGATTTGAAGCTCTCGGCTTCAATGACAGAACACATAAAGGTGTTCTACAGATGCATGCAGGGTTATAGTTGTGTTCCTTAAGTCCCAAGGATTCTAGATATGTGGTTAATCTGTTGGGTTTGATTAGTTTTCGAAGAGGAAGGAAACAAGAGCTCTCAGAGCTCTAGAAAAAGTGAGAGTTCCCATGAGAGAAAGAGAGAGAGAGAGAGAGGTTCGAGAGGAAATGCTCGGGAAGGGAAGGAAGAAAAGAGAGCTGAGAACCTGCCACTTGGCAGTTTAGGGGAAATAGGGAATCTAGATCAATGACTAGGATTAAAAGAGATAAGGGATTAAATTGATAAATTTACGCATGTTTCAGGGAGGAAAATAGAAATATAACTAAAATGTGGGGGTGGGTGTAACAACGGTCGATCATTAGGAGAAAATTTTGTGTTAGGGTGTTAAGACCACGCCATTTGAAAAACCACCCTTTATACTAGGATATAATCTTCATATATTTTAGTTTAACTATCAAATATAGCCTCATCAGTGTGAAAGTTACTCTAATAAGACAACCATACCAAATATTTTATCTTGAATTGCAATAGGCCAAAGATTTGCTACAAAGTCTACATGCCATTGTAATTGACAATAAAAATTTGGGGTACCAAAGAATAATTAAAAAACTATGGGGTGAAATTGTAGTACTTTAGAGCAATTCCAGCCCAATTTTTTAGGCTGGTCTAAAGTCCAAAAAAAAGGACGACACCCCCCAAAATCACTGCAGCTGAACCTAATAGGCTGGCATTCGGCCCAAGCCAGCTTCTAGGTTGGCCCAAAACGTGATGAGCAAAGGCCCGTCCTATGTGATGTCACGCTGGTGTCAGCATGACGTCGCATAGGCCCACTAATTTTTTTTTTTGCATCAGGCACCTGAGATACAAGCACGAGTGGGCCCATGTTGGCGACAGGAAAAGCACAACGGGGCCCGTCGTATCAGCGCACTAACTTGGACCAAGGAGAAGCCACGTGGCTTGTTCTCGGTCGTTGGATTTCAAACGGCTAGTTTTCTGGACTGTTGGATTTCCAATGGTAAAAAAAATTGAAATTCAAACCCAACGGCTAGTGACATGATGCATTCTGGGCTGTCTGATCCTAAGATCAATGGTCCAAGATTTTTGGCCCAAAAAATGAAAAAAAAATACAAAACGGTCAGAATTATGACCGTTGGCCACGTGTTCACATCTGGGCTGTTGGATTTGAATCTTTTCCAAATCCAACGATCCAGATTAATTAACTTATTAAAAATTATTAAAAATTGTTTTAAAATACAAAAAAAATTAATTATTTTTTTCTATAAATACCTAACCATCATCTTCCACCTTACACCACATTTCAATATTTTCAATACTTTCAACCAAAGCTTTCATATAATTTTTTTTGTGAAAAATATGGCTATGTGGAAGCTCGTTGAAGATGTTATGTTGTGTCAATGCTGTGTTCAAATTACTCACAAATAGTACGTTCAGATAATAACACGTGGCGTGACAAGATTGGTTTAAAATCTGATCGAAATCTTGTGTAAATTATTGTAAACAGATAGTGACACGTGAAGCGTCAGGATTGGTTGAAAATCTTATCGAAAATCTACCTAAAAAATAGTACTTTCAGATAATGACACGTGGCGTGACAAGATTGGTTAAAAATCATATCCGAAATTAAAAATAAATTTTATTATTATTAATTTATAAAAAAAAATTAATAATATTTAAATGGGTTGGGTGCCAGCGCATTTTTTAGGGGTGGAGATGCATTTGTGCCATCGCATTTTTTAGAGGCGGAGTTGCATTTGATCAATTACTGTTCATTGAGATAAATCACTATTCATTTGAGTGGATTGAATGGTATGGGTGCCATCGCATTTTTAGGGGTGGAGTTGCTCTTATAATAGCTCTTGTTGGGGCCAAATCTTCAATGAGCAAAGTATAATAAATCGACGGCTAGAAAATCATCACTAAGTAATGCACGTAGGGATTCGCCGCAGCATATAATTACCATCTAGGGTTTTAGGCATTACGAAGTCGCTTAAATCTGATCCTTTAAAAACCATCTTCTTCCTCACAAGCCCCCTCTCACCCGGCGCGCCCACACTCTCACACACACGCACGCAGAGTTACAGAGAGCAAATAGCCGCGAAACCCTAAGGTCGCAGCCATGGTGAGTTACTCGCTCCGATTCGATCCATTCGCTTCGACGTCTCCCTTAGTCTTCAATCGTCAACCCTAAATCTTAATCGGATTTTCCTTTGTTTTGCAGTCTCTCGTCGCAAATGAGGAATTCCAGCATATTCTGCGTGTGCTGAATACCAACGTGGATGGAAAGCAGAAGATCATGTTCGCCCTTACCTCCATCAAGGGTATCGGCAGACGTTTCGCCAACATCGTCTGCAAGAAGGCTGATGTCGACATGAACAAAAGGTTCGTTTTTTCTTAGTTAGTTTTATCTATTTTCTGAAAGAAATTCATAGATCTATTTATTTCGATTTGATTAATCATTTCGGAGGTTTTTTTATTGTATGTAAATGCAGTCAATTTAGTTGGGGTTAGTTTACTGCTCTAATTTATGATCGTAGAAATTATCTAACTTGTGTACCGCCATTTGATTTAGCATGAATTTAGTTTGTTTTGACCAAAAAATTTGCATCATTTTATGGCTGGAATGTATGATTTATTTTGCAGTTCTAAAAGTCGGGTTGATTGTTTGTTTGCAATTGTAATATTTGAGCCGATTTTATTTGCAAATGCAATATTTGGATTCACCCAATATTGACCCTTATGCCACTAATCAGTGATGTGGGTTCGCAAAAAGCGTTCCTCTTTTATTTTTTCATGTTTCTATTACTGTATGATTCATGCTTATGACAATCTAGTTCATTGGGCAACACTGCAGGGCTGGTGAGCTATCTGCTGCCGAGCTCGACAATCTGATGACTATTGTGGCAAACCCCCGCCAGTTCAAGATCCCTGACTGGTTCTTGAACAGAAAGAAGGACTACAAGGATGGTAAATACTCCCAGGTGGTCTCCAATGCTTTGGACATGAAGCTCAGGGATGACCTTGAGCGCTTGAAGAAGATCAGGTCTGGTTTCTATTCAATTCTCTTGTTGTTCAGTACCAGTTGTATTCTTGTTTTGAGTTTATGATATTGTTATTGTTTGGTAAATTGGTATGCTCATTGTTTCGATAGTTGAAGTTCTATACCAGTTCTATTGTTATGCATTGTTGTCAATTGAGAACTGTTCGTCATCTTAATTGTTCCAAGTCATGTATGTTTGTGGTGCTAAAGTTTTTATTATACCATATGATTGGTTGGCAGTATTGTTCAGTAGTTGACATTTGTTCTACGTTGTGCTGGCCATTTCTCCTAAATCATAGAAGGCTAACAACTTCATCTTAAATCCTACCATTTAAGAATACTTTTGCATACTCTTTCAAGAATTACAAATTGTAAGCTTTGACTTTTGTTCAGTTATTAGTTAGTTGAGTATCACGAAGACTTAGAGGTTCCATGTACATTGTAGCTTACAGCCACTCCCTCTACCCAATCTCTTTCTGTGGTAGTCAACTATATCTGGCTTTTCGGCTTTATAGAATCTTCTGCCCCTTTGTTGAAGCTCAAGACAAGGATATTCCTCTGATATAAGTATTTATCTATCGGATTTTTACTTGATGCTTGTTTCTAATGTCTTTGAGCATATATATGTATTACATATTGAGATCTTTTTAACGATTGTTGTGCTTGGAGAGTGACTGGTGTTTCTTTCTTGATGTTCTTGATGTGCAGGAATCACCGTGGTCTTCGACACTACTGGGGCCTTCGTGTACGTGGACAGCACACCAAGACCACTGGCCGCAGGGGAAAGACTGTTGGTGTATCCAAGAAGCGCTGAAGAATTTTACCACCTGTCCCGGATGTCATGTTGCGAAAGTTGTGTTACTTTTTAAAATACCCTCTAGCGTTTTAGCCTCAATCGACTTCAGTTTTGATGGATTAATGCAGTATGTCTAGCTGTCGTTTATTTATATTCCTTGATTGAGACTGCTTGATCTTTGTGTTTGAGGACGGTATGCTATGCAATGGAATTCGATTCTCTATGCTAAGCTGATATTCTCAGTTTATCTGTTGTATCAACATTATTTCGTTCGGCCCTCAATCCTTTGCAACTCGCATTAAACTTTAGGCGCTCTTTCTAAAAGGTCTAAAAAAGTCATCCTGCACTTCTCCATCTATAAATCAAATAAAAGGCCAATATCGGTCTTACATATTGTACTAACCTCTCTCTTGTTTTTCTTCACAGAAGACTGCTTTATATTAAATTTTAGCATTACAAAAATGTTTAGTAAAAGTAAAATATTCTACTTATTTTAAAAATCATGGCCTATAGGTTACTTCTGTTTTAATAAAAAGCGGAATTAAACATTTAATTAATACTTTTAATTCTTGTAATACCATCATTAGTTTGCAAAAATGGCATTGTTTAATTTTTTTTTAACTCATTTTATCTTTTAGAGAACAAAGAGACCGCCACCACCAACCATTACAAATACTAACCTTACAACCACTGCCACCACTACCATTACCACCGCCATCACAATTGCCACTAGTCTCGTTGTCCTCGTTGCCAATGTTCGCGCACCTACCGCCACTGCCACCACTACGACCACACCTACATCCACAACCATAACCGCACCATTGACTCTGCCGCCACCCTTATAACCCTTGTTATCTCTACATGGTAACTGCCACACCCTGTAATACCACAAACATTGCCACTTCCATCACCATTGCCACTACCACCGCCGCTGTCCTCACCACCGCTATCATCACCACCCCCCTCACCACTCTCACCATTGCCGACGCATCGCCAATTCTTCCTAAACCCTAAACCCTTGAATGAGTCCTCATAATTAGTTTGTAATGTCATTAAAAAAAAAGAAAAAAAGCAAAAAGGAGAAAAATCTTTCCTACAAGTACAAAGGCTTTTCCGAGTATGGAAGATTCGAAACAAAAGGCCCGATTGCGCATCCGTAAAGACAAAACTTATAAAAAAAACACCCAGCAAACAGGAAACATCGTCCTCCTCATCCCTCCTCTCCCACTTTCACACTCTCAATTCTCTCTCTCTCTCTCTCCTTCTTCTCCTATTTAATTTCATTCATTTAATTTATTTATTTTCCTCCAAATCCCTAACCCCAGGATGGCCGGAGGTCCCCATCCCAAGGGCCCACCACTCCACAGGCCATCTTCTTCTGCCTCCGCCTCCAGCCGCAAATCTCGCTGGGAATCCTCGGCCAACGCCGCCGCCCCCAGCACCAGCACCACCACCACCACCATCACCAACAACAAAAACCCACCCGATCCCAAATCCTCCAAGGCCAAAACCGGCCCATCCCCAAAACCCAGCCCCGCCCATCCCAAGCACCCGCCTGGCCCCTCTCCCGGAACCGCTCCCTTCCCCTTCTCCGACCCGGCTGCTTTCGGCCCACCACCTCCCCCGGTATACGATTTCCACATGCTCGAGCGCCGGACTTTTGTTCTTGCCGATGGTAGTGTTCGATCCTACTTCGCTCTTCCGCCCGATTATCAAGACTTTCCTCCGCCCATGAACCCGCCCCGCCGGTTCATGCCATTTGGTCCGGGTGGATCGGGCGGGCCGGGTCCGGATTACTGGAATTCGCTCGGGCTCGACGGGCGTGGGCCAGCAGAAGGGCCCGCTAAGAGGAAGTACAGCGGAGAAGAGGAGCAGAGGGACAAGGCAGAAGAATTGGCGATGCGTCGGCAGCAACTTATGCAGTATGGGAATCCAAATGGGTTTTCGGTGGGTCCCGGAGGAGGTCGGCCAACGAGTAGTCCCTTTCGGCGGGAAACGGGCGGCGATGATGGGAGGGCTAACAAATACATGAGGATTGGTGGTGGTGGTGGAGGTCATGATAGTTTGGGGTTTAGGCAAGGCGTTGGTGGCGGAGGTGAGAATGCGGGTCTGAAGCATCTTCAAGTTGATCAGAGTGCGTTGAGGAAGGCGTTTCTTAACTTTGTGAAGCTGATTCATGAGAATACGCAGCAGAGGAAGACTTACTTGGAGGATGGGAAGCACGGCCGTCTGCATTGTCTTGCTTGTGTCAGGTCTTGTGCAAATTAATTGCTTTAACTATATTTTTGTTCTTCGATTACGTTCGTTGTTAGTATTGGTAATCTTTCGTTGAGTTAGGTATCATTAGTTTATACCTGGAACCCGAACTATTCTAGCTGTTACTTTTTCATTTTCGTTCTTCCCTTTGCCATAGGAAGCCATCATTATCCAACTAGCAGTATTAATGCGTTATTCATATCGAATGGCAGCAAGAAACCTTTTTGGAGCTTTAGGAAACTTTCCGTTCATCAGTTAGATTCGGTGCTTACAATGCATTCATTTTGAAGGAGTATAGTGAGGTCAAATAGGGTCTACTTAGACTTAAGAGAGAATTTGTCTTAAGAGATGTAAGTTGTATATACGTATAGAGTTCGTTTTCAAATGCAAGTAGGGTTTACTGATTATGTTGTCTTTGTTGTTGTTCTTGGCACTCTATATTTGGTATTAGCTATTTGGTGAAGTTGAAGGATAGCCATGTTGACTTCTCGTAAATGTTTTAATCTGCTTTTGCGTGAAATTATCTTCTTCTAGGATATAGTACCTCCCACCTAATGTTTAAGACATGCTTGCACAAGGATATGCACTTTGTGCTATGTGCTGTGGTAGGCTTCAAGGAAAAGTCATTTCACATTTGGTGGATAATGAAGGCTGGTTATATCCTTGAAAGCGAGAATTGGATTCCCTTTCTGTAATTACAAGGGTTGTACTTGTTTTGTACGAGACTTCATTGTAGGTTTCTGAAATCTTGCGTATTGCTTCAGTCGCTAAGCAACAGCTTGTTGCATGGTAGCTTCTGTTTATGGTGTCTCTTCAAGGAGGTTTTTTCATGTCTTGGTATTTTACCCCCTATATGGAACTGAAGATTAGTTGTAGAATCTATTCTATCATCTCTGAACTTTACCAACCTTACTTTTTTGATACTGATGGTCTGAGTTGTTTGATAAGTTAGACTATTCTTTGAGGTCTGCAATTCTATATATCAACTATCAAGTGAATATTCTTTGTCCAAAAAAAAAAAAAAAACTATCAAGTGAATATTACAGCAAAGTGTGCTTATTTGGCTTTGAAGGCTGCAAGGCCATGTCAAAGAGTTCAGTGGATGTAATGTCGACAAGTTAGAAGCTTTAATGTGTTTCTGTTTTGAATTTTTAGTTCATTGGTTATCCTTAGTGATAATTATAAGTTAAGACTTGTGTGGGTGCACACACATGATGCTTCTTTTCTATGTAAATTCATATAGAGTTGGTAAGTATATTGTTGTGTGGGCGTTTGATGCTGACCTGATGCAAGCCATTCAATGCAAAGTCAAAAACTTTGTTCGACATCCTTTAAAATGATAAGTAGGTTTATGAGAATATTAGGAAGTTGCTTGCATATGTGAAAAATTCATGAATGATTCGTAGGATCACTATATATTTGTCATTACTGTACTGTGGGTATTGTGAATGTGTGTTTAGGATTAGGAAGAGTCTTAGTACTTTAGGCTTTTCCCAGATTTCTTATAGAGATCTATGCTCCAACGAAGTTTGGAGTATGATTGAGTCCTTTAATTGCTGTGTAAGGGGATGTATATTTTCTATTTATAGGTAAAATAGTCTATTACCTTCTGGAAAGCGCCACAGAAAGGAGAGAACGAGTGTCTCCCAAAGTTCGTTTTCTTTTCATGTTATGCTTTTCTTAGATTTCCCTTTAGAAATCTAGACTCCGACAGTGTTTGGGGAATCATCGGCCCTTTACTTATTGTGTAAGAACGACTTGTTATTTACGTATGACCTTACTATCAGTCTATACCCATATTATCTTATTATCGTTTATGGTGAAGGTGGTTGCTGATTATTCCTAAAGGTTTGGACATATTTGGCTGTGATGATTTGTAGGTTTTAGGACTATGATTAAGCTCAAGCGACCAGGTTGGTTTAGCCTAAAGCTGATTGAGATGAGCTTTTGTTTTGGTGTTTCCGACTTTGTCATGTCAGGCTAAGATTCAGATGGGCTGAGCTGGGTCGTATTTGACTTGGGCAAGTCTCAGTCCATCCCAGCTTAGATCCCTGATTATTCAGTGCAACTGAATGGAAGTTGGGTGTGTCCATTTGATTTGATCCATGCTCTGTTCTCATAAGAGTGTTGGTTGTGTTTTGTACAGTTGTTTTAGATTGTTACGAGTGCTGCCTAACTTGTTGCAAAATGGGCACTAGCTCTTTCTTTATGAGCTGTTGAAGTCAAGAGGCTGAATTTGGTCGATTGAATCTTTGTTTTGGTGTTTTGGAATCATTGGAATCTAATTTTTTCCTTGTGAGAATATGTATACAAGGAAGCTCATGCGCATGTGCATGTTTATTACTTAGCAGGATTTCGGTGGTTACTAAGAGCTTATACTTTGAATTGTATTCATGGTGCATCAGTGTACAAACTGGTATGCTTGCTATTCCAGGATGAATCCATATGCTAATATCCGATACTATCTTCTCTTTTTTTCCTGGTCTCAGATGATGAAGAGTAATATCTAGGATATTATCATTAGTTTCCTATTTGTTATGGAATTCAGAATATTCTGCATCATTGAGGAGCAATGGGTAACCGTGATCCTATATTATTTAGTTTCCTACATTATCAGGCTTCTAAGTACTGGTAACTGTTTTGTCTGCAAGTATATCTTTGCTTGCTCTTTTTGAGAACTTGTTGCTTTTCGATGACCTTGTATTGTGAGGAATGTGAGGCTGTATTACAATTGCTATTTAATACTTGTTTGTGACGTGGTTTACTAGATGTCACTTGGTTCCATATTCTGTTCTTGTTTGCTCAGCTTCTGTTCTTTTGTTGGTTAGTGGATGTAGTGGAATGGCATTGATTACGCGGCACACACCATAACTTCCCTTTCAAACTTCATTCTTTCTATCCTGTCACTGACAGAAATAAATATGGAAATGTGCAAGGCATGGATCTTGTAGAAAATGCTTGTTGAGCTTATTTTATTGATAAGGATTCCGTTTGCTTACATCTCCTTTCTGTTTCCCCACTCTAAAGAATCGGATGCCTCTCGACATTCTGTTACTGACTGGTTCATATTGGTTGATGCCCTTGTTGACATCCAAGTTCTGTATTGAATGTGAGTCATAAAGGACTTTGTTGGGTGACAAATTTTTTACTATTTTCTTCTTTACACATGTTTTTGTTCCATTTCAATAAGTTGGGTTTTCTTGCGGTTAGCTTTGCATTCATGTGGTTTGACTTATATTCAGTGGTATGTTTCTTGTATGAACTTTACAAGAACCTCTTCTAATTGATTCTCTTCAAGTACTACGACCTCTTATCTTTTTTGTTTCTGTATAATTTTTAAACCTAACTCCGCCTATGTCTTACATAGCCGGTCCCAAGCCCGGATAAAGGAGGAGGGGGAGGGCGTCAGGTAGTCGACAGCCGGCACTCCATGATCACGTCGAATCCTTATGAAAATGAATCCAGAACAAAATCGCGCTAAAGCTAGGGCGTCACCCGTAAGTGGCGCGCTGTGTGGCCCGAGCACAGTGATAAGTGAGCAAGGGTCGCTGTATCTCCATCGGCACCCGGATGCAGTGTTAAATGAGCAAGGGGGCCATAGAAACTTCTTTTCGAACGACTCCACTCAAAGTTGTTTGGGAGCATATGCTCCTATCAACTTTACCCGGGACACACAAAAGAAGTACTTTGATCCTATTAGACGGGGGAGGGTGAAGAAGCTAGGACAGAAGGGTAGAGTTCAAGAGAGCAAAATGCGTTTAGGAACGTGGAATATAGGAACCTTAACGGGAAAATCTATGGAAGTAGTGGAAGTTATGGTGAGGAGAAGGATAAATATTATGTGCCTACAAGAAACTAAGTGGGTTGGTAGTAAGGCAAAGGATCTAGAAAACTCAGGGTTTAAACTTTGGTATTCGGGCACACATAGAACGAGAAACGGTGTTGGCATCATCGTGGACAAGACCTTGGTACAAGATGTTGTAGATGTCAAGAGGGTAGGAGATAGAATCATGGCAATCAAGATTGTAATAGGACAAGAACTTATCAATGTGATTAGTGCGTACGCACCTCAAGTAGGGTTGGATACGAGTTCGAAGGAGAAATTTTGGGAAGATCTTGGAGACTTGGTGCAAGGAATTGTTCAGACAGAGAAGTTATTTATAGGAGGAGATTTAAATGGACACGTGGGCAGGGAGACAGGCAACTATGGCGGTTTTCATGGTGGCCATGGTTTTGGGGAGAGAAACGAGGATGGGGAAGCTATCTTGGATTTTGCAATGGCATATGATCTCTTCTTAGCCAACACCTTCTTTAAGAAGAGAGAAGAACATGTGATCACCTACAAGAGTGGGTCGTCAAAAACACAAATAGATTTTCTTCTAATGAGGAAAGGGGATCGTATAACTTGTAAGGATTGCAAAGTTATACCAGGAGAGAGCGTGGCTAATCAACATCGCTTGTTGGTGATGGATGTACATATCAAAAGAGTGAGACAAAAGAACAAGACTTGGAAGTGCCCAAGGACTAGATGGTGGAATCTAAAAGAAGAAAAACAAGCCATTTTCAAAGAGAAAGTAATCACCCAGTGTGTGTGGGATAGAGAGGGGGAAGCTAGCCAAATGTGGGATTCCATGGCTAGTTGTATCCGAAAAGTAGCAAAAGAGGTATTAGGAGAGTCCAAGGGCTTTGCCCCACACCAAAAGGAATCTTGGTGGTGGAATGAGGAGGTACAAACAAAGGTGAAGGCTAAGAAGAAATGTTGTAAAGCCTTATACAAGGATAGGACCGATGAAAATGGTGAAAGGTATAGAAAAGCGAAACAAGAGGCGAAGAAAGCTGTGAGAGAAGCTAAGTTAGCGGCTTACGACGATATGTATAAACGACTAGATACCAAAGAAGGAGAGTTGGATATCTATAAACTAGCTAGAGCAAGGGAAAAGAAGACAAGGGACCTAAACCAAGTGAGGTGCATCAAGGATGAGGATGGAAAGGTTCTTGCTACAGAGAATGCGGTTAAAGACAGATGGAGAGGTTATTTTCATAATCTTTTCAATGAAGGACATGAAAGGAGTGCTTCTTTAGGGGAGTTGAGTAACTCAGAAGAGTGTAGAAACTACTCTTTTTATCGTCGAATCCGGAAGGAAGAAGTGGTTGTAGCTTTGAAGAAGATGAAGCATAGAAAAGCAATAGGCCCAGACGATATACCAATCGAAGTGTGGAAAGTTTTGGGAGAGACAGGTATAACATGGCTCACTGACCTTTTCAATAGGATTTTGAAAACGAAGAAGATGCCAAATGAGTGGCGAACGAGCACTTTGGTGCCTATCTACAAGAATAAGGGCGACGTACAAAATTGCATGAACTATAGGGGTATTAAGCTAATGAGTCATACAATGAAGCTCTGGGAGAGAGTCATTGAGCATAGATTGAGGCAAGAGACACGGGTTTCGGACAACCAATTCGGGTTCATGCCAGGACGCTCAACCATGGAGGCAATCTATCTCTTACGAAGATTGATGGAAAGATATAGAGATGGGAAAAAGGATTTACACATGGTCTTTATAGATTTGGAGAAAGCGTACGATAGGGTCCCAAGAGACATTCTTTGGAGGATTTTAGAGAAGAAAGGAGTACGAGTAGCATATATCCAAGCTATAAAGGATATGTATGAAGGAGCAAAGACTGCCGTAAGAACTCATGAAGGACAAACCGAAAGCTTTCCCATAACTGTAGGATTACATCAAGGCTCATCCTTAAGTCCTTACCTTTTTGCGTTGGTAATGGATGAGTTAACAGGACATATTCAAGATGATATTCCTTGGTGTATGCTTTTCGCAGACGATATAGTGTTGATAGATGAAACTCAGGAAGGAGTAAATGCAAAGCTTAACCTTTGGAGAGAAGTGTTGGAATCTAAAGGTCTTCGCCTAAGCCGATCAAAGACAGAATATATGGAGTGCAAGTTCAGTGCAAATGGAGGCCAAAACGAGTTAGGGGTGAGGATCGGTGATCAAGAAATACCAAAGAGCGATCGTTTTCGTTACCTAGGATCTATCTTGCAAAAGAACGGAGAATTAGATGGAGATCTCAACCATAGAATACAAGCTGGATGGATGAAGTGGAAGAGTGCATCTGGCGTGTTGTGTGACCGCCGTATGCCACTGAAGCTCAAGGGAAAATTTTATAGGACGGCAATAAGGCCGGCGATGCTGTATGGCACAGAATGTTGGGCAGTGAAGCATCAACACGTACACAAAATGGGTGTAGCAGAGATGAGGATGCTTCGTTGGATGTGTGGGCACACGAGAAAGGATAAGATTAGGAATGAGGATATCCGGGGTAAAGTAGGAGTAGCCGAAATTGAAGGAAAGATGAGAGAAAATCGGTTACGGTGGTTTGGACATGTGCAAAGAAGGCCTACTGACGCTCTGATTAGAAGATGCGACTATGGGACAGAGGTTCAGGGCCGAAGGGGTAGAGGAAGACCTAGGAAAACTCTGGAAGAGACTCTAAGAAAAGACTTAGAGTACTTGGATCTAACGAAGGACATGACACAGGACCGAGCACAATGGCGTTCTAAGATTCATATAGCCGATCCCACTCAGTGACTTGGATTTTTCAAGTCTCCAACCGAGAAGTTTTCCTCACTCAGGAAATTAAGGGAACACTACCTCAACCTACATGCTCCACTCACAAAGCTCCAACAAAAGAAAATTCAAAGAACTTAGCGAAGAAGGCTTTGGTGTATTTAACTCAATACGTTGAAATGAAGGAAAGCTTATTTATTGATATCCCCGATAAGCTACAAATATGTACATATACATGAGTCAAAATAAACAAACAAGAGGGAGCCTTCACAAAGGTTGCTTAGGAGAAGTCTCAGCAGTCGGTAGAGCCCCAGAAAGAGAAGGCACCGGAGGGGGATCATTCGGAGCCTCAGTACTGGACAGAACCCTAGAAGGAGGAGGCATCAGAGGTTGATCATTTGGAGCTTCATTACGCGGTACAGCCCCAGAAGACGAAGGCAATAAATGCCTTTGGAACAAACCCACAAATCTCTGATGATCAAGTAAAACCTGACCATCAGTTTCCTTCATCTGGTCCAGCTTCCTCTTCATGTTTGTAGCATAGTCATGTGCGAGACGGTGCAACTGTTTATTCTCATGCTTGAGCCCTCTAATCTCCTGTTTGAGACTCATCACTTCGGCCGCCAATGATTCAACTTGGCGGGTTCGAGCAAATAGGCGTTGGGCCATATTAGACACAGAACCTGCACACTGAACACTGAGAGCCAGCGAATCCTTAACAGCTAACTCATCAGACCGTTTGGAAAGTAGTCTGTTATCTTTGGGAGTGAGAAGGTTCCTGGCCACCACCGCAGCGGTCATATCATTCTTCATCACGGAATCCCCAACGGTAAGAGGACCAGTAGGGGAGACGAAGGATGGGCGCCATATGTTGTCTGGAGAAGGCGGGGCTGCCTCTTCAACAAGGTTCAAGTCAAAACGACGGTCGGAGGGGCCAGACATTTTCAAAGGTGTTGAAGAGAGAAGAGGTCGGACAAATTAAGATCTTAGAAGTGCAAGAATGGAGCTTCTACTGGTGGAGATTCAAGTGTGCTTTGGAACTTAATGCCAGCCCCTATAAAAAGCTGCACTCGACGGAGCTTTAGACATCGAAGAGGCGCCTGCTCAGAAATCGAAGAGGCGTTTGCTTTCTCAAAAGCTGGGCTGCTTAGAGACCACGAGGGTTGATCTCATAAATCGAAGAGGTGTTTGCTTTCTCAAAAGTTGGGCTGCTCAAAGACCACGAAAGTCGATCTCAGAAATCGAAGAGGTGTTCGCTTTCTCAAAAGCTGGGCTCCTCAGAGACCACGAGGGCCGATCTCAGAAATCGAAGAGGCACCTACTTTTCCAGCCTTGTCAGCACCTGTCACACGCACACTCAGCTTTGCGGAAATTATGGGTATTCTGTCGAAGACTTCTGGGGAAGTAGAAAACACATGAATCTTATTGTCCAATCACCCACTTCCCACACGCAACAATAGCTCATGGGTACCACAGATAACTTTGCCAAAGTTCTCTGCCAAAGTTGAGCACGTGAAGCTTGCAGCTCCCACTACATCGCTCTGACCAAGAAGGGTAAAAGAATAGCAAAGAAACAGCACTAACAAAGTTTAGACCCATAAATTTTGAAGGTCTAGCTACCATATTATTACCCACAAGGGTAAAGGAACAGTACCACTGCTGGATAATTGGAAAGTCCCTGTGTGTCAACCTCTGTGCCTCGTGGCAAGGTAGACTAGCAAACATGCCCAACCTTTACTCACATTCGAGAAAACACTCCCAATAAAATTGCTTGCTCCCAAATCGAAGAGGCACCGTCCTCCGAATCTCGAGAGCCAGACTCCCAACATGACTACTTTCTCAAAAATCGAAGAGAGGGTAAAGGAACAGTACCCTTGCTGGATAATTGGAAAGTCCCTGTGTGTCAACCTCTGTGCTTCGTGGCAAGGTAGACTAGCAAACATGCCCAACCTTTACTCACATTCGAGAAAACACCCCCAACAAGACTGATTGCTCCAAAATCGAAGAGGCACCGCCCTCCGAATCTCGAGAGCCAGACTCCCAACATGATTACTTTCTCAAAAATCGAAGAGACACTGCTCCCCGAATCTCGAGAGCCAGACCCCCAACATGATTGCTTTCTCAAAAATCGAAGAGGCATCGTTCTCCGAATCAATCGAAGAGGCGCTCGCTTTCTCAAAAGCTGGGCTGCTCAGAGACCACGAGGGCCGATCTCAGAAATCGAAGAGGCACCTACTTTTCTAGCCTTGTCAGCACCTGTCACACGCACACTCAGCTTAGCGGAAATTATGGGCATTCTGTCGAAGACTTCTGGTGAAGTAGAAAGCATATGAATCTTACTGTTCAATCACCCACTTCCCACACGCAACAATAGCTCATGGGTACCACAGATAACTTTGCCAAAGTCTCTGCCAAAGTTGAGCACGTGAAGCTTGCAGCTCCCACTACATCGCTCTGACCAAGAAAGGTAAAAGAATAGCAAAGAAACAGCACTAACAAAGTTTAGACACATAAATTTTGAAGGTCTAGCTAACATATTATTACCCACAAGGGTAAAGGAACAGTACCACTGTTGGATAATTGAAGTCCCTGTGTGTCAACCTCCGTGCTTCGCGGCAAGGTAGACTAGCAAACATGCCCAACCTTTACTCACATCCGAGAAAACACTCCCAACAAGATTGCTTACTCCAAAATCGAAGAGGCACCGCCCTCCGAATCTCGAGAGCCAGACTCCCAACATGATTACTTTCTCAAAAATCGAAGTGACACTGCTACCCGAATCTCGAGAGCCAGACCCCCAGCATGATTACTTTCTCAAAAATCGAAGAAGCATCGTTCTCCGAATCTCGAGAGCCAGATACCACATACCACTTTTTCAAAGTGCTCTGACAGAGTTAAAACATGTGAAGCTGGCAGCTCCCACTACCGTGCTATGACCAAGCAGGGTAAAGGAATAGCATTACTACTTTTTGTTAGGGAGACTCCTATATATGTCGACCTCCATCCCCAACGGACAGGCAAACCTGCAAAAATGCTCAACCCTTCCTCATATCTGAGAGGGCACTCCCAACGAAGCCTTTCGAAATATTCAGCTTTCTTTCCCCCCGATAATACCTCTGCAAACAAGCTATACTAGAGCAAGAATATCTCATATCATCAGGGTTAAAAGCAAGAGTATCCCATATCATGCTTTTTCCCTGTCTTTTCCTTTGGCCTTGTTTTTACCTGCAAGACAAGGAGAAAGAGAGCAATCAGTCAGCACTTGAAATCAAGTTACCAGCCAGGAACTGACTGCCTGGAACCCCTTACCTGATTACTTACCTGGCATTGCTCTCGAGTACTCATCTTCAACATCTTATGTGTCCAGGGAAGATACCGCACCTGCTTGAGGGACAGATAGGGCAAGTGCGAAGGATACAAGGAAGCATGTGGAGACAAGCGTAACAGCACACATGCCGATACATCCATTACTCTGTCAAAAGCAAAAGTATCCCATATCAGCAGGGTCGAACGTACTCTAGATTTGATGGACTTGTTTTGACCCTCAAATTCTTCAGTCGGCCTTATACTCTGGAGGAAACCAGAAAACCTTCCAGCTCAGTTCAAGAATTAGCCTGTGGAAAGTTACTTCTTCAAAAGCAAAAGTATCCCATATCATCTCTTCTCATTTTTCTTCTCTTTATCCTTCATGCTGTTGCAAGATGGGGAGAAGGTGAACAATCAGCCGGAGCTCTGATTGCTTACCTTGTCTGTCACCTCTTTCAGCAGATCCCCTAGCTCGGCGACTTGGGGGACTCCTACTACATGGTTTGTATCGCGCTTGACCAAGCCTGAAACTACAAGTAAGCTTCAAGTGAAATTGATACATTACCTTGTGCATCTCCACCAGTTAAAGATACCACCCCTGGATGGAGGAAGAGTACTTCCAGAGAAGCTGCCACATCTACCTATGCGACAGATAAGGCAAGTCAAGATGATACCACACTCCGATACTTAGAAGTTTCGTGATTACGAGATCATTCTCACACAATATTTCCTAATGTCATTTGTACTCTAATGTCATCTGTACTAAATCATTCACTTGTACTCACTAAAGGAGAGCTTGAACCTATGTACTTGTGTAAACCCTTCACAATTAATGAGAACTCTTCTATTCCGTGGACGTAGCCAATCTGGGTGAACCACGTACATCTTGTGTTTGCTTTCCTATCTCTATCCATTTATATACTTATCCACACTAATGACCGGAGCAATCTAGCGAAGATCACAAAAAGCGACTGTTTTCGCTACCTAGGATCTATCTTGCAAGAGAACGGAGAATTAGATGGAGATCTCAACCATAGAATACGAGCTGGATGGATGAAGTGTAAGAGTGCATCCGGCGTGTTGTGTGACCGTCGTAGGCCACTGAAGCTCAAGGGAAAATTTTATAGGACGGCAATAAGGCCAGCGATGTTGTATGGCACATAATGTTGGGCGGTGAAACATCAACACGTACACAAAATGGGTGTAGCGGAGATGAGGATGCTTCGTGGGATGTGTGGGCACACGAGAAAGGATAAGATGGAGAATGAGGATATCCGAGGTAAAGTAGGAGTAGCCAAAATTGAAGGAAAGATGAGAAAAAATCGGTTCTGGTGATTTGGACATGTGCAAAGAAGGCCGACTGACGCTCCGGTTCGAAGATGTGACTACGGGACAGAGGTTCAGGGCCGAAGGGGTAGAGGAAGACCTAGGAAAACTTTGGAAGAGACTCTAAGAAAAGGCTTAGAGTACTTGGATCTAACGGAGGATATGACACAAAACCGAGCGCAATGGCGTTCTAGGATTCATATAGCCGACCCCACTTAGTGGGAAAAGGCTTTGTTGTTGTTGTTGTTGTTGTTATAATTTTTAAACCTAGACTACGTACCATCACATTCACATGGATTATTCCACATGATTCATTTACTAGAACACTAGGACTTTCTTTGTGTACGAGTCGAACAGACAATTTAGTAGGTTGAAATAATATGAATGCAAAGACTTAAACTATTACTTTGCATTGGTTGAATCGAATACCAGTTAATGGTGTGTGTGGCTCAGTTGACCTGGTCTGTTTGATAGAGTTTACTGTAGCGTAAGTTTTGTGCAAAGTTTAGAGGCCAATTTTGCTTAAGTAAGGATTACATGAGAATTTAAGGTTGCTATTTTGATGTTGATGTCGATATTTGTTTTCTTTTTCCCCCTCTGAAATTTTTGCATTAGTAGTGGAAATTAAATGCCACTGGCGTGCTATAGAATCTAGTTTTCATTAGTTACAATAGGTGCATTTTTTGGCTTCTTATGTGCAGTAATTACTCTGTTGTTATATAGTGCTACAGTTCCCCATCTAATTATATTGTTATCTATCAGCCTTGTGTTTAACACATTTATTATGTATACTCAAGCTTACCAAATTATCCCTTTTTGTTGTAAATTATTTACCTTGTGTCAGGGTCTTACACTAAGTGAAAATACCTAAGTATTATCATCTGATGGAACTAAGAAAATGAATGTTTATATATCGTGATATAATTATATCAGCTCACTAGGATATCCTTGGTAAATGCATCTTCGTCATTGCCCTGTTGAGTTCCGAAGTTGTAGGGTCGTAATGCTATCTAAGAGGTAAACCTGAAATATATTGTTCAATTCCCTTGGTATGCATTATTTCAGGTCCTCTAAAGATTTTCCGGATATGCATAGTCTCATCATGCACAGTTACAACTCTGATAGTGCTGACATGCGGGTGGATCACTTGGGGTTGCACAAGGCTTTGTGTGTTCTAATGGGGTGGGACTACTTGAAGCCCCCGGATAACTCAAAAGCATATCAGTTTCTTTCTGCTGAAGCAGCAGCAGCAAATGTGGATGATCTGATTATGTGGCCACCTGTGGTGATAATTCATAATACAGTTACAGGAAAGAGTAAAGATGGCCGCATGGAGGGTTTGGGCAATAAAGCAATGGATAGTACTATTAGAGGTATAGTACTCCTTCATAGTTCATATTTGCTCATTCTTTATGATTTTTCTATCAGAATGTTCATTGGAGAGGTTGGTCCCAGGTCAAGTACATGCTCTATGTGTGTCCTATTTTAGCTGTGAGCCCTTCCTTTGAATCTGTAAATGCACATAGTATATTCGGATGCCAATTTAATAGATTAAACATCTGTATTGGATGGAGTGAACAACCTTTCTTAGATGCAGCATACAGCATACAGCATGTGTATTTCATAGAATATTACTGCTAGGTTGCCCTCCTCCTGGGGAGTCTTAGATACAGCATACAGCATACAGCATACAGCATACAGCATGTGTATTTCATAGAATATTACTGCTAGGTTGCCCTCCTCCTGGGGAGTTAAGTTAAATAGTTTGGAATAGAATACCAATGTTTACAAAAAGTTTAAGCCATAGTATCTTGCAAGGATGTTCAAAGGGCTTACGGGGAGGTGAGATGAAAAGAAAAGCCACGCATGCTAGTACCTCTAGTTTTACTGTCACCCTTTACAGTTGATTTGATTGAGTGTGGAAGGGGAGGGTCTTGCTGGTTCATGTGAATCAGTATTAGTGCCTCCCTTCATAATAGATATATTTATGTTATATAATTTATTTGGAACTTTTTTTTTTATCATACTGGAATGGCTTTATATCGAGCTTAGTGGCATGTATAGAATGCATTTGCAACTGTAGTTTGCAGGGATTATATGATGTGGAGATTTGTTGTTCCATATAATCTTCTTTGGTGTGAGATACTTGTGTTCTCTGTAGCAATTAAAGTATGGTTGAGATGTGCATCTCATGAACGGAGCCTAATGCAGGGTTCCTAGTTTATGGACTTTATTATTATTGCATTGCTCTCTGATCACCAGGGAGAAATTTTGATTGGATGGATCTCATTCTTTATTTTTAAATGGTTCTACCAATGGTTTGTTCTCTTGTTTGGGATGGTAGGTATCATGTATCTTTTTCAATCTGCTACCACCCCCTGCCTTTACTCTTGGATCAGTTTGACATTATTAATCATTTTCTTGCGTTTACTTTGGACCAAAAAATTCCTAATTTTCGTGATCTAGTGACTTTGGACATGCAATAACTAACCTCTGTGATCCAGTTCAGTCCAAGTTTTATTATTTTATCTCAGTTGAGCCAGACTGTTGTACTAACTTTTAATAGTTGCATTTTCTTTACAGCCCTTCCTGGTTGATTTATTCATTTTAAATTTTATGCGGTGAATGAAATAATCTTATGCATAAGCTTGGCTTTTCCTCATACCTGTACAACCGCTCGTAGTGTTGGTTAAGAATGAGGGAATCTGGTTAGGATTACCAAGGTTTCTTATCCACTATTTTGCTAGATTTGCTTGAGAGGTCTTAGCTAGTTTTGCTAAATGGTGGATTTCTTATCCACTATTTTGTATTTTGTGTTTTTGTTTTAATAAATTGTCATCGTTTCCTCACCCCCCCCCCCCCCCCCACAAAAAAAAAAAAAATTACCAGGATCTTGGGGCTTCTACTTGGGAGCAGCCTCTCCATAAATGGGGGTAAGGCTAGCCGACATTCACCTCTCCCAGACCCTGCGTAAAGCGGGAGCCTTGTGCACCGGATGTCGTCATCATCTTGGGGCTTCCAATGTTAAAGATCATCAAGCACAATGAATTCTAAAGGCTAAGTAGCTAGTTGTAGTTTGCTAATGTCTTGGTTGCATCTGGATTACAACTCTTTCAATTTGAATTATTTTTTTTCAATTTGAATTTTTTTTTCCACTGTCTGCCGACTGTCACAAACTTTTCATGCCTCACCTAAACCTGTAAGCTAATTGAAAACCATTGTATTTAAGTGGGTTTGGACCTGTTGTCACATCTTTTGCCCCTCATTATTGGCACATTTTGTCATCCTACATGATAAACTTCAGATCCTTCAAGTCCATGTACTTGAACGTCAAGCTAGTTCAGCCAAAAGTGGCAAATTGGATAAACCTCTTACTGAAGCGAGACAACCAAGAAGGGGCACTGTTTGGCATAACGAGCAATGTTCTCTCAGATCTCCCATAATATAAGATATCTGTTTGTGCATGTGGTTAGCTTTTTTATTTCAAGTTCAACATGATGCCAGTTGTATAATTAGGATGGTGACCTTAGCCTTGGTTGGAGAGTTGGTTCCTTGTTGCGTGCTGCATTACACTAGGAATTTCAGGTGATACATTGGGGTTTGGAACCCAGTCGAGGAAAGTACGGGTGAAAAAGCCGTGTTGCTGTTAGCATATAATACAAACTTTTTTCTTGTTTGGTTTTTGATAGTTTATCCTCGTTTTAATGGATCTTTTGTGCTTATGCATGTTACAATTGATATTTGCGGTCTGTCATATTGTAATTACTCTGGTATATAAGCGTTTGAGACTCTACGCTTCTCTTTTATATATGTTTGGTAACTTCAGTTCATTGAGTCACACTTACAGATGGTATATTAACCTTGAACCATGTTGGAGCATTTTGACATTGGTCTGGTGGTCATTGAACGGTTAGGGCCATAGGGGGTTCTTTAAGTCACTTTGGATTTTGTATTCAGAAGATGTGCCTTTTATGGCTGTTGGCAGCCATTATCATGACATTTCACGTGGATTGATTATGGAGATTCCATTCTTACCCTTGATAATTGTAAGGGCTTCAACGTATTTATATAAAAAAAAAAAAAGGTAGGTCCTTCTGACAAGTTACTTGTTTTCTCATGGAATTTGTTGTAAACAGATCTTGGATTTGGAAGTGGGAAGTCGAAATCCTTGTACGGTAGAGATGGTCATTTGGGTATGACTCTGGTTAAGTTTTCCGGTGATGAAGCAGGTCTTAAGGACGCCATTCGAATGGCAGAGTTCTTTGAGAAGGAAAATCATGGACGCAGGGGCTGGGCTCGTGTACAGCCCCCAGTGCTCGGCAGTAAGGATGATGAAATGAATCCAAACCTTGTGAAGTTTGACGAAAAGACGCGGGAGAAGAAGAGGATCCTATATGCCTATCTCGGAACTGCTTATGATCTAGACAAAGTTGATTTTGACACAAGAAAGAAGGTCGTGATTGAAAGCCTTGGGGAACACAAATCATCCAAGTAGATTCCTGATAGCATTCAAGGTATCGTAGTCTGCTTCAATACATGTGCCATTTATTCACTTGAAGACCATATGATCCTCCTCATGGCCTTTTCTTTTCCTTTTTCGGGTTCAGGGTTCAGGCATCTCATGGCGTCGTGGGTGATGGAAGCAGGTGTGCGTAATGCTAATGTATGGGCAGCATTCTCTAATGTCGCAAGGCGTGAAGACTGTCTGAATGCCCGCCCAATCATTCTTGGACGGAGTTTTTGCCGCTACAGGTTTGCTGTATGGGGACATAACAGAAGAGAATTCAGTGTAGCAAAAGGATTTAGAGTGTTGTGCTTGTATGGTTTCTGGACTGAACAAATTGTATGACAGACACAGAGTCACAGCAAGCAAATAATTGTTAGCTTACTTTTTTGGGTGAATGGTATTTGTCTTATTACTAAGTTCATAAGTTGTAGTTGAGTCTCTTCTTTTGACTTGTTTGATATGTTAATGGCAAAGATGTTGGTTGAACTATTGCTCGGAACATTTGCCATGGACTTCACTGTCACGTGTTCAATGCACCCTTTTACAAGTTAATCACGTGACACGCGACACACAAAGGTTGCCTTGAGATTTTTTTTTTTTTCTTTTCAATTTGCAAAAAACACGATTTGATACATATAAGTATTTAGTATTATAATACAAATAGTAGAATTTTTTTTAAGTATCCAATCAATTGTGTTTCAACATTATATATATCTTATCTCCTTAACTCATTGAATCTTTTTAAGTATCCTATTTTCTACGTACGAAAAATCTCTCCTCAAGCTTTTGATCCATTGAATCTTTTGTCTGCTTGTTCGTTATACAACGAATTTACACTCAATTTATTGATATTTTATTCTAAAATATAAACCCTGTAAAGTAGTAATAATATGCGATGGAGAAGGAATCTTCCCTCCCATCGCCTAACATCACGAGTACAATCATATTCATATTTGGATTGTTGCACTTTACTATGTGACGCACTGATTGTCATTTATTATTATTATTAGTATTACAGTTTAGTAATATTTTACTTCATTTACAAGCGAAAAGTTTTAGGTTATAAGTAAATTAAGTTTGTAAATTAAATTTATAAACTAAACGATGTATTATCGTACGATAATTAATACTTAAATAATACCCATATTGTAATTTGTAAACCGTAGATAATGAATGTGCGACTGATGACTGCCTGATGAGGATGAGGATGAGGATGCGCATGCGGTCATTGTTTGTTCACATGCATGACTACATAACCCGGCATATGCCTCTCACTTTATCTGACTCCTCCTCACCATCCAATCCCATTTCTGTTCCTCCATATTCCCATCCCCATGTGTTGCGCTCAGTGGGCCTGCCCCACCCCCCACCTTTTTCTCCCTTGATCCAACTTCGGTTTCCGAGAAAGCACAATCCCATCATCCAAACACCCCCTTATCCTACGTCAGCATCCCCCGACTCCGACTTTACCAACTCCCTTATCCTGCGCACCCTCCCCCTCCCGCTCACTCTAGCGCCTTCTCCCGCCCGCCAGCGCATTCTAGCCACCTTTTTGAGACGCCTCTACACGTGTCGATCCCTTCCCCCACCCACGTCAGCTCAATGTCTTCTTCTTTCTCCTGTCCACCGGCTGCCTTTGCTTTCGCTTAAGCTCACAGCTCAAGCTTTTACTTTTGCTTTTTCTCTCTCTCTATCCTCCGAATTCTAGGGTTTCTCCTTTCTCTCTCTACCATATCTTCTTTCCCTTTGGCCGCTGTGCTGCACCGTACGACGATCATGGGGTCGATCCCCGATCCCGGCGAGTTGACTGAGTTGACTCCGCCGAGCTTCGACGAGTTCCAGCGGCAGACCTCTCTCATGACCAGCTGCACTCTCCTCTGGAAGGAGCTCTCCGACCACTTCTCGTCCCTCGAGCAGAACCTCCTGAAGAAATCTGAGGCCATCAAGCTCAAAATCCAGACTCTGGAGCAAGAGACCAAGGCGTCGCTCGACGAGCTCGAGCAGCGCGAGGTCACGATCAGGGACAGCTTCGAGATCGCGCTTGGGAAGGTCGAGAAGAGCAAGGAGGCGGCGATCAAGGTGTTGAAGAGAGGCCGCAGCGACGATGAGTACGGGGAGGTGGACGACGGCGAGGGATTGCTGATGAATCTCAAGTCGTTGTGCTTGAAGATGGATTCTGGAGGGTTCTGGAGGTTCGTGACGGCGAGGAAGAAGGAATTGGAGGGTCTGAGGTCGCAGATGCCTGTGGCTTTGGGCGATTGTGTCGATCCGGCGAAGTTCGTGCTGGAGGCGATATCGGAGGTGTTTCCTGTGGACAAGAGACTGGAGAGGAGCGATAGGGGAAACGATTTGGGCTGGGCCTGCGTTCTGTTGCTGGAGTCGCTGATTCCGGTGGTGGTGGACCCGAAGATCGGGAGAAAGAGGCTTCTGGTGACGCGGAGCGTGAAGCAACGCGCCACGGAGATGGCCGAGACTTGGAAGGCCAGCTTGGAGGAGAGAGGCGGCATAGAGAACGTGAAGACTCCTGATGTGCACACGTTCCTGCAGCATTTGGTGACTTTCGGGATTGTGAAGGAGGAGGATGTTGATTTGTATAGAAAGCTTGTGGTTAGCTCAGCCTGGCGCAAGCAGATGCCAAAGCTCGCCGTTTCGCTTGGCCTCGCCAAGCAAATGCCTGGTGCGTTCCCTAATGCTAACTTGTTTCTTTTCTTTGATTGTGTATTTGCTACGTTTTCTATGCAGTTCTTTTGCCATTGCTTGGTGTTGCTTATGGTTTATTGAAAATGTGTCAAAGACTTTATAATCTCTCTCTATATATAGGATGAGGAAGTGGTGATTTTTTTATGTGGTTAGTAAATTTTGAGTGAGACAAATGCGATTTATAAGGTCATTTTATATCTCGACAGCCGGCGTCTATGTCAAAATTACCCGTCTTTCCAATATTTGTAGAATTTTTAACTAGATTCTTGTTATCAACATTAGTCTTCAGGTGTTCCCAGTGCAATGTTTACCTTATACATGAGATTTGACTGTGGTGTATTTTTTTATATTATATTTTTCTATAAGAAACAAAACCCCCACTTGACTGATGTTGGATCTGCCTATATTCCAAATAATTTTTAATTCGAAACTCTGACCTATCTTTAAAATCAGAACATGTGGATGGTACAAACTGTAGATAACCGGTGTTGTATATGTACATGTTTTATGAACAATCGAGGGCTAAATCATCTAGTTAACTTTGAATCGTTAATATTTTTTTTTCCAATGATTTTAACAATATGATGGCATATTCATTGACCTTGTAGTAGTTTCGTAAAGATATTTTTCTGTTCCATCTTGCTATCTGTGTTACTTGGGAATGTTTTGATATGGTTCGTTATGTGTACAATAAGAGTGCAGCATTCTCCAATTTTTAACGTTTGGGGTTGTTACTATGTGCAGATATGATTGAAGAATTGATCAGCAGGGGACAACAGCTTGATGCGGTGCATTTCACCTATGAAGTTGGACTTGTGCACAAGTTTCCTCCTGTTCCTCTACTGAAAGCTTTTCTGAAAGATGCTAAGAAGGCTGCAGCCTCTATTTTGGAAGATCCCAATAATGCTGGGCGAGCTGCGGTATTATTTTAATCACTCCTATTCTTGTCTTGATCTCTTATGTTGTGACTTTGAGTCCTGAATATGCATCCCAAAGTGATGTCCGGTTCTTTCGTGTTTTTGGTTTTCTCTTCACTTTCTCTCTGCATGGAGAGTTTTTGTGCGTGTGTGTGTGTGTGTCACCTTTCTGTTTTCCAGAACTCCCGTGTCATTTCCTTCAAAGTTCCTTTTTCCCACTCCCCCCTTCTCAAATGATTGGGAGGAGAGAAAGAGAGAAGAAAGAAAAGGAATGGAACTTATACCTTTTTGTTTGTGTATAAAGTAGGAGCGGGAACTCCCCCGCCCTCACAAAAGCACTCTCTCCTATAATGGAGAGAATGACAGCCATCTAAAAGATATGCAGTATGATAACATCTTACGCTTTACTAATTACGTGTGAACAAAAAGTCAAATGTATATATATCAAGCCTAGAAAAAGAGTATAATTATATGTTTTCACCATATTTCTCTCTTATATGTCAAGCCTAAAGACAAAAGAGCCGAATTATATATTTTCACTGTATTTCCTTCTTTCCACTCTCCATTTTGAACATGATCAAATTTCTTCCCCACAATTCTTACTAGTTATTTCATCAGGTTTGCTCCCATAGTGTGTATCCATGTCGGTTTTATCTTATTGTTGGAACATCTATATAGTTTGACAAGTTTTGGGACAATAAACTCTTCTGTTTGGTTGGAATATGAGTCCTTCATTTATGCATCAATTAAGTGGTCAAGATGCAATAAGAATTTGTTTTCTCACCAATAATGCAGGCAGTTCATATAGAAATAAATGTAAGGTATATTGAGTATTTGGTGCACCCTTATCTTCAAATTGTTAATAATTTTTCTAATTAGGCATGATGGTATTTGCGATGGATGTCTACATGATAAGGCGTTGTGCAAATTATAGACATCCTTGTGGGCTTTCTGATTTTTTTTTTTTGAAAAATGCCCCTAGAAGTGCATGAACTTCAGTTTGCTTCCTTCATTATTTGTAGAAACAACTAAACCTGTAAAAACCTGCACTTTCTTTGATCAGTAATCTTTTGTTATGCAGAACCTAGCTGGACGCAAAGAGCTGTCAGCGCTTCGGGCTGTTGTCAAGTGCATTGAAGATTATAACTTAGAGACAGAATTTCCTCCTGAAAACCTCAAGAAGCGCCTTGAACAGCTAGAGAAGGTGAAACCAGAGAAGAAAAGGCCAGTTGTAGTCCCAGCCAACAAGCGAACACGAGCTAACAACGGTGGTCCCATGCCTCCAGCCAAGGCCGGACGCTTGACGAATGCATATGTGTCTTCTTTCCCTACAACTCCTCCTACATTTGTCATGTCTCCATCCCATGGCCAGTATCCTGCTGGGTTCTCACCGTACCATTCCCCACCCACCATGTATGGCAGCAGAAGCCCACCAACCCCTTATGCATACTCGCCCGAAGCAGCCCCTCCTCCTCCTGCCGGATCATACCCTGGAGCTCCGATGAACTATCCCGCCTATGCGGCTTATGGCAACGGTATGGTACCAGCTTATCAGCAGGCTTACTACCGATAGACATGACAAAACTCGTTTGAAGACGGTAACCACTGATATGATGACTCCAGATCTCATCAACTTTTATAATGGCTTGTTTGTAATCACTAACCGTTTAAATGGTAGCGATGTGTGTGTTAATCATGATATATCGTCATGCTTCTTGCTTTGTCATGGTGGCAAGTTGTATTTCTAATGTTGATCAAACTGTAGTAGTAGGTCATTGTGAAAATGTTGTTAGGATGACTTGAAACATCGACCCACCGTACCGCCACTGCTCTCAGTTTAGTTGTAGAAAGACTATTTACTGCTTCTCCGTGGTGGTCTCTATGGCTCTCTCTATTTCTCCCTCTCTTTGTTGTTCTCTTCGATTCTCTATGGCGCTCTCTAAGCTTCATGTTTGGAGGGCCTTTATCTTTTGTGACTGCATATCGCCGCTCTTATATAGGTTGCGAGGTTAGTGATGGGATGCGCTTGTATCTGGTTAAAACCTCCCTCAGGAGAAAGCATTATGGTTTAGCCGATATTGCAGTTTCTCTGCCTTTAATCTGTCTTGCAAAATCGATTTCGTTTTGTTTCTTCGAAATCATCCACGCAAGCTTTATTTGCCTATTTTCTTTTGCTTTCTTATTCCTTGAATCCATTTGGTTTTATCACCCGCATTTTTTGTTTCTTGGTTGTGGCGTGTCTCGGAGTCCGGTAACGCCATGCCGTCGCCGTCACCGTGGGTCGGGTTTACAAAAGCTCAAGATGATAACTAAACAATTCATTGCGGTTTAGTTCAATATAGGCCGTTCAACTTTTATTTGGTCGGATTGATGGCCGTTGCTGGTAATTACGGATGCCACCTTTCCTTCTAAATGGCATTCGTCTGAAGGTATGAACTTCTAATGGCGTATCCCTTCCTCCATAAGACCTGGGTCCTAGGACTGACCAGGTGACCAGTTTAGAGAGAGTGAGAGAGAGAGAGAGAGCTTCATCGCAGCTGGGTGGGACAACAATTATGAGAGAACTCTCTTGATGGTTTGCTGAAACGAGGTATAGCAGTAAATGCCTACCAAGTGTTTGATGATTTGCTCCTTAGAGAACTCTCTTGCTTAAATCGAGATACAATACTAGACCCAAGTTACTCTTTACTATGATGTTCTCAAGGAAAGGAAGCACATTTGCTTCAGCACTATCTCCGCATTTCCTTTCAAGGGCTGCTCGTAACTTTTGCTGTAAGCCAACCACCACCACCATAATTCCCGTAGCTGATTGTTCGAGAAAAGCTGCCAATTACTTTAGTAGCTTTGATCTCTCTCCGTTGTTACCCTCGGATGATTCTAAACCTCATTCAGAAAGTTATGGTGTTGAGCTTGTTGATGATGATGCGTGGCAGGTTTCATCCGGGTTGGCATTGGCAGGGGCAGGAATGCAGGGGTCTGCATTGGACTCAAGTGCGTTATCGGATGAAGTGGTTGATGAGCCAATTGATAGTTGCAGAGCAGCTGTTGAAGGTGATCCGGATTTTGATGACATTGACAACATGAGAATTCGCGGCAATCTCTTCTTTAAGCTTGACCGAGATTCCAAAGAGTTTGAAGAGTACAATTTCGACTTCCATCGTAGGAAGAAGTCTTCCAAGCAAAAGGATGACCCAAAGGAAAGTCAAAGGAAGGGAAATGAGTTAAAGGATAGCAAAAGAGAGAACCCAAGTTGTGAATTGCCCTCCAGAAGCAAGAAGCAAACTAGAATTGTGGACGATTCTCCACTTGATGAATTGGACACTCATGTTGGGAAGAAGAAGCTGAGAACTCCGACTTATAATCAGCTGACAGGTCCTTTCCATGAGCCGTTTTGCCTGGACATTTTTATATCAAAGGCTTCTGTTCGTGCGTGCATCATTCACCGAGTCACCAGTAAGGTTGTCGTTGTGGCACATTCCATATCAAAGGACATGAAATTTGACCTTGGTTCG
Source organism: Malus asiatica (assembly GCA_033882615.1). NCBI lineage: Eukaryota > Viridiplantae > Streptophyta > Magnoliopsida > Rosales > Rosaceae > Malus > Malus asiatica. The sequence goes on from JAOVFK010000018.1 coordinate 1,687,723, forward strand.
ACTAGGAATGCAGCTGCTTGTGCTGGTGTGGGGGAAATTCTCGCGCAGAGGGCATTAGATGATGATATCCATGATGTGATTTACACACCAAGGAAAGGGGAGAGATTGGAGGGTAAGCTTCAAATTGTGCTTCAGTCTATCATTGACAGTGGGATTCATGTGAAGGTGAAATTAAAGCAAAAAAACAGGAAGAAACCTAGTTCCTCGTATGCAGCTTAGGAGCAGGTGGTTTTCTTTTCTGATCAAGCCCTCCTAGTTGCAATCAGCGCCTTGATCATAATTTTTTGCTCGAAATTACCATGTTCTGATAGCTATCCTGGTGGTGAATTTGATTCATGGTATGAGTCAAAGAAGCTGGTTGAGACAATTTCAACAACGAAAACCCTCAGCTTGGGAATTACTCTCTTTCGAGCTAGGAGAGGGGACTGCCATGCTCTCCTGTGCTGAGAATCGAGGACAAAACAAAAACATGAGCAGCGCACAACACACATCATGGGTGACAAAACAAAACAGAAATCACCTGTATTCAACAACCCACAACTCAACTCAATACAAACATGTGCCAATTCCCCAGTTGCCAAAATCCAAAAAATTTCACTCATTCGCAGTTGCTAATTGCAGTGACAGCAGCTCATCTTCCGGGATTGTCCGAATGTCGACACGCACAGCAATGTGTACCCGCCTTCCACCACATCATCACTCAGCATTCCTTCGCTCTGATCGACCGTGCCGTTGAGAAGCCTGGCAGGGCAAGTCATGCACACGCCGAGCTTGCAGTCATGCGGCCAATGCCTTCTCCAGTACTGAGGGGCGGTTTTTGTGTGGTTTTTTTTTTTTATTATGGGTTTGTAAACTTTTATTTTTAATTTTAAACTCTATGAATTTTTAAATTGAAATTCATTTAATAATTACTTTTAGTTTTATGCTTTTACTAAAAATTAGCAGTTTTTGATTTTCAATGAACATAAAAACAAAATGATTATCAATCAAATAGACACATAAAATGTGATTTTTGCATTTTATTTGAATAGTGTATAATCATGTGTTTAGCTTTGTCATTTAATTTATTCAATTTAATCACAAAAAAAGGTGATTGGGGGATGTCATAAATTGCATGTGCAAATTTTTTGTAGGGACATAAATTGGTGTGATCGAATCTCAAGTTGTACTTTGGAGGCTTGCTGCCTAATACGATACCATGTTAAGTAGGAATACCTAAAAGCAGGCTAGATTCAACATACAACCATAAGAAAACGATAACAGTATTTATGACGTCATATTTCTGAACCAAATATATATATATATATACACATACACATACACATCTTGATCTTCTTCTTCACAAGGCGTGTTCATCGGCTGTGAGGTGGTGATTATCTGTCAGTCTCCTGGTGAAATTCTCAATCTTTCTCTCTTAATTAAGTGTTAATCATAGCTTTTAAACTGTTTTTTCTTTCACTCATCACATCCACACTCAGCTCATCGTTCTCCAATTAAACTCATTTTCTGGGTTTTTTTTTTTTCAAAACCAGCGACAAAACCCTCTCACCCTGATCATAATCAGATTACGAAAATCGTTAGAAAAAGTAATTGAAATTTGAAACATTTCAAGAATATACTCTTTAATCCTTTAGTTGATAACGTAGCAGTCGTTTCCTTATTTTTGCTAAATGATTGTGTTAGATTTTTCTGACTTGATTTTTTAATGAATTTTTTTTTTAATTCCATGAAGATTTAAAATTTATTGTAATTGTGGTTAGGAACAAATTTTAAGTACCAGGTATGTTTTTGGTTGCAGCAATTGAAATTTGAAAATTCAAGAAAATATTCTTTAATCTTTTGGTTGATAGCTTAGCGGTCCTTTCCTTATTTTTGCAAATGATTGTGTTAAATTTTTCTGACTTATTTTTTTTATTCCAAGAAGAATTAAAATTTATTGTAATTGTGGTTAGGAATAAATTTTAAGTACCGGGTGTGTTTTTGGTTGCAGTAATCTGTAAAAGAAGCAAAATGGCAGTCGAGAAGGCTGGCATTGCCAAAGATGTTACTGAAGTAAGTTGTCGAATATCCGAGTTTTATGCGTACCAGAGTATGGTGTTTTCAATGGTTTTTTTTTTTTATGTTAATGATGCTGGAAACCTCTGTTTCGTTGTGTATAGTTAATTGGAAAAACCCCGTTGGTGTATCTGAACCAAGTCGTGGAAGGTTGTGTTGCTCGAATCGCTGCCAAATTGGAAATGATGGAGCCCTGCTCAAGTGTAAAAGACAGGTATATAGGCTTTTTAGTTGTATGGCTTACTACTTGATCGTTTTTTTGTACGCTTGCTGCTTTCGCGGCAGCTATACCTGAAAGTGTTGCGGTTTTGCTCTGATTTCTGTTATGGTTCCTAATTATTGAAAAACAATGCAGGATTGGCTATAGTATGATTGCAGATGCTGAGGCGAAGGGCCTTATCACACCTGGGCAGGTTAGTTATTTTATAGGGAAACTTGCTGGGTGAATTTGTGCATGAAACAGAGGACGCAACCACCTTCCCCGTGTACTATTCTTGGTTTCTCTACTAGCAGGTGTTTATGTCAATTTCTAATGATGAAAAAGATGCAACTACGCTTTTCTCATGGGATGTCTTAGCTGAAAACATGAGTGGACTGTGTGTGATGAGAGAGATTTTTTGCATTAGAAATATTAAGCAAAAATTGCAAACATTTAATAATGGTCTACATTTCGTAAAACTACTAAAAATTTTGGTTTCGGCAATTTTCTGAGCTTCCCATGCGATGCTGGTATAATGATAGAAAGATTATATGGGATTTTTATTTGATGGAAACTATGATCTGACTGATTTTCATTGAATCTGACTTTGGTTGGATGGTGTTTTCTGAAGAGTGTCCTCATCGAGCCAACAAGTGGTAATACTGGGATAGGATTAGCCTTCATGGCAGCAGCTAAGCATTACAAACTTATCATTACAATGCCTGCTTCAATGAGTCTTGAAAGAAGAATCATCCTCCGGGCATTTGGAGCTGAGTTGGTTCTCACGGATCCTGCAAAGGGCATGAAAGGGGCTGTTCAGAAGGCTGAAGAGATATTGGCAAAGACACCTAATGCCTACATTCTTCAGCAGTTTGAAAATCCGGCCAACCCTAAGGTATCTACTCCATAATCTACGTCATATAAAGCTGACGCAACTTGAAGAAAAACCAAAGGTATATTGTGCTCGGAAAAAGTGATTCGATTTTTTATTGCAGATACATTATGAAACCACTGGACCAGAGATATGGGAAGGTTCAGGAGGGAAAGTAGATGCTTTTGTTTCTGGGATAGGTACAGGTGGAACTATAACAGGTGCAGGGAAGTTTCTAAAGGAGAAGAATCCTGACATAAAGGTTAGCTCGCATCTTAAAGTTTAATCTACAAGGTTCTTAAGTATATTTGTTTATGAGCTTCTTTTGAAGAAGACCTGAACAATAGTCTGTACTTTCTTCATATTCTGATGCTCTTTTACTTTGTCTTATTGTGTTCGTTTTTATTTCTTAATGTTAGCTGTATGGTGTGGAGCCGGTCGAAAGTCCTGTCCTAACTGGAGGAAAGCCTGGTGAGTTATACTGCATTGCTGCTCTGAGATTATTTGGATGCCTTGCATAATCCAGTGCCTGCAATCTGTTTACTGGCCTTTTCACTAGTTTAGAGAAAATTTTGTTCGTAGTTTCATTTAAGATTTTCGGCCTAGCAAATGTAATTGGATTTCTGATGGAGATAGGGCTGTAATAAACAGTTAGAGTACTGATCTCAGATGTGACTGGTAGCATAGAGAGGAGTTTCGTTGTGGGATACTCAGTAACTACTTCGGTGGAATGAGTCTTTTGCTTCTGTTACTGACAGAATGTTTTAAGACTCTTATTTTCTGTAGCTTCTGGTTTTCAACTTTCAGTTGGTTTCTGATTTATTAACTAGAAAATTTGTTAATTGTTCCTAAATCCTAATTCTACCATACATGGCGTACATAATTTAGGTTTCCCTCAATCTTTTACATAAAGCACACTTATCTTATATGTTTATACATGACGGGCAATTCTAGTTTTTGCTTGCACGTTGTTGATGCTAATTATTACGCTCCTTCTAATGTAAAGGTCCACACAAGATCCAAGGAATAGGAGCTGGTTTTATCCCCGGTGTTTTGGAAGTCAATATCATCGATGAAGTCATTCAAGTAAGGCTCAAAGGTTTTTTTTTTCTTAATTGATATAAATCGTTGCATTGTTATTTGTGATACAATCATTTTTGGAAATGGCACTCGAGCCGGATTTATTCACTTGGTAGTGTTTTGATGGACGAATGTATGAATGGCCAACAATTTCTGTGAGCTGGTATAAGCACGGCCATTGATTATTCATTTGGAATGCCTTAACTCTCTGCAAAGAACATAGGAAAAACAGCTTGTTAGTTTGTTTCTAACAGCTATTACTGCTTCCCGTTTATAAATCTGTGATGCATTGCAGATATCAAGTGATGAAGCAATTGAAACTGCAAAGCTTCTCGCACATAAAGAGGGTTTGCTTGTAAGTTCTTAACCTAAAAAAAATCAGTAGTGAGTTAATCTTTGTTTTCAAGCCATCACATTTGAATATCTGCGATAACTATGATCAATCACCGTATTACAGCTTTTGAATTGAATTACAAGCGTCTGATTATCTGTTCCAGGTGGGAATATCATCTGGAGCTGCTGCCGCCGCTGCAATTAAAATTGCAAAGAGACCAGAAAATGCTGGAAAGCTCATTGTTGTAAGTTGGATCACTCCCTTTCAGTTGCACAGACCTTGTATTAGCGTTTTGTCCAACTCCTAATATACGTCTATGCATTGCAGGTGATATTTCCAAGCTTTGGGGAGAGGTATCTCTCCTCTGTGTTGTTTGAGTCGGTGAGACGGGAAGCTGAAAGCATGACTTTCGAGCCCTGAGCTGATTCCTCGATTTCTGGCTGCTTCAAGTGCGGCCAGTGGTTCCAAATTGTCTCGCTTCTTGAGTTAAAACTAGGATAATCTGGCTGTGTTTTGAGCCCTGGTCTGTTCTCCGGGTTTTGGCACTTTTTCAGTCCATTTTCTTGTACCTTTCTCTTTGCATCTGCAACGACTAAATTAACTTCTTAGTCGTATCTTCACTTATTTGTTCCTTCACAAAATAATTCTTAAGGTCTCCTCAGCCTTCAATAAAATTAATTTCCTAGTAACAAAGGATATAAGAAATTTAAATAGATTTTTATTTTTTATTGCATTGTGTACATTTCTCCAGGAATTTATTTAGTAAAGTGATTTCTGCACATGCTTAATTTTGCCCCTTAATAATTATTCGGTCGTGTTATTCAATCTAATGGCTAAGAGAGTGTAGATGTGATAAAAGCATGTACGACGTGGTGTTTAGTTGGCTTGGCAATTCTCCCGCGCACTTGTTTTTCACATGTGAACCGTTAAAATTTAACTAAATCTTAAATCTCAACCGTTCATATGTATAACAACAAAACTTTTTCCCGACTAAGTGGAGTCGAGAGCCTAAGGAATTGCATATCATCCATTAAGAGATTGGCTCTAGCTTGTCGTGCAGAAATGCCAGGAGAGGATTAGCATGCAAGATGCTCTGGCAACACTCAAAAACAATCAAGATCAAGTATTTGAAGGATTGTGGAGGATTCGAGTCTTAATTTTTCTTCTTCTGTCTAAAAGTTTTCATCTCCACCATGTAGAGTCACCAACGAGCTACTAGCCTGCAAGCAAGTAGAAATGGTTTTATCTCCGATACCTGACGGTATTGCTACCGGAGTTGTGGTTTCCCCTCGCACTTTAACGAGTGGTGTGGCGACATTCTATTTATGAACCTATTGAGAACATGCAACACACTGCACTGTGGGATCCTTTAGACCGTCAAACACGATAATTTCATCCAAATCTAGCTCTTCAATTGAACAATGCATCGCATACATTGATGCATAGTAGAGAAACTCCAAACCACGAGTCTATTCTCGTCTACCTCCAAGGTCCAGTCACACCTCGGATCAAATGAAATCCTTGGACACCAAATACAACACCCTGTTCAAGGAAGGAAGAAATAGTTTTACGTATATATTCTCAGAACAGAAAATAACATCTCTTTTAATACCATCGAAACCGTCAGAGCCTACCTTGAAAATTCTCTCCACAGCTCTGTCAAAAATAAGTTTGTGTACGGTCTCTAGTAGCGGAACAATACCAACACAGGTCAGCCACTTGCCCGTACAGGGGCCAAGAAATTGAAAATGTTGATGGTCAACTCCAAAATTCAACCAACGTGAACTTCAAGTTTTAGGCCTCTTTGGTGCATCTGAACTTTCAGGCTCAGCTTTGCGCTTTATTCCTAAGAAATGTTCAACCTGAAGAAAAAAGAAAAAAAGAAAAAAAAAAGATAAGAATTATTCTTTCTATGGAAATGAAATGGAAATGAATGAAAAAAAAGGGAAGAGAAAAGAACGGCACAAATGAATGAACACAGATATTCTACTACAAACCATCAGCACCTGCTGCACATAAGACAATACACTACGTAATATATCATCTAGAAGCATTTTATATAGATCAACATCAAGAAACCAGGGCAAAGTACTGTACAAGTTCACTCACCTTTCTGTCACCAAGCATGGGGGTCAAGCTTCCTGGGAGATCCCTCTCAACTGTTGCAAAACCACTTCTGGGATCGCTAGTTTGCCTGGAAACATGAGAACAAAGTGGGGAAAAGGGTAAATCAATTGGGAATTCTAATGTCGAATAAAGACAGAAAAGATAAAGCAGGGAAGCATATACCACAGCTCACGTTTCTTATTCAATTCTTCAAATTAAGATATTCAGGCAAGTGTTTAAAATTTCGAGAATTAATTGAGTCATTTTTTTAAGTTGTAAATCACCGTTATAACATATGAATATCTCACATATACCAACTCCAAGCCTACCTTACTGATTTTCTTGTTTAAAGCTGTAATAGTCGAAACCTACTGAAACTAGCAATAATTGATCCAAAACCAAAAACAAAATGAGTTGAATGAAATGATTGAAAAGCATACCCTGGTTTAACATGGCCACTGAGGACAAGATATGGTGTCTGCAAGCGAGCTTGAGTGTCCCTCATCCTCTCTGCAGACAGTGATGGCGTATCTGAACTCTTCATCTGCTTCAACTTTAGTTCTTCCTGGTATTGCTTCATGCGCTTTTCTTGCTTCATCTTTCCAGGCCCCTTCCCATGGAACTTATGAGAAAGTATCCTAAAGTCTTCCTTGGGCGTCAACTGGTGAAAACAAGGAATGCGTTAGCAGCGCATAATAATAATAATACTACATGATCACCAATGAAGCAAAGATAAAAACATACAAAATAATGCATGCACCACAGCTTTCCAAACCCAAAACTTCTTCGTGGAATAAGCACAGGAATATTTAAATTGAATGTAGCTAATATACTATCGCTAATGAAACAAAGATCAGAACATACATATTCTTGCCTACTACTCAGCTTTTAAAGAGCAACACATCCAACCCTAAAATTGAGGCCGTGTAAAAGGCATAAGAAATTATCAATTGACTACGGCTAATATAACTCTATGACCAGATTCACCACAATGTAACTATGTCAAACCATAAAAACAAATTAACTGTAAAAGAACTGAACAGAAGTACTTACAGTTCGGCCAAATTCATCGGTTCTCTCAATGCGAATATCCTTTTCCTGATAGACTTTAGGTGCACGAGTATCCTTTTGATGGCTGGAAGAAGATGAACGAGTATCCCTTTGTTCATCCTTTTTTTGACGTGATGTATGGGTCTCCTTTGGCTGCTCCTCATCATCATCATCTACAATACCAAAAAGTTTGCTCTTTTTCTTGTCCATGTTTCTACCACCCCAGTCAATACCTTCTTTAAGGGTTCCTCGATCTTTAAGCAGCTTCAGTACACCTGATAAGCCCTTCCCAACTGCAACTTCATGGATTGTTTCATCAGGAACTGTCTCCTCCTTATCCTCATTAGCAGGTTGTTTGTCTTCACCCATATCATGAACTTCAGTTCCTCCACCAGTTTCATCCATTTTTTCTTCATGAGTTACTTCGGGTTCATCTTCTTGCATAAAAACATCTTCACTTTCAGGCTTGTGGGATTCTGAAAAGGTACAACAAAGGATAAAAGTCATTTTCTATTATAGATGAAACTGTGATGTAGCGCCAGGACATTAAAAAATTTCACAAGTTTAGAAGGTTATAATCAAAACCTCCTTGAGAATAACATTGTAAAGCTTGCAGAAGGCTCACAACTTGACACACCATTAAACAAATTTAAAGCAGAAAAACAAAGATCTAATTGGCATGTAAAAAGTCACAACATCGTACCCCTCAACTGGACATTCATAATTAACGATCTGGAATTTGGTGGAATAGAAAGATGGCCACCAGCTAACTATAAGATGATGACCATTATGACATGATGTCTAAGATGGGAAAGGAAGGACTCCCCACCCTCAGCCAATAGAAAATCAATTACACATTACCCTAAGGTTGAAAAAGCGAAAACACAAAGATAGAATATACCTTCATCAAGCTGGAGGCCCCAAACAAACTCTTCCATCTCGGTCAAGACAACCTTGTTATCCTGTGCCTCTCCAGTTGAGGGGATTTGCTCTTCTGCAGTCTGACTGCTGGCAGTGGTGGTGGCAAGGAGAGCAACTGCTTGTGGACCAGATACAGCATTTTCCTCCTCTTTCTTTTTAAGAGCCAATTTCCTTGCTTTCTCTAAGGATTTATACAGATCATCGTCATCATCTACAAAGATGGGAGTTTCATCTTCCTCTCGTTTAACTGAAAGAGTTTGTTCCAGTCGCAATGATTTAGATGCCTCATCTGCTCTAGCATAAGCCAACTGGTATGCCCTATTTCTCCTTTCAGCTTCCAATCTTTCTTGCTCCTCTTTATTGGCACACCTCCTTGCATCATTCCTAGAACCAAGGTCTTCAACACCCAACCCTGCAGATACTGCTTCTGCTTCAAGGGCTTCTAAGTCTAGCTTCTCCCTCTTCCGCAAGGATTTCTTTTTCTTAGGTTTTTTAAACTGAAGCATTTCATCTTGAGTATAGAAATCAGATGTGATCTTCCCAGACATGTTGAGATCTTCAACGCAGTTCTTTGTGGGAACACCCTGTATCCTCTTATGTAGCTAGCAGAAAGAAAAAAAGCCACTGTTATTCTTTTCATTTTCATTTCTGTTTCTTTGCCTTTATCTAAAAGCAGTAAGATCACACCACAAACTTCAAAGGATCATAGCTCAAAAGATAGGGAACAAACCAAAAAGCAGAAAGCAACACCTATGAGAACACCAATTCAATTTACTGCACCAAATGCCCTGAAATCCTATTCTCTTTTTTTTATTACCCCTCACAAAATTATGATGAGAAAGAAAATAGTACCTCTTCAATTTTCTTTTCTGCTTTGCCGGTAAAGCGTCCTCTTTCATCTAAAGTTAACCCCTGAAAATAAACATAAATTCACATATCACAACCATGTTCCATGCTCAATGTTTCAAACTAATGTACATGAACAAGGGAAAACACTGGGTCTAAACTAAAAAGTAGGGGAGACAATGATATAGTCACCTCATCTGGGATTGGATCATCATATTGCGGAAGCATTTTCTTCTCTGCAGCAGGGTCGTCATTAAACCTGATACACCATAACACATACATATAGTTAATACCAACCAGTGTGGGCAATGAGATATGTGGAAAAATTCCAGATTATACTAGGCGGCTAGAGTAGACAATGTCACCCAACAATGAAGTTGCTTTTGGCAAATCAAAATTTTTATTACACTTTATAATTATGGTTAACATACTTATCAACATAAACCCCCGTTTTCTTCTTTGCTGCCTTGTAAGCCTCGTCTCGCTGCTTCTGCTCTCCAATTTCCACATTCTCAAGCATATCAATGTCTGTTACATTGAAACAAAAACCTATATTAAACAATATAAAATTAAAACATCCATCCATGCCTACAAGAGGCAGTGGGCCCTGAGGAAAACAAAGTAACTCAAAATTTCTTTACCTTCATTAATGCCACCATCGGCCAGAATATTCTGATCTTTGAGTGTTAAAACAACTGCCCCGCCTTCCATTACTTTGTCAAGGCCATGAAGAACTTTAACACAAGCTAGATCATCTGTAAACAGGTATTCAGAGTAAGGTGATATCAATCAACCAAGAAACACAGAAAAAGCGTCATAGATTGTAACTAAGTCATTCAGACATTATTGACAGGTCAACTGAAAAAGTGAACCAAACTCTAAAAAGTACTATTGTTACAGATATAGAAACCATGTATCAAGAGCAGGTGCTATTGTCAGAATACTGAATCAACCCTCTAGAGGCATACAGACACAAGTCCTCAAGGTCGGTGTACTTTTTATTTCGTGCTCAGGTGTCAAACAAATTCTGTAACTCTACAAGTTCTACATAAAATATACATTCTACCTTAACCATAGCCCCACATATTATATGTGCTCAAATATAAAATGAAAAAACAACTAAATTCAAATTCTTGCTGATGTCCCAAAGACCCTTAGCTTCTATTACGAATATTAAAAAAATATCTCAAGTGAGAAGGAATCTTACGAGTGGGATCCTGGGCTGTCTCCTCATCTTCACTTTCTCCTTGACCAATATTGTCCTGAGAATAATCAAAATTATATGAATGGTAATTATAAAATCAACAAGCGTAAACACAATACAACAGGAACACTATCAAACTGACCCGTTCCTCGAAAATCTTAGAAAGCTGTATAGCTTTCCGCTTTTCTGCATTCCTTTTCTCCTCAATCTTACGACTCCTACTAACCCATGCTAAAACCTCAGGAACATCTTCTGTTTTCTTCTTTAACCTCTCTTCCTTTGTCCTGAGAATAAAGCAAACCCAATATAACTCATTTGAAGCCGATGCAAAGAAATATACACATGTTACATGGCAATGTACTTAAAATAAGTGTTTAAATACATCTATGTATAGAAATCGATATAATTATATTGCCACCATCTGCAAGAATGTTACAATCTTTGATTGTTCAAATTAGATTAAAGTAGAACCCATGTAGTTGAAAAATTCAGAAAGAACAGACCCACCCTCCTATAACATCCATCATTCGGCTACATTCAAAATAAAAGGCAGCAAGTCCAAAAAAAAAAAGAATGCAAAACAAAAAAGGAACCATCATAAGTTGTAACCAAAATTGTGTCAAGCACAAATAACTCCTAAGCAAACTGAACAACCATATTTATAACTGAAGTTGTGTGAAGAACAAAGTGACTCCTCAGAAAAATGCAGGCAATATCAAGATATAACTAGAATACCTACCAAAATCACAAGATACAATATACCAAGCAAAGTTGTCAATAAGTAATTGATAGTTGGTTCAAACTTCAAATAGAACACTGCTAACATACTACAATCACATTTCTCTTCAAGTGATGTCATTTACTTTGACACAATAAACCAAATGGATGACAATGATTGTTTTCATCCTTTAGGAGATGTTAATTCTTTTTTTTTTTAATAAACAGCCAGTATGCTTTTGCATATTTCATTCTGCTTATTATTAACTTCGAAGCACATAGCCCAAGAATATTATGCATATTGTATGTCACAGACAAGTTCAGGTTGCCCATAAGATCACTTTATATGCTTGAAAAATCCAACTTCTTCGGTTCCCAACAAAGAGCAACGAGACGCAATAATGCTTAATGCAAAATGGGAGATGGAGCGGAAATAATTCAAACAATGAAAAAGGTTGACAACATAAATAAAATATGGCATAAAGAGAACATAAATGAAGACGTACTTACTTCAAGATGCGTTCCTCAAGCTCCGATGCTGATAGATGTGTTCTGCTTGATAAGCTGTCAGTATGCTGTTCGTCCTCAGCATTATGGGAAACCTTCCTTTGCTTAAGAATGTCTTTATCCCTGTTGTCATCACCATTTAGCTTCGCTTTGTCATCTCTTTCAAGGCTTCTCCTGCTTCCTCTGTCTCTTGATTTATCCTTATCTTGATCCAACTCCCTCTCTTTTTCCCTATACTTGTCTTTCGCCCTCTCCCTATCGGTATCTTTATAGCTTTCCCTTCCTTTCTCTCGATCTTTATGTTTTTCTCTCTCTTTTTCTCTTTCCTTCTCTTTTGCCTTGTCCCTTTCCTTTTCCCTTTCCCTGTCCTTATCCCTATTCCCCCTCTCTTTCTCTCCTCCTCGATCACTATCCTTCTCTACCTCTCTCTCCTTCTCCCGTTCTTTTTCCTTCCCTCTATCCTTTCTATCTTTCCCCCTATCATGCTCTTTTTCTCTATGACTCTCTTGATCATAATCTTTCTCCTTCACCTTATTATCTCTACTCTTATCCTTATACCGGTCATCTCTATCATCCTTCCTCCTTTCCTTGCTAGATACTCGATCCTTTTCCAACTCTTTAGATTCTTTCTCTCTTTCCTTTACAACATCACTCCTTGATCGTTCTCGGTCTTTACTTCTATCATCCTTCTCTTCCCCTCGGCTACTCTTCTTCCTATCCTTGCTCCGGTGCCTGCTTGACATATCATTCCCATTCTCCTCTAAATCATCATATATACCTTCATCCCGGTGCTCTCTGGTCGGAGAGTCATCTCCATTGTACTCCACTTCCATAACCACGAAACTCCACCCCTGAAATTACAGAAAATCAAAGAAATCAATGCTTAGAAAGAAACCGATACCTTAGAGCAGTTCCAGCGTGGAACCCTCCAGGCAATACTATCCTATCCACCCAGCGAACAGTAACGGCCCTTGATCAACAGTAATCATCTTTTGCATCTCCACCGTTGCACTTCAATAGCATTGGCAATAGATAATCAAATATTAGTATTTGTTTATTTATAAAATAATATAAAATAATTTTATTTGTAATTTTGGATAAAATTTTTAATCATTCTCGTTGCTCCACGTGTCATTATCCGAAAAATTATAAAATAATACAAAATAATTTTATTTGTAATTTTTGATAAGATTTTAAATCGTTCTCGTTGCGCCACATGTCATAATCCAAAAAAGACAATTATTGGTGATGGATTTTCGATAAAAATTTTAATCGTTCTCGTTACACCACGTGTCATTATCCAAAAATACAATTATTGGTGATGGATTTCCGATAAAATTATTAACCAATCATGTCGCGCCACGTGTCATAATATTTTACAATCTTTGAGGATAGATTTCCATCATATTTTTAGGGATGTGATATCCACACACCCTATTTTACTTCTCACACACCTTTTTAATTTTCGATCATCGGATCGGATGAATTGAAGAAAATTAACAGACATAAATTATTAAGGGGTGTGTGAGAAGTAAAATGAGATGTGTGGATAGCATACCCCTATTTTTAACGAATGAGGGCATGCCACGTGACATTATCTACAACCTAATCCTTTCTGAATCCTCCATATAATCCATCATCCATCCTCACAAATCTCACACCAATTTTCTCAATATCTCTATCATTATTCATAGTTTCTGCTTCCTTCGTCACCAAAGTCTCTATCATTATTCATAGTTTCTGCTTTTTTTTTTACAATGTCTTCTTCTTCAAAGATGATGTGGGAAATCGATCAGCAGAGGAAGAATTGTTTAACCAATTAGAAGGAATGTTCAATCTCTAGGTGGGCCAAACTGAGAGGGAAGATGATGAGGAGCGTAGAAGGAGAGATAACGTAGAAAGAATGGGCAGAGCCTCATATTCTTGTTGAATCATCCAAGCTATGGGTTAGATCTACAAGCTTAGCCATTCCAGAAATCTTGATAAAAGCAGGCAACGACGAGGTACGGAAATCTTGGACAATTATTTTGTCCATACTGTTTTAGAATGGAACGACATTTGTTCAACAAAATTATGATTGTTGTTTGCAACCATGATTCTTACTTTGTTCAAAAGAATGATGTTTTTGGTGCTATGGGTCTCCTTCCTCAACAAAAAATTATTATTGCCTTGTGAATGCTTGCATATGGAGCATCTGCAGACCAAGTGGATGAGATAACGAGGATGAGAAAATAAATCATTCTTGAGTCCCTGATGAGGTTTTGTGGAGCAATCAAATCTATCTATACCACAGAGTACCTCCGGAAACCTACTGAAATGGACTTGCAAAGGCTTCTGAAGAATGGCGAGATGCGAGGTTTTTTCTGTGATGATTGGAAGCATCGATTGTATGCACTGGACTTGGAAAAATTGTCCAAGTGCATGACAAGGTGCTTATGGGGACAGAAAAGGATAAAAAAGTATCATTTTGGAGGCGATAACATCTTTTGATACATGGATTTGGCATGCCTTTTTCGGGGTTCCAGGAGCTCAAAATGTCCTCAACATCATTGCCCAATCCCCAATATTCAACGATGTCCTGCAAGGAAAGGCACCAAAAGTCACGTATTGGGTCAACGGATGTAAGTACGACGGGCCATACTACCTAGCAAATGACATTTACCTAAGGTGGTCAACATTTGTCAAAACAATGCCACGTCTGCGAAGTGCAAAGGAAAAACACTTTTCAAGCTGTCAAGAGGGGTGCAGGAAGAATGTGGAGCGTTGTTTTGGTATCCTCCAAGCTCGCTGGGCGATCGTCAGGGGTGCTGTTAGATTATTTGATGTAGAGTCGTTTCGATCCATCACGATAACGTGCATCATTCTTCACAACATAATTGTGGAGGATGAGTACAATTATGATGTCGTTGATGAATATGAGCCAGACACGATGAACAATTCAAGAACACGTATATATTGTGCTCATGACGCCACCGAAGAATCCGTGCAACATGAGCCATTAGAAATGGATGAACGTTATAATGAATTGGTCATTCAACGATATATTGTACTTCAAAGGCCATACATGCACAATGCCTGGCAAAATGACTTGATAGAGCAGCAGTGGGCATTGAAACAAGTTGAAGATAATTAAGTTCATCTAGTGTGTTTGTTTTTATTTGGTGTGTTTATTTAATTTTATTTGGTGTGTTTTTTTTTAGGTCATTTTTAATTATTTGGTATGTTTATGTAATTTTATTTGGTGTGTTTTTGTCATTTGAATCAATACTCTCTTATAGTATAAATAATTTACCAAATTAAATAAATTTACTCTCACTATAAATAAAGTATGAAATTCAATAAATTGGAAACAACATAAAGTACACTATTCAATAAATAATATATTACAACCCAAAAAGATTGGAAAATTATGGGCTCTGATTAGAAAAAGTACTTTATTTATCATCACTTAACCAATTTGTGGTGCTAGGATGATCTGCTCTTGTTGTGCTAGGACCATCTCTTCTTACTCTCGCTTCTTTTGCACGCCTCCTTCGCACCACATCCTCTTTCTCCAACTTCTAAAAATATTTAGATTTTGGAGACTTCCTTTCTAAAGGCGTGTTTATAATGTCACGATCTCGTTGAGTCATTCTTTCTTCTCTAACATGTTCCCTTTCATGCCTATGTAGCTCTCTTTCCTTCTCATTAGTTTGAAATTCTCTCTCAACAGCTGCAACTTGTGCCTCATCTCTAGTCTTTTCAACCTTAAACTTCGTCATTTGCCTCACCAAAGTCAATTCACCTTGGCAAGAAAGTTCTTCCATGTACTTTGCATAATCATTCTTGGAAGCACTCCCTTTTCTCTTTGAAGCATTCTTACCTTGAGGCCTAATTGGATAACGAGTCGATCCCGAAGCTTGTTCAGGGAGGGGCGTTTCGGGCACTTCTTCTGCATCATCTTCATAAACATGTAAGCCATGATCGGGTGTAGAGTGTAGATGGGTGCTGTTCATGAAAACTTCTGGACCGACATGCACAACTCTGAATTTAGGACAATCTTTTATAATATTCTAACATTCCCATCAGTTGAATGATTTATTTTTGCTTTTGGTTTTGGCACCATACCAAGTTTGTGCTTGAAGTTGCTACACAATGCGGAAGAAGAAATAATTATAATGAAAGTAGGTAAAAATAAATAATTATAACATGAAAGTAGGTAACAAATAAATAATACAAACAAATAATTATAATGAAAGTAGATAACAAATAAATAATACAAACAAATAATTATAAATAAAAGTAGGTAATAAATAAATAGTACAAACAAATAAATAATATACTGTTACCTGATCCGCGTAATTTCCCCCACTTCGAAGATTAGTACTAACTTGTGCCAAGACATCTCTCCACGTACTAAACGATTGGCTAAGTAATTTCCAACGACTGGACATCGATTCTTTGGTTCTTTTCCCACTCATTTTCTTAAGATAATTGGTATGAATAAGACTCCACATTTCTCGCAACTGCATCTCATTACTCGTAAGCGAACTATGAGTAACTTCAACCTAGCTAGTACACAACGCAACATCTTCAAGAAGAGGCCAATTTGTACCTGCATCAATAGTTATTTTGTTGAAAAAAATTGAATTGAAACTTTGAGAGAAAGATAGGACTCTGATTGAAAGTAGTTGAGAAAATATGAAATTGTGGTGTAAGGTAGATGATAATGAAAATGTATTTATAGAAAAGTAAAAACAATTTTTTTTTAAATTTTCCGATTTTGTTTTTCAGATTTTTTTTTAATTTTTATTGAACTAATTAATCTCTGCCGTTGGATTTAAAAAAAAATTGAATTCCAACACTCCAGATTGTGCCACGTGTCACAATGGAACATTTCTTAATTTTAAAACTATTTTTCTTTTATTTATTTATTTATAAAGAAGAATAATATCAACCGTTGATCAGATCCAACGGTTGATATTAAATAAGATTTTTTTATTTTTATTACCATTACAAATCGGACGGTCTAATTTAAAGAGCCGTTGAGATCGAACAGACCGTGGAAAGTCATATGGCTTTCCAATGGTAACATTGGCAGACTGCGACGCGGGCCCAAAGTCTAAAAAGTTGTTGGCTGATGCGCCCCCACGCGCGAGTGAGGTGCTTATGCTTGACAGAAAAAAAAAAAATTAGGCCAACACCAGGATGACGTCAGCCCTGGCGTCACATCCACTCAAGCTCTCGGGTTGGCAATTCCTCACAGGCCTGGTGCTTGGGCCTGCACTATCCCTTAGGCTCCTAATGCTGGAGTGTGTCACTCGGGCTCTCGGGCCTTGTTTGGTCCACTGTCCCCCGAGCAAACTCCCACGGTGGAGTTGCTCTTATAAGTGGTATTGGGGTTTGTTTGATGGCAAGTATCGGCCGAGCCTCAGTCGCAATCTCAAATATCTCTAAGCTCCGTTTTGTGAACTTCGACTTGAATTTTTTTGGTTTGGTGAATCGTTCAGAAATTTAACAACAATTGAGTTGCGAAATCCGGATTTGGATGGCGTCGACGGGATTTCAGCACTTGAATTTCTTGAATTTCAAAGCTATTTGGGAGCATGATAGTTGAGTGAGAATAACGGTGAAAGGGGAGGTCAGAGGTGTGGTGGATTTGGGTGGGTTCGAAAGTGGGGAAGTGCAATGAGTTGAACGAAGGAAGCATTCCCCTTTTAAACCGAGCCTTTTCTCTTCCTTTTTTTTTATTTTCGAGGAAAAAACTTGTTAAATTTTAAACAGACACGTCAAATTTTTGTCAATTAAATTCAATCAATTCAACGGTAAAAGTGTGGATAATGTCACTCTTTTTAAAGGTCATTCTAATGATGTCAACTAACAGCTTTTCTCTTCCAATTTTTCTCGTTTAAAATATTAGTTTCATATTATTAAAATATGAATTTAGACATTTTTAATTAGTTTTTTTTAAAAAAAAAATTATATAGACTATCCTAAATTAATTTTATGAACGTTTTAACATAAAAATATTTGAATTCCAATAAATATTGAAAAACTACTAAATTGACACATAATACTCATGAAACACTATGGAAGAATATGAAACACATGGTAGAAACAATAATTAATAAGCTATAAATTTAATACAAACAATAATTAATAAGCCATAAACTTAATACAAACGATAATTAATAAACTGTGTAAATTTAATACAAACGACGGTTAATAAGTCATAAACTTAATACTAACAATAATTAACAAACTACATAAATTTAATACAAATGACAATTAATAAACTATATAAACTTAATACAAATGATAATTAGTAAACTACATAAACTTAATAATGATATCCACCACCTTGACTTGGTGGTGGACTTGGGATATAAGCCTTAAGATGAATCATCATCTTGAAAGATACTCCTTGTAGCATGCCTTCGCAAAATTTCCTTTTACTTATCATGTAAGAACTTTTTCCTTTCTGGAGTGTATATGTGTTGAAGTCATTCATTATCAAATCACATTCGAACCCTTCTTGCTCCATTTCCCTTTCATGCATAAAGGCCAAGCGCATTCAGACCGCTTCTTCCTCCCAAAAGATGGAGAGATGTATGAACTTATGGAGAGATGGAGAGATGTATGAACTTATGGAGATTTTTTTGTACCTCAATCGAAAATCTGGAACGTATACTTTCATTACGCAACTCATCTGACATCAAAAAAATTCGTCTTCATTGTAACTGTTTGTATTTTAAAGAGGAAGTTGTCTCTCTTATGCATGGTTGGATTTGCAATGCCATCAGGAGCAATGTTGTTGAACTTGATCTCCGTTTTTATGTTTTTGAACTTTATAACGTCGGGAAGTTAAGTTCACAATGCCTCAAAGCGTTTTCACTAGCAAAACATGGTGGTTCTGAGGGTGGACTCAAATTGTATTACCCATGATTCGCCTGCATCAGTCTGTTTCCCAAGTCTCAAGTGCCTCTGTGTTATAGCTCATAATTCTGCAGGTATTGCCTCACTCAGAAAGCTTGTCTCTAACTGCCCCGTCCTTGAAGATTTGGATCTAAAGGGACATTTCCCAAAAGACGGTCAGGATTTGAACATCTCTGAACATCTCTACTCCTGAAATAACTCAGAGGCAGCGTTGGGCCATTCACTTCATTAGTAAAGAGAGTTTTCCAGTGCTGAATACTTGTCTCTTGTAGCTTCTGATGGATGTGATGATTGCAATTTTCTTGCATTTAATAATTTGAACAAGTTATATCTTGATGACTTGTTTGAATGCAAATTTTCAATAAGCGTGTTCCGCAGAGCACTTAATCTACAACATATTCGTCTCGACCTTATTCTTGGGAGATTGGAACAAAGAAGTGGGCAGTTCAATCCACCGGCTTTCGTGCATGTTTGTTTGTCTTCGCACCTCAATACCATCGTCTTGGAGGGATTCAAGGGAGTTCCATATGTGATGGAACTGGCAAAGTATATCTTGGCAGGTGATTCACATGATACTTTCCATGTTCAAAATTGGTTTAAAAATGACTTGTTATATGAAATTTTGTTAGGTTTCAGGAATGACGAGTTCAAAAATATCATCATCAACGGAGGTTTCATTTAGTTTTGTGAGTATTTTCAATGGATATAATGTGGGCAAAGGTTATGCTAGTTGTATGCATATGAGTTTTTACATGTTAATTGTTTATGCAGCAACACTTTGACTAATTATAGTTTGACACTTGTATAGACTTATCCTTCGTGTTTTTATTGAGTTACTAAATTTGAACATCACTTTCATTTCTTTTTGTGAGCCTTTTAGATGGATATAATGTGATAAATAATATGTTTCATGTCCATGATCTTTTCTGGTCATGACTTGTTTTTCTAACTACACTATTATATGATATAATGTAGGATGTATCATTGGAGACGCTTAAATTCTTGATGAGCGCTATAGGAACATGAAAACATATCTTCGGAGATATCCAAATCTTTACTTTATTTGATGGATTGGACTAAGTTAGTGATTTATTTGTAGATCTGAAACACGGTCACATGACATTATTATTTCACTTAAATTTTAACATGTTAGTTTATTAACACACCCATAAGTATAAGATATCGACTGTATCATCTTCTCTTATTACAACACATGAATGGTACACCGGGGTGACTCACGTTCACCGTAGTCATAAAACGTCCTATGAGTAACGGTGCTAATTGGAGTTGAAGATGGAAGAATGAAAATACAAGAGACATAAGTATGAAAGTGAAAATTGAGTAAACTACACGGGGTATTTGAGCAATTAAGCCAAACAAACTAGTAAAATACTCGCTGTGCCGAACCGCAGTTGAGCAGCTTTGCTTCGTCATTCGCTTCCTCCGTCGCTGCCACTTTCTCTGAAGTCTACAGAGCCACCGTCTTCTCAACAGTTTCTCCGCGCCACCACTCAGGTACGCTTTCTTCGCCATGGATGTTTACTTCGCCTTCTTCTCATTTGAAGTAGGATCATAGGGTTTCGAAATCTCTGATTTCTGTGTAAATTTAATCAAAATTAATAACTGAATGAGTTTAACTGCACCAAGAACACGGATTTTGTCTGGTAAAGGTTTGTGTTGCCGTGATCTGAATAAGGAGAAAAGGGAGTGTTTGGGTAGCTACGATTTTCTGTTTAAGTTGGAATATTAGATGGTTATCGCTCTTCAGTATCTGCAGGAATAGCCCTAAGTTTTATTGTTGTATTCGATTCGAACTCTGGTTCTGGATTCGCCCTCCTGAAACTGCATAAAAGTAGACAAAGAAACAACATTTTTCGCAGTAAACATTGGTAAGTATTATATTATATGTGAATTTATGAAGAACTATACAATCGACATCATAAAATTTCTTCAAGTTCTTGAAAAATTTAAAGATATTGAAAAACCAATGCCCGGTTATTGCATATATATGTTTTCTGAGCTTGTATAGAATTTGAAAATGGAATTCATACACCATTGTGGTGATATATCCATCTACTTGTGATGGATTCCAGATTGCTAGTGGATTTTAGCTTATGTTTTTTTGTTGGATTTCCCTGTTTATATATTGCACTGTGTCAATTTCAGTATGCATAGTTGGGCTTGGTATGTTCAGAAAAATCGTAGGACAGGGAGGGGAAATTTACTTTTCAAGAAGAAACTGTAGTTGTAACCTGCTTCTTTATTCCGGCTTCATTTTGACCTAGGTAGAGATATAGGAACAGCTAAGTAATTTCGATGCTTTTAGGTTGAGTAAAGAACTGTTTGTTAATAAATTGGTTGAACCAATTATTTTTGAATATTCTGGTTATTATGTACAGCTTCAAATTCCTGTTCAAGATACTTTAGGGTTAAAGATAGACTCGACTAAAATTCCTAGTTAAGTTATTACCGGCGAACAAGTTCAAAGATCCAAAGTGTGTAACTCAATGTATCAAACATAGTAGTCATGCTCATCCAGGCCATTGTTTGCCTTGATATGTAGCAACAACAACAACAACAACAACAACAAAGCCTTTTCCCACTAAGTGGGGTCGGCTATATGAATCCTAGAACGCCATTGCGCTCGGTTTTGTGTCATGTCCTCCGTTAGATCCAAGTACTCTAAGTCTTTTCTTAGAGTCTCTTCCAAAGTTTTCCTAGGTCTTCCTCTACCCCTTTGGCCCTGAACCTCTGTCCCGTAGTCACATCTTCGAACCGGAGCGTCAGTAGGCCTTCTTTGCACATGTCCAAATCACCGGAACCGATTTTCTCTCATCTTTCCTTCAATTTCGGCTACTCCTACTTTACCTCGAATATCCTCATTTCCAATCTTATCATTTCTTGTGTGCCCACACATCCAACGAAGCATCCTCGTCTCCGCCACACCCATTTTGTGTACGTGTTGATGCTTCACCGCCCAACATTTTGTGCCATACAACATCGCTGGCCTTATTGCCGTCCTATAAAATTTTCCCTTGAGCTTCAGTGGCCTACGACGGTCACACAACCCGCCGGATGCACTCTTACACTTCATCCATCCAACTTCTATTCTATGGTTGAGATCTCTCTCTAATTCTCCGTTCTCTTGCACGATATATCCTAGGTAGCGAAAACGGTCGCTTTTTGTGATCTTCGCTAGATTGCTCCGATCATTAGTGTGGATAAGTATATAAATGGATATAGATAGGAAAGCAAACACAAGATGTACGTGGTTCACCCAGATTGGCTACGTCT
This sequence comes from Malus asiatica, assembly GCA_033882615.1. Lineage (NCBI taxonomy): Eukaryota > Viridiplantae > Streptophyta > Magnoliopsida > Rosales > Rosaceae > Malus > Malus asiatica. The sequence continues at coordinate 1,709,822 of JAOVFK010000018.1, forward strand.
ACGGAATAGAGGAGTTCTCATTAATTGTGAAGGGTTTACACAAGTACATAGGTTCAAGCTTTCCTTTAGTGAGTACAGGTGAATGATTTAGTACAAATGACATTAGGAAATATTGTGGAAGAATGATCTCGTAATCACGAAACTTCTAAGTATCGGAGTGTGGTATCGTCTTGACTTGCCTTATCTGTCTCATAGGTAGATGTGGCATCTTCTCTGGAATTACTCTTCCTCCATCCAGGGGTGGTATCTTTAACTGGTGGAGATGCACAAGGTAATGTATCAATTTCACTTGAAGCTTACTTGTAGTTTCAGGCTTGGTCAAGCGCGATACATACCATGTAGTAGGAGTCCCTCAAGTTGCCGAGCTAGGGGATTTGCTGAAAGAGGTGATAGACAAGGTAAGCAATCATAGCTCCGGCTGATTGTTCACATTCTCCCTATCTTCCAGGCAGCATGAAGGATAAAGAGAAGAAAAATGAGAAGAGATGATATGGGATACTTTTGCTTTTGAAGAAGTAACTTTCCATAGGCTTATTCTTGAACTGAGCTGGAGGGTTTTCTGGTTTCCTCCAGAGTATAAGGCCGACTGAAGAATTTGAGGGTCAAAACAAGTCCATCAAATCTAGAGTACGTTCGACCCTACTGATATGGGATACTTTTGCTTTGACAGAGTAATGGATGTATCGGCACGTGTGCTGTTACGCTTGTCTCCACATGCTTCCTTGTATCCTTCTCACTTGCCCTATCTGTTCCTCAGGCAGATGCGGTATCTTCCCTGGAAGCATAAGATGTTGAAGATGAGTACTCGAGAGCAATGCCAGGTAAGTAAGTTCCAGGCAGTCAGTTCCTGGCTAGAAGCTTGATTCCAGGTGCTGACTGATTGCTCTCTTTCTCCTTGTCTTGCAGGTAAGAACAAGGCCAAAGGAAAAGACAGGGAAAAAGCATGATATGGGATACTCTTGCTTTTAACCCTGATGATATGAGATATTCTTGCTCTAGTATAGCTTGTTTGCAGAGGTATTATCGGGGGGAAAAAAAGCTGAATATTTCGAAAGGCTTCGTTGAGAGTGCCCTCTCATATATGAGGAAGGGTTGAGCATTTTTGCAGGTTTGTCTGTCCGTTGGGGATGGAGGTTGACATATATAGGAGTCTCCTTAACAAGAAGTAGTAATGCTATTCCTTTACCCTGTCAGAGCACTTTGAAAAAGTGGTCTGTGGTATGTGGAAAGCTGATGTTGCGTGTGAAGATTACAGACAGCTTTATCCAAGGAGATCCGGCTCTTGCAGTTGGGAAAGTGTTGCCTCTTCGGTTTTCGAACAAGCAATCCTATCGGGGATCTGGCTCTCGAGATTCGGAGAACGATGCCTCTTCGATTTTTGAGAAAGCAATCATGCTGGGGGTCTGGCTCTCGAGATTCGGAGAGCGGTGTCTCTTCGATTTTTGAGAAAGTAATCATGTTGGGAGTCTGGCTCTCGAGATTCGGAGGGCGGTGCCTCTTCGATTTTGGAGCAAGCAATCTTGTTGGGAGTGTTTTCTCGAATGTGAGTAAAGGTTGGGCATGTTTGCTAGTCTACCTTGCCACGAAGCACAGAGGTTGACACACAGGGACTTTCCAATTATCCAGCAATGGTACTGTTCCTTTACCCTTTCTTCGATTTTTGAGAAAGTAGTCATGTTGGGAGTCTGGCTCTCGAGATTCGGAGGACGGTGCTTCTTCGATTTTGGAGCAAGCAATCTTGTTGGGAGTGTTTTCTCGAATGTGAGTAAAGGTTGGGCATGTTTGCTAGTCTACCTTGCCACGAAGCACAGAGGTTGACACACAGGGACTTTCCAATTATCCAGCAGTGATATTGTTCCTTTACCCTTGTGGGTAATAATATGGTAGCTAGACCTTCAAAATTTATGTGTCTAAACTTTGTTAGTACTGTTTCTTTGCTATTCTTTTACCCGTCTTGGTCAGAGCGATGTAGTGGGAGCTGCAAGCTTCACGTGCTCAACTTTGGCAGAGAACTTTGGCAAAGTTATCTGTGATACCCATGAGCTACTATTGCGTGTGGGAAGTGGGTGATTGAACAGTAAGACTCATGTGCTTTCTACTTCACCAGAAGTTTTCGACAGAATGCCCATAATTTCCGCAAAGCTGAGTGTGCGTGTGACAGGTGCTGACAAGGCTGGAAAAGTAGGTGCTATTCGATTTCTGAGATCGGCCCTCGTGGTCTCTGAGCAGCCCAACTTTTGAGAAAGCAAGCGCCTCTTCGATTTCTGAGATCGGCCTTCATGGTCTTTGAGCAGCCCAGCTTTTGAGAAAGCAGACGCCTCTTCGATTTCTGAGATCGACCCTCGTGGTCTCTGAGCAGCCCAGCTTTTGAGAAAGCAAACGCCTCTTCGATTTCTGAGCAGGCACCTCTTCGATTTCTGAAGCTCCGTCGAGTGCAGATTTTTATAGGGGCTGGCATTAAGTTCCAAAGCACACTTGAATCTCCACCAGTAGAAGCTCCATTCTTACACTTCTAAGATCTTGATTTGTTCGACCTCTTCTCTCTTCAACACCTTTGAAAATGTCTGGCCCCTCCGACCGTTGTTTTGACTTGAACCTTGTTGAAGAGGCAGCCCCGCCTTCTCCAGACAACATATGGCGCCCATCCTTCGTCTCCCCTACTGGTCCTCTTACCGTTGGGGATTCCGTTATGAAGAATGATATGACCGCTGCGGTGGTGGCCAGGAACCTTCTCACTCCCAAAGATAACAGACTACTTTCCAAACGATCTGATGAGTTAGCTGTTAAGGATTCTCTGGCTCTCAGTGTTCAGTGTGCAGGTTCTGTGTCTAATATGGCCCAACGCCTATTTGCTCGAACCCGCCAAGTTGAATCATTGGCGGCTGAAGTGATGAGTCTCAAACAGGAGATTAGAGGGCTCAAGCATGAGAATAAACAGTTGCACCGTCTCGCACATGACTATGCTACAAACATGAAGAGGAAGCTGGACCAGATGAAGGAATCTGATGGTCAGGTTTTACTTGATCATCAGAGATTTGTGGGTTTGTTCCAAAGGCATTTATTGCCTTCGTCTTCTGGGGCTGTACCGCGTAATGAAGCTCCAAATGATCAACCTCTGATGCCTCCTCCTTCTAGGGTTCTGTCCAGTACTGAGGCTCCGAATGATCCCCCTCCAGTGACTTCTCTTTCTGGGGCTCTACCGACTGCTGCGACTTCTCCTAAGCAACCTTTGTGAAGGCTCCCTCTTGTTTGTTTATTTTGACTCATGTATATGTACATATTTGTAGCTTATCGGGGATATCAATAAATAAGCTTTCCTTCATTTCAACGTATTATGTTAAATACACCGAAGCCTTCCTCGCTAAGTTCTTTGAATTTTCTTTTGTTGGAGCTTTGTGAGTGGAGCATGTAGGTTGAGGTAATGTTCCCTTAATTTCCTGAGTGAGGAAAACTTCTCGGTTGGAGACTTGGAAAATCCAAGTCACTGAGTGGGATCGGCTACATGAATCTTAGAACGCCATTGTGCTCGATCCTGTGTCATGTCCTTCGTTAAATCCAAGTACTCTAAGTCTTTTCTCAGAGTCTCTTCCAAAGTTTTCCTAGGTCTTCCTCTACCCCTTTGGCCTTGAACCTCTGTCCCATAGTCGCATCTTCTAATCGGAGCGTCAGTAGGCCTTCTTTGCACATGTCCAAACCACCGTAACCGATTTTCTCTCATCTTTCCTTCAATTTCGGCTACTCCTACTTTACCCCGGATATCCTCATTCCTAATCTTATCCTTTCTCGTGTGCCCACACATCCAACGAAGCATCCTCATCTCCGCGACACCCATTTTGTGTACGTGTTGATGCTTCACCGCCCAACATTCTGTGCCATACAGCATCGCCGGCCTTATTGCCGTCCTATAAAATTTTCCCTTGAGCTTCAGTGGCATACGGCGGTCACACAACACGCCGGATGCACTCTTCCACTTCATCCATCCAGCTTGTATTCTATGGTTGAGATCTCCATCTAATTCTCCGTTCTTTTGCAAGATAGATCCTAGGTAACGAAAACGATCGCTCTTTGGTATTTCTTGATCACCGATCCTCACCCCTAACTCGTTTTGGCCTCCATTTGCACTGAACTTGCACTCCATATATTCTGTCTTTGATCGGCTTAGGCGAAGACCTTTAGATTCCAACACTTCTTTCCAAAGGTTAAGCTTTGCATTTACCCCTTCCTGAGTTTCATCTATCAACACTATATCGTCTGCGAAAAGCATACACCAAAGAATATCATCTTGAATATGTCCTGTTAACTCATCCATTACCAACGCAAAAAGGTAAGGACTTAAGGATGAGCCTTGATGTAATCCTACAGTTATGGGAAAGCTTTCAGTTTGTCCTTCATGAGTTCTTACGGCAGTCTTTGCTCCTTCATACATATCCTTTATAGCTTGGATATATGCTACTCGTACTCCTTTCTTCTCTAAAATCCTCCAAAGAATGTCTCTTGGGACCCTATCGTACGCTTTCTCCAAATCTATAAAGACCATGTGTAAATCATTTTTCCCATCTCTATATCTTTCCATCAATCTTCGTAAGAGATAGATTGCCTCCATGGTTGAGCGCCCTGGCATGAACCCGAATTGGTTGTCCGAAACCCGTGTCTCTTGCCTCAATCTATGCTCAATGACTCTCTCCCAGAGCTTCATTGTATGACTCATTAGCTTAATACCCCTATAGTTCATGCAATTTTGTACGTCGCCCTTATTCTTGTAGATAGGCACCAAAGTGCTCGTTCGCCACTCATTTGGCATCTTCTTCGATTTCAAAATCCTATTGAAAAGGTCAGTGAGCCATGTTATACCTGTCTCTCCCAAAACTTTCCACACTTCGATTGGTATCTCGTCTGGGCCTATTGCTTTTCTATGCTTCATCTTCTTCAAAGCTACAACCACTTCTTCCTTCCGGATTCGACGATAAAAATAGTAGTTTCTACACTCTTCTGAGTTACTCAACTCCCCTAAAGAAGCACTCCTTTCATGTCCTTCATTGAAAATATTATGAAAATAACCTTTCCATCTGTCTTTAACCGCATTCTCTGTAGCAAGAACCTTTCCATCCTCATCCTTGATGCACCTCACTTGGTTTAGGTCCCTTGTTTTTTTTTCCCTTGCTCTAGCTAGTTTATAGATATCCAACTCTCCTTCTTTGATATCTAGTCGTTTATACATATCGTCGTAAGCCGCTAACTTAGCTTCTCTCACAGCTTTCTTCGCCTCTTGCTTCGCTTTTCTATACCTTTCACCATTTTCATCAGTCCTATCCTTGTATAAGGCTTTACAACATTCCTTCTTAGCCTTCACCTTTGTTTGTACCTCCTCATTCCACCACCAAGATTCCTTTTGGTGTGGGGCAAAGCCCTTGGACTCTCCTAATACCTCTTTTGCTACTTTTCGGATACAACTAGCCATGGAATCCCACATTTGGCTAGCTTCACCCTCTCGATCCCACACACACTGGGTGATTACTTTCTCTTTGAAAATGGCTTGTTTTTCTTCTTTTAGATTCCACCATCTAGTCTTTGGGCACTTCCAAGTCTTGTTCTTTTGTCTCACTCTTTTGATATGTACATCCATCACCAACAAGCGATGTTGATTAGCCACGCTCTCTCCTGGTATAACTTTGCAATCCTTACAAGTTATACGATCCCCTTTCCTCATTAGAAGAAAATCTATTTGTGTTTTTGACGACCCACTCTTGTAGGTGATCACATGTTCTTCTCTCTTCTTAAAGAAGGTGTTGGCTAAGAAGAGATCATATGCCATTGCAAAATCCAAGATAGCTTCCCCATCCTCGTTTCTCTCCCCAAAACCATGGCCACCATGAAAACCTCCATAGTTGCCTGTCTCTCTGCCCACGTGTCCATTTAAATCTCCTCCTATAAATAACTTCTCTGTCTGAGCAATTCCTTGCACCAAGTCTCCAAGATCTTCCCAAAATTTCTCCTTCGAACTCGTATCCAACCCTACTTGAGGTGCGTACGCACTAATCACATTGATAAGTTCTTGTCCTATTACAATCTTGATTGCCATGATTCTATCTCCTACCCTCTTGACATCTACAACATCTTGTACCAAAGTCTTGTCCACGATGATGCCAACACCGTTTCTCGTTCTATGTGTGCCCGAATACCAAAGTTTAAACCCTGAGTTTTCTAGATCCTTTACCTTACTACCAACCCACTTAGTTTCTTGTAGACACATAATATTTATCCTTCTCCTCACCATAACTTCCACTACTTCCATAGATTTTCCCGTTAAGGTTCCTATATTCCACGTTCCTAAATGCATTTTGCTCTCTTGAACTCTACCCTTCTGTCCTAGCTTCTTCACCCTCCCCCGTCTAATAGGATCAAAGTACTTCTTTTGTGTGTCCCGGGTAAAGTTGATAGGAGCATATGCTCCCAAACAACTTTGAGTGGAGTCGTTCGAAAAGAAGTTTCTATGGCCCCCTTGCTCATTTAACACTGCATCCGGGTGCCGATGGAGATACAGCGACCCTTGCTCACTTATCACTGTGCTCGGACCACACAGCGCGCCACTTACGGGTGACGCCCTAGCTTTAGCGCGATTTTGTTCTGGATTCATTTTCATAAGAATTCGACGTGATCATGGAGTGCCGGCTGTCGACTACCTGACGCCCTCCCCCGTCTAATAGGATCAAAGTACTTCTTTTGTGTGTCCCGGGTAAAGTTGATAGGAGCATATGCTCCCAAACAACTTTGAGTGGAGTCGTTCGAAAAGAAGTTTCTATGGCCCCCTTGCTCATTTAACACTGCATCCGGGTGCCGATGGAGATACAGCGACCCTTGCTCACTTATCACTGTGCTCGGACCACACAGCGCGCCACTTACGGGTGACGCCCTAGCTTTAGCGCAATTTTGTTCTGGATTCATTTTCATAAGAATTCGACGTGATCATGGAGTGCCGGCTGTCGACTACCTGACGCCCTCCCCCTCCTCCTTTATCCGGGCTTGGGACCGGCCATGTAAGACATAGGCGGAGTTTGCCTTGATATGTAGCATTTGGAAAAAATCATGTGGTCGAGGAGTTGCTAACGGCAGATTCTATGTATGTGCATATGTAGTGGAAGCATACTACAGAAGATTCACGGAATACATTGATTACTTAGATGTTTTCTCTTCAATAACTGCTACCACATATTGTTTCCATGAGATAACAACATTTGATCAAGGAGTTTATGATAAGTTGACAACAGATTTTACGTATGTGTATATGTAGTGCAAGTGTGCTGGATATAGATTAGTCAACAATATAAAATTTGCCGTGGAGGGTTGCTGTCATTTTGCATCCTTAGTTGGGGATAGTCACACCAATTATAGTTGCAACTGGAACAAAACTCGTATTAAATAAACTCACTGGTGGTCTATCATGTTAAAAAATTGTTACCCAGTTTTAACATTCTGTTTTAGCTTTGAGGTTAATTTTCCCCCCTTAACTAAATGCAGTCAGTTTGCATTACCCAAGGAGCATATGAACATTGTCTATGACTAATGTAGATGCAGCTGCAATTTTAATGTTTGTTTCTTTTAATAAATTGCGTACATTACGATAACCAAGAAGCAGAAGCTATGGGGTTTCTGCTAAATGCGATATACTGTATGCCCTTTTGTTTTGATCTATCTTAGCTAGTGAAATTGTGTTTGCGTCGATTCTTCCTACTCTTGAATTCCGTTGCTCCATCATTTGTAGCGAATCATGGCCACTAGTAGAGCTGAAGGGGATCAAAAGGAATATGTAAATGAACAAGCCGTCGCAAATAAGTTTGCTGATATGAGGTCTGAGCTCAACCAAATCTACTCGAAAATTACCGAGCTAGAGATGGAAGCGAGCGAGCACTCACTGGTCATCAATGCCATCCAGCCACTTGATCCGTCCAGGCGATGCTACCGGATGATCGGAGGTGTTCTGGTGGAGAGAACCATCAAGGAGGTCCTGCCAGCTGTGCAGCGCAACAAAGAAGGTATTGAGGAGGTTATTGCCAGGCTGAATGAGGCATTGGAGAAGAAGAAAAAGGAAATCTCTGATTTTGAGGCAAAGTACAAGATCAGGATACGGAAGGAGCAGGGTGAGGAGAAGGATGATAGCGCTCGGAAAGAAGGGACTGCTCAGGGAGTCCTGGTTGGCCCTGCCGGTGGAAGCGGATGAATGATGAGGATTGTACTTTTAATGGTCTTCCACCACCTTTGTTTTGTTGTCCCGAACTTCTTAGATGTGTTTTTTAAGCGTATCAGGTGATAGAATGGTTTGCAAATTACAATTATGGCACTGAATTATTGAGTGTATGTACCCTATTTAACCATGCTTCTCTTTCATTCGTAAGAATTTAAGGGCGAAAGCACAAAATTTTAAGGCGACTGTATGAGTTTTTTATCTCGGTAATTTTAGTGAAGTTAAGTTCTACTTTGGTTCATGTAGTTTCAATTATTGCAATTTAAGCTATCTTAATTTGTTAATTGTTGCGGTGCACCAGCGCTGCACATGTAAATTATGCTGGAAAAGCCGATAAAATTAAACCTTGTCCTCGAATTGCAACAATTGGTAAATTACACGAGTTAAATTATAACAATTAGTAAACTACACGAGTTAAATTACGACGATTTGAACTAAAAAGAGCAAAGCAGACAAATCATGATTTAGTCAATTGTGAATGATACAAATTATACAATGAATGCTATTGAGTATTTGATTCTCGCTTTCCATAAACACACCATATGGGCCGGGTCGGGTCGCGGGCCCATGATCCTAACATTCTCGCATCTCTCACTCTCAGCTGAAAAAATCCTGAACCCCTCTCCCGGCGAAAACCTGATCGGAAAACTCAGCCAAAATGGCATTGACAGTGAGCAACACGACGCTGGAACCGGCAATGACCGCAAGAACCACCCCGGTGGTCCCCAACACCTTAGCGAACGCCGGCCACTCGATCTCCCTTACCTCCTCCACCACTCCGCTCAAAAAGTCCCCCTCTTTCTCCTCCTTCCTCTTCTGCATCGCCGCCTTGATCTCCTTCCCCAACTCGCTCAACTCGACGGGTTGACTCGCCGCCGATTCTCCTTCCGCGGCCGATTCTTTGTCTTGGGTGCTCACTGATTCGGCGCCGGACTCGGAATTCGCCTGGCTTTCGTCGACGGCTTTGAGAAATGATTGCCTTCTGTTCTTCTGTGTTACGGGCCGTCTGGGTTGGGATAGGGGAATTGAGTGGCTACCCGCACATGGAGGTTTCAACCGTACGGAAGAGTTCAGGTGACCGGATTTTGTGGGTGGCGGGAAAGGTGAGGTAACCGGGAACTGTACGAACATGCGTAGAGCCATGTTTTGGTCTTTCTGGGTGGTGGTAACTGGTCAGACTGAATTTGGATGATGGTGGATTTTAGGGTTTTTTTTCTCATTTTTTTCACTGGGAATTTTTGGTTTGTGGGGTCCATCATGGGTAGGGTCGGGTCGTACTTGGGCTCTATTTTAGAGCCCAGAGTTCACTTTTTCTGTTGTATCCGGTTAAGCTGAGCCTTTTAGGCCCAAACTTTGGTCGCACGGCACCCACTTTTCTGTGCATTACATGGAAGTAGAACTGGAAAGGACTCGTGTTTATGTTAACTCGATATCTTAACATGTCGCATTGTGTTAATTCGTAATTCAAGTCTGAATTCGATTAAAAGTAACCGGTGACACCACTTGATATGTGTTAATCATCAAGAAACATTTTTTTGATGAAATTTGAAAATTTATTTTAAAGGTAAAACATCGAACAACAATCAACAAGAACAGAAAAAATCCTGTTTCCAAAAAACAAAAAAATATCCAACTATAATATTCTCATCATGCACTATTGAAAATTATTCGTATTTTCGAGATTCAAAAGTCAATAATAGTAGTTGTTGGAGTTGTGGGATTTGAATGGTAATGTCTCACATAGAAGAAGGGTCAAACCGTGGAAGGACTTGTAAGAAATTGTACAACTTTCACGAGTTGAAAGAGGTACAACTTTCACGAGTTGAAAGAGGTACCGCCCTTCAAGTTTTATCACCCTACACCTTTTTCTGAACATTTATACGAGCCATGGATAACTCACTTCACAAACGCTTGTGCCGACTTCGATTTTGTTAGAATATATGAAATGAATAGAATGAATGGTTGAGATGTTGACACTTGTAATAAGATTACATGTTATGTTGCATAGTTTGTTAAGATTGTGAGAGGAACTATAAATACTTCTACATGTAATTGTTGAATATATCATTCCAGCTCAACAATAGTTAGTTAGGTTGTTATCAAATTAGTTAGTTAAATAGCTTAGGCTGCAAGCTAGTCATGATGGCTATATAAATTGTATTCTCATAGTTGTAAAGATCAATTGAGTATCAATGTAATCCATTACTTTCTCTCTCTCTCTCTCTCTCTTATTCCCTTTTCTCTCTTCTTCTTCAATACATGCTCTGTCTGCAACTCTTTATTTCTGTTAACATGGTATCATCGCCGGAGGTCTTTCCTTGGTGATCTCTCGTTTTTCCGCTGCAACATTGTGTCGTCGGAGGTGTTCTTTACAATTTGGGTTTTCTGCAACGTTGCTCTGTTTGTGTGGGACGATTTGCTGTTCTTGGTGCTCGAATCTGGGTATTTCAGCAGGGAAAAGATCTGTGCACTTCAGCTGTTTGGTGGGTTGTCTCTGGATGAAGATTTGATAATTTGGTTGAAGTTTTCTGTTCGAGTTCATGGGTGTTTCTGGAGAAATCAACTCGGTGCACTCCAAGTGTTTGATGAATTGTGTTAGCCAATTGCCGGAGTGTTGAATCTTGCAGTCTTTCTGCTGTATCATCATTGTTAAAGGCCAATTGCCACAGAAGGTTTGGAGGATTCGAAGGGACGATTCTTTCGCTGATGGTTCTTGGTGCTTTTGTTTCTGGGTGTTGCGTGACGATATTGCAGGGAGTTCAAAGGGACGATCTTTGGTAATTTCTTCAGTCAGGTATTTCTTGCGAGATGTTCTCTGGAGTCAAAATTGTACAATGCTATCTGGGTTCTCTGGTTCAAGTTTCATGGTGTTTTCTGTGTATGGTTGAAGTTCTTGCACTCTATGTGTTTGTGTAAATGTCAGTTTCATGTGTATATGATCAATACAAGGCTGAAGCCGTTATTGATAAATTGATAGAATTGTGAAGTTGTTTGTGATATCCACTTGTTAAAGGCCGATGCCAAAGTGTGATTGAATTGATAGTAGTTCTTGCTTGTTTGAGATTTGTGCACTCGAAAAAAGGCCGATTGCCAAGAGTGTGCTGAATGTAATGTGTTTCCTCCACAAGGCCGATAGCCGGAGTGAAAAGTTATGTCTCAGATATTGTGTGTTACTCCTTAAAGGCCGATAGCCGGAGTAACGTTCTTGAAAAGTCTTGTTTGTTGTTATTGTGTGCAACTCCATTAAGGCTGATTGCCGGAGTGCATCTCTCAGTGAAGATTTTTCTGTGTATCTTGTAAGTATCAAGGCCGATAGCTGTATACTTACTTTTTCAAGGCCGATAGCTAGAAAGTGTTTGAAGGGTTCTTGCAAAGATTCAATGTGTGTAGTGATTAGTTTGTGTAGCGATTAGTGTCAAGATTGAAGGGTTGTTGGGAATATTGACTGTAAAACTTCAGGATGATAATTTTGTGGATAACACACCACTGAACAGTCAAGAATCATGAGGAAGTTTTAGGGTGGCTGCATCAGTTGAGATGGCTCGAGACCAGACTCGAGATGAATTGCTGCAGAATCTTGTTGCTGTGGTTGAAAGCAGGGATAAAACTCTGGTCGAGTTGATGAAGACACCTGTAATCATCAAGAACAGAGGATTCATTGATGATGGGAGCAGGGCTATGAGTACATCAACAAGAAGGATTTCATTGTTCTGCATTTCTCAAGCACTCATACAATCTCAAACTGGAAATCCCAGTTGAGATTGAGGGGGGATGTTGAATATATCATTCCAGCTCAGCAATAGTTAGTTAGGTCAAATTAGTTAGTTAAATAGCTTAGGCTGCAAGCTAGTCATGATGGCTATATAAATTGTATTCTCATAGTTGTAAAGATTAATTGAGTATCAATGTAATCCATTACTTTCTCTCTCTCTCTCTCTTATTCCCTTTTCTCTCTTCTTCTTCAATACATGCTCTGTCTGCAACTCTTTATTTTTGTTAACAGTAATAACTTTTTCATTAAGTAATATACAAAGATTCAATACAATTTTTTCCCTCTCTTTTCTCTCTATATCTTCTTCTACAAGTTGTTTCTTGGTGGATCTTATCTGTTTAACATGCTTAACAGATTTGACGTGATACTGTAGCATATGCAACGTGAGAAGTGTCTTGATGCATGCAAACAAGATGCATGGCCTACAGGAGAAGTGACAGAGAATTTCTCTATGCCATGCCCGACGAAAACCAAACGTACAATTATAGCTACGATTCATGAAACTGCAGGACATGTAAATAGCTTCCATCAGAGTCAGACAACAAAAAAAAGTAAAGGACATTGAAGCAAATTCAAGTTTTGTCAGATACGTTGCTGTATTTGAATGGAAGTGCATCCTCCATTGGCATAGCCTCCAACAGTCCCTCTCTCCTCTCTCTCTGTGTGGCAGTGCTAGCTGTTTAAATAAGAGTAATTCAAACTTCTATACTATACTGTTGATGAGTCTACCTCTAACTGCATTGGGGGTTTTCTGTACAACTATAGATATATTGTACCTCCTTTTGAAGGGACATGCTCCACTGCTCATGGATTGGGATAAGTTATTACCCGTACATCGCGGATATATATAATACGCATATTCATCAAATATCTTCTATCACCTATAGGTTTTTAGGCTCATTTTGAGTTACAAGTGGATAAAATATAAGAAAAACTAATGAAAAAAATTTGAAAATTTTGAGTTTTAACGATAAGAATAAAATAAAGGATAAAATGAATAATACTAGAATTGACTTTTTAGTATAAAAATGTGGTTTTTCGTTAAAATGAACAGTTCTAAAAACTTTTCGTTAAAATGAACAGTTCCGAAAACTTTTCATTAAAGTTCTCTAAAATATATGTGGTTTATGTGTGGTATATATGCGAGTAATAACATGTCTCGCTTGATGACCGGTGGAGCGGAATACTTGCTAAAAGCTAATGATAAATACGTATGTGTACTATACATATACAGGTATATTGCATGTGTGGAGTTTAGACGTTTAATCCAAATCATGGGGTCCATGGGAAAGATCCCTAAGAAAATCATTGAGTCGAGTTGATTGAGATGTGATGTGATCATCCATAACCCGACAATCCTCACAACACTATTCCTGTTCTCCTGCTATTGCATTATTTTTTATTATTTGATTGTCAAAATGTATAATATTATTATGTTCTACATTTAGTGTTTGTTTCTCCAAGTTTGTAGTCGTCCGTTTTGTTTTTTTGTTTTTATTGACTAATGTTAGAGATACCATATATTTAGAGGGATGGGTACAGTTTGGTGCGGTTCGATTTTGGAGTACACTGAAATCAAAACCAAAATTTATTGTGACAGTTCAGTTTGGTACGACAGTAGAAACCAAAGTGAAACCGAACTATTCGATTTTGATTCGGTTCGGTTTCACATGGTTTTAATTTTGGTTTGGACTTCCCAACTTTTTTTTAATTTTTTTTTAATTTTCATAATTTTTTCAGTTTGCTTTGGCTTCCAAACGGGATAGAAGAATAGGTTACAGTAAGTAAAACCAAAATTGATAACTACTATACTAAAATTCAAGGAAATTCCTTTAGAGTTTGCTTTAAAATCAAAAGGAAAAGATAAATCCCAGCAACCAATATCTACTATACTAAAATTAAGTATCCAAATCCAAATTCATGTACGGACTCCACCAAATAACCAATTAAATCCCAACACCTAATTTTCTAATTAAATTAAATATTTTTTATATCATGTGGTTCGGTTCCAAATATTAGGAACTGAAAACAAATTGATATTTTAGTTTTCAGTTCGATTTGAAACCAAAACTGTTTCATAATCGCAAAAACCAAATCGTTTGGTGCAATTCAGTTTTGTCTGTGTTTACGTTTTAGTTTTCAGTCCCAAGTGCACCCTAATATAGACCACATTCATATATCATCTTACGTGTGATGAATATAACTAACATCCAATAAGATAAGTTCATTAATTGACCTAGAATGCAACAAACTTATTTTGGAGTTCATGCATACAACATTTGAAGCTAACAACCACATATACTTTACGTCACTCAATTAAAATTTGAGTTTATGTTAGGCTCAATAATTCATTAAACAATAGAGTTTGTGAAAATGTGAAGAAAATTGAGGTTAATTCCTTCAATCTTGCAAGGGCTTCACTCTCTCATTGGCAATTGATTTTAAAGTAATACCTCTCCTTCCTTCAATTTTATCCATCATGAAATTATGAAAATTTCTTTTTGGACATGATATGAAGTTGTTTTTTTTTTTTGGAAATCTGATATGAAGTTGTTTTGAATGCTAAAACATGCAAACTTTGACTTAATAATATTCTATGTGTGTATGCATATGGTTCTCAACTTTTTATCATATCAAAGCACAACATAGATTCTAATGTCTACCATATTCCCCAATTGTTAATTACAAGCATGACTAATTAAAATTGTCACAAAGAATCTTGATCTTGTCCCTCTTTTTGTATTTTTTTTGTCCAAATAATTAAACAAACATTTTTCTGAAAAGTAAAATTAAGAACAGCATATATACCTAATTAGCCAGGCAGTGTCAAGATTCTCCTACATGATTGTATATATTAATTTGGCCTACTGGTTTATGCCTCTCCCTCTCCAACTTGGCCTTATTCAGTTTACATTTTATTATTTTTTAGTTCTGCTCATCTCCACCTACAACCTAATGCACATGCTGGAAATCGTGAAATTAAAGTATCGAACAAATCGACTATTTTAGTAACAAATTATTAACTTAAGACATATGGTCTAGTGTTAACTTTTGTATTCTGTTAATTCTCTTTATTATTATTTATTAAACATACTTATAAAAAAGAATATTTGTTGATTTTTCCTCTGAACTTGTATGGAGTTGCCAATCTCCTCCTGAACTTTAATTTTAACCAATTACCCCTTTAAACTTTTATAATTAGTCAATTTTCCCTTTGAACTTCAATTTTAGCCAATAACCTCGTGAACTTTTATAAATAGTCAATTTCCCCCATGACATTAGATTTTAAAAATTTTCATCCAGTTTTTCATCCATCTTGACCACGGAAACAACACATGACAATTCTATGAGGGCAAAAATGATGGAAAATTGGATGGATGAAAAATTAAATGAAAGTTTTTAAAATCTAACGCTAGGCGGGAATTGGCCATTTATAAAAGTTAGGGGGTTATCAACTAAAATTAAAGTTCAAAAGGAAAATTTGCTAATTATAAAAGTTCAAGGAAGTAATCGGCTAAAATTAAAGTTCAGGGGGAGCGGAATTGGCAGCTTCATACAAGTTCAGGGGACAAATCAACAAATACCTCTTATAAAAATTTGTGCAATTTAAAAATTGTTTGATTAATCATATGTGTCGAACAAATCGACTATTTTAGTAACAAATTATATCTTCACAACGAACCATAATTTTTTTTCTATTCATATTAAAATGAACGGTGCTGATTAGAAAGAAAATAATGTCATATCGTTTTTAAAAGATGAATTACTATTACATGTAAGGAGCGGAATAATTTCTGTCTTAAAATGGGAGGCAGATTGTTTGCCCTCCCATTACCATGCCCCTTCCCATCCCCTCCTATATTGTGCGGTCACGGTTAAGCCACGTCAACATTTTCTAATGAGTTTTTTTTTTTTTTTAAATAATAAGAAAAATAAACAATAAGAATATAAAATGTTGACGTGACTTAACTGTGACTGCACAAATAGAAGAAGATAGGAAGGGCATGGTAATGGGCCTCCCTTAAAATGATGCAGATCATACACTTAAGACAAATGGTCTGGTGTTAACCTTGCCTAAACCAACCAACTTTAGGAATAAGAGTATAGTATAAAATAATAAGAAAGCAATATTCCTTCTTTTCTTGTAGTTGTTGGGGTATACTTTCTTTGGATCCTCTTTACTTTGTCCCCCCATCTCTCGATTATGCTTAAAGAACCGTATAACCACACTGATCAAAATTAACCTTGTTTTACCACTTGTAAGCTTTGGGTTGCTCAATGCTTCTGCTCAGTAATTTGTACACAGCTTACAGAGCGCACCTTATTTTTTATGATTTAATTCTTTTGGATTTAGCTATAATATATATATCATTGTCATGTATGATCGATCCGTCCAAGTTTCCAATCAAAGCATGCAATTTTTCTTGGCTGCATCCATTGTTAAGGATATTGAAGGACCACCTACTAACCATGAGCACAATGCATTAGAATAGTACTCAAATACTTAGCTTAATTGTTAAGTTTTGGTTTGTTAGAGTTAATTGTAAAAGAATGCTTAGTCAACATTATTATGTATATATACACTCTGTACTTTGTGGATGAATTAATGAGAATCTTTCTTCAACAAACACTATCTCTCTCTAAATATTTTCTCTTTCTAAACTCTCTCAAGAATCTTGATTTCTTACAGTTTCTAATCTTCAATATGGTATCCTTCGCCGCTGTCTAACAACTTCAATCCTTTGCTTCCGTTTCCATGCATTTTCTTGCTCTTTCCTACTTCCCAAACAGGTCTTACCTATTTCTTCTCTACAAATTGTTTGCTAATTCAATCACGACAACTACGAATTCCTCTGATTCTCCTTCTCCAGCAACTTCCTTTGGCCCTAATTCTCATGGCGAGGTGTCTCATTCTCCAAACACGCCGATTGCATCAATTACTGTTTAGAATGTCACTGGAATGGTTCCAACTAAACTCAATTGTCAGAATTACATTACCTGGCGTAGTCTGTTCCTTTTTATTTTGAAACGATTCAAGCTTCTAGGGCTTATCAATGGCGAAGATCCTTGTCCACCAGAGTTTGTTCGTGATTCTTCTGGTTCTTGAATTCTCAACCCAAATTATGAAGTTTGTTGTGAATGCGATTAGATTCTGACAATTTGGATGGAAGATTTGCGATCTCTTTGGCAGTCTCTTGAGCGTTGATTTGCTGGTGCTTCGTGCACTCATGTCCACAATCTTCAATCCAAGATCCAGATTATCCAAAAAGGTGACTCTTTGTTGACCGACTATCTCAATTATATCAAAGAAATCTCCGACAAACTGGCCGCTGCTGGTGAGCAGATTTCTAAGAAGGATCTTGTTGCTTACATCCTTTTTGGCTTGCCTGATGAGTATGAATCCTTTGTTGATTCAATTGAGACGCGATTTGAAGATGTGAATGTTGATGAACTTCACGGTTTTCTCCTCAGTAAAGAAATTTCTCTCCAGACACGTAAGACTCGATCTTCTTCCTCCTTATCCTCTACACCTTTTCATGCTTATACAGCTCAACAAAATCCTTCTGGTTCTATTTCATTTCGAGGAAATTTTTGAGGAAAGTTTCAGAGTCGCAATCGATCTAATCAGTATCGCAATTTTGGTGCTAATCGCAATTATGGTGGTGTTTTTGGACCTGCTTCGAATTAGAATCGATCATTATCGTTTTTCTCTGGATGTCCTAATCCATGTCAACTGTGTAATTAGCACGGTCATGTTGCTCTTTCTTGTGGTTGTCTTTCATAGTTTGCTTCTCAACAACCTCAAGGATTCAACAACACTCATGTAGGCATGTCTGTCATTACTGGTTCATCTTCTCCAAGCTATTGGCTCACTGATAGTGGTGCTTCCCATCATGTAACTCCTGATCCAGCATCTCTTAACTTAGCAATTCCATACACCGGTACTAAACAACCATTCGTTAGTGATGGTAAAGGTATCTGCATTTCCCACACTGGATTTGCACTTATTCGAACTACTAATACTGTGTTTAAACTAAATGATGTTCTTTTGGTTCCTAAAGCATCTCATAACTTGCTATCAGTATATCGATTTGTTCATGAAAATTGGTGTTCTATGACATTTGATCATTTTGGATTCTATGTCAAGGACCTAAGAACTGGGATGATGCTTTTCCAGGGCCCTAGTGAAGAAGTTATATATCCGTTCTATTGGAATGCATCTACTGGCGTATCTGGTATTGCCATTTCACCTTATGTACTTATGATAGCTAAAGCAAACATCCATATATGGCACAGAAGGCTTGGACATCCTTTTAGTATAGTGTTAAATAGGGTTGTCAATAAAAGTAACCTACCTGTTGTTGGTTCAGTACATAAACAATCCTTTTGTTCTGATTGTCAATTGAGAAAGGCCTCTAGATTTCCATTTTCTATTTTTCCTTGTACCTCTACTAGGCCATTTCATATCATTCATGCTTATGTATGGGGTCCTTCCCCCACTCATTCATGTACTGGATATAAATACTATCTCATCCTAGTTGATGATTTCACCAAATATAGTTGGTTATATCCTTTGTACTTCAAGTCTGATGTCATTTATGTTCTTAAAACCTTTGTATTGAAAGTTCAAAATTGGTTTGATGGTAAGATTCAATGCTTGAGATCTGATTCAGGGGGTGAGTTTCTAAGTTCTATTTTACAAGATTTTCTTAATGCTTAAGGTATAATATATCAATTGAGTTGTCCACACACTCCAGAGCAGAATAGGTGTGCAGAGAGGAAACACAGGCATGTTGTGGAAATGGGTAGGACTCTGTTATCCCACAGTGGTTTGCTGTCTAAGTTTTGGGTTTAAGCATTTCAAACTTCAGTGTATCTCATCAATAGGTTGCCATCTCAGTCTTCCTCTTGTCCCTGGGAGTTATTATTCAAAGCTGCACCTAAATATCACATTTTGAAGACTTTTGGTTGTGCTTGTTATCCTTGGTTACAACCCTATAGTTCTAACAAACTAGACACAAAGAGCAAGCTATGTGTATTTTTGGGGTATAACTTGAATCATAGTGGGTACAGATGTCTAGATCCGGTTACCAACAGGTTGTACATTTCAAGACATGTTGTCTTTGATGAAGCGTTCTTTCCTTTCAAGAAAATTAATTTTTCCCTTACCACTTCCCCAATATCACCTACGACACCTTCAAATTCTTCTATTTCTTTCACCAAACTAGTTCCTTCTGCATCCCATTTACCCAATGTCTCCAACTTATCTACTGCATCAGATTTCCCAATTGCATCTCCTATTACGATCTCACCTACTACTGCTCCATCTATTACTCAGCCTCCAGATACCGCTACTTCAGTTTCTATTCCAGTTAATAATCATCCCATGGTTACAAGGGCTAAGGCTGGTATACACAAGCCTAAAGTGTTCACTGCAACTAAACATCATCTACCTTCCACTGTTAACTCTCTCACTGTTATTCCTCCTACACCAACCACTTATCTTCAAGCCTCTAAGAACTCAAATTGGTTGGCAGTAATGAAGGATGAGTATCAAGCTTTGCAGTCCACAGGTACTTGGGAACTAGTACCTCATAATCCTCAATATAATTTGGTAGGCTGCAAATGGGTGTTCAAACTCAAACACAAGGCTGATGGTTCTATAGAGAGGTACAAAGCTAGGCTCGTAGCTAAGGGTTTTCATTAACAAGAAGGTCTTGATTTCTTTGAGACTTTTAGCCCCGTAGCTAAACCTACTACAATTCGCATTCTTCCCTCTATTGCAGTTATATATAATTGGTTTTATTCATCAGTTGGATGCGAGTAATGCCTTTCTTCATGGCTATCTCAAAGAGGATGTATACATGGTGCAACATCCTGGCTTTATTGATCAAACTAAACCTCATCATGTTTGCAAACTGAAGAGATATCTCTATGGTCTCAAACAGGCACCCAGGGCCTGGTATGAAGCATTTTATAGTGCTATTCTTTCATTGGGATTTACCTCTTCCTCTTCTGATACTAGTCTTTTCATCATGAGAGATTCTACTATTACCTTTATCCTAGTTTATGTGGATGATATCATCATCACTGGGAGCTCAACTACTATTTGTTAGTCCATAATTTCCAAGTTGCAATCTTTGTTTCCTGTCAAAGATTTGGGAGATATTCATTATTTCCTAGGAATTGAAGTTCACAGATCCTCTGCATGTCCTTTTCTTCATCAACCCAAATATGCCTTGGATTTGCTTAAGAAAACAGACATGCTTGGTGCCAAACCTTGTTCTACCCCAGTGGGTTCAGCCAAGTTGGATCATTCTGGTTCTATTCTTTCCGATCCTACATCATATAGGTCAACTGTTGGTGCACTTCAATACTTGACCTGGACAAGACCTGATCTAGCTTTTGCAGTGAATCAAGTTTGCCAGTACATGCATGCTCCTAGAACTATACATCTACAGGCTGTCAAAAGGATTTTAAGATACCTAAATGGTACAATTGACTCAGGTTTATGGTTCAAACCTGGAAAACAGTGTCTCACAGCTTGGTCTGATGCTGATTGGACAAGTTGTCCAGTAGATTGAAGATCTACTAGTGGCTATTGTGTTTTCTTAGGTCATAATTTGATCTCTTGGAGTGCTAAGAAACAAACCACTATTGCATGATTTTCTACTGAAGCAAAGTATCAGTCTTTAGCCAATACTGCTGCAGAAATCACTTGGGTGTGCAAAATCTTGCAGGATATTTCCTTTCCTCTTCTTCAAACTCTTGTAATTTGCTGTGATAATCAAAGTGCTATTGCGTTAGCCAAGAACCCAGTGTTTCATGCTCGAACAAAGCACATTGAGATTGATTACCATTACATTCGAGATAAGGTTCTTCAAGGTCATATCAGTGTTCATCATGTTGCTACTCTTTTCCAGATTGTTGATATTTTTACTAAATCCTTACCTGCAGACTGATTTGCATCTCTCAGTCACAAGCTTTCAATTTGCTCTACTCCCTTCAGCTTGAGGGGGTGTGTTAAGGATATTGAGAGACCACCTACTAACCATGAGCACAATGCATTAGAATAGTACTCAGATACTTAGCTTAATTGTTAAGGTTTGGTTTGCTAGAGTTAATTGTAGAAGAATGCTTAGTCAGCATTATTATGTATTTTATGTATATATACACTTTGTACTTTGTGGATGAATTAATGAGAATCTTTCTTCAACAAACAATATCTCTCTCTAGATATTTTCTCTTTCTAAACTCTCTCTAGAATCTTGATTTCTTACAGATTTCTAATCTTCAACATCCAAAACTCTTATCTTCATTTTAATAAAGTTTTGAGTAAGCCCCATATATAATTGACGTTCCAAGCCGACTAAAGTTTTGGTACCTTCTTTTCCGAAAAATAGTCTTGTAACGTGACCTGTGCAAACGAGTCGAATTCAAATCGGTCCATTTATAATCGGATTAACAAATTCAAATCTGACAGGTTGATCCATATCTGATTAGTATTGGATTTGTATCGAATCAAATCCTTATCGAATTTAATTTAAAATTAGTAAAAATTAAAATATCATTAGTATTAGATTTTTTATTATTTTATACTTAACTAAAAATTTCAATTTTTTTTTTTTTTATAAAAACATTCGTCATTCTTTACAGTAAGGGGTGAGGGAATGAGCTATACCTCGCATGACCTAATTTGGTTCAACTTTCGGTTTAGAGGGAAACTTTAGATCTTTCACTTACCAGTAAAGATGAATATCAATAGACCGTAGTACTAAGTAACAAAACTTTCATGTTGCAGAATAAGAAAATAGGATATAAATGTATTTTTATTGCATAAAAAACTTAAATTACCATTACACAAAAGTATAAATAATACAAAAATCAAGTATATAGTAGAATACCATAAAAAAAGAGAGTATACTGTAGAATAATGACTCCTTAGATTAATTGTTTGTAAAGATTACAATGTATATAAAGGTTTGATAACACACTTATGTAGAAATAATCCTAATATAATTACAAAATATAGTAATGATAATAAAGCTAATCCTTGTCATTTAGGGATTCTAATGTACATATGTTACATTAAGTCAGATCAAAATATTATAGGATCGGGTCGATTATTACAGGATCGGATCAGTCCAATTCATATCTATATTCATTTTATAATCGAATTACTTTCGGATCAGCCAGAACAGATTTTATAATCTATATCCTATTAAATACATCATGAATTGTAATCTTCAGCACCTTAGTTTGGAGTAAGAGTTTGTTAAAACTAGGGTGGATAAAACTTTTATTGATGTGTCCGGTGGTTGGCTGCAAGGGCGAGAAATGAGTGGTGTGATGCTTATTGTATCATTTCATGTTTTTCACTAGCCTGTGTTAGCAAACGTCTTCATTGTTTCATGTTAAGATGTGATCAATTCCAACACGCAAATGTTATTTTGGTTTTTGTTTTCTTAAGCTCTAACTCGTTAATAATTAATTTAGTGTTCAATTCACGCATGCTACTAGACGTTCTGTGTTGAATAAAATATACATAATCACCCCTAATTGGCTACACATGTATCACTCTCCTTGGGTAGCATTGTTCCATATTTCATCTCATTCATGCATGTTTTAGGGGTGGCAGAAGATAACAACTTTTTTCTTTAGAAAATAAACTTTATTTTTGATTGTTTGATGTGATATATATTTTTAATAACCAAGGATGTTTTATTCCCTCATCAAGATTATATAGATAGCATAGTATAAAAATTATCCATACTTAAACGTGAAAATAAAAAACTATAGCTATGTCTTTTAAAAAAGGACATACGGCCTAATTACATAATGACAAGGCATAAAGTACAAATAAGAAACTAACAACATTTCTATCTAAAATACAAAACTTTTAAAAGCAACGAATCAACAGGAAGGCCTTACACAGTAACGATGTGGGCCGATAAATAACTTTTTCAAAGAAAACTACGTGGGATAAAATTTCGAGATAAAAGAAAAACTTTGATGTGGTTAATTATTCAAATCCTTTATACCTTTAATTAAGAAATACTTAGGCTCCTTGTTGTTACTTGTGGATAACTCCCCTTGCATGCAGGGACTTAATTTTAGAAGGACCACCACAGGGCCAATAAAAGTAAACCATACTTTTCTTGTCACCAATTACCATTGCCCCAGTGACGAACATTCAACCACAAAAAAGTACATTGTTAACCTAAAAACCTTTTTTTACATAACATAATCAACAAATACTACAAGAAAAATATATAAACATACATTTCGAGACGTCAACATATCCCACGCCTTCCTTGGTTTTGTGATCATCAAAATACGTATTTTCCTTTGTCCTCATACATAAAACATGAAATATTCATTGAAAGAGAAGAGCAAAATGTTAATTAGTCTCGCCGCCGCTAATGAGTTTCTGGTTGCTCTTGACGGTCATCGGCCACCAAAGCTGGTGGTGATGAATCTTCAGCACACAGTAGGCAGATGAGAAGGTCGGTGAAGGCATTGATAATGTCCTTGTGGGCGTGTTTCGGATTGAGCGAAAGGTAGCAAAAGAGAAGCTCATGTAAATACTCCATGTCATCGCTTGTACTATGATGAACATGATCACCTGATTCACCTGCCGATATCTGATCTCGATTCGCTTCGAGCATTTCTTCCATTGAAAGCCGAAAATCCATGTAAGGATTCGAGGAATACTTGGAAACGCGCACGCCTTTGGTGACCAACATTCTTTTCTGAGACGACTTGGGTTTTGTGGTGGTGTCTGGAGACTCGACGATGGAGTTGGATTGTCCCGGGGAGGAGAAGAAGAATCGTTGAGAGGCGAAGATGGTGGCAAAGTCGGGAGGGGAGTATTGGTCAGAGTCTGAGTCGGAGGAGGAGTAGAAATGATCGTCATCGGCAGAGGAGGAGGCTGTGAGGGATTTGGAGGTTGAGTGGTCTGATGATGAGTTGATCAAGTTGAAGTCATTATAGAGGGAGTTGAAGTTCTTGATGATCAGCGATGTACATGAGGTGTTGGTTGTGGAGGAACGTGGTGGCTGGTTTTCGTGGTCTAATTGGTTTGAGGCGTGATCTGGGGGAGCTTGGATTGTAGGTAGGCATTTGATGAAATTGGGGAAGCAGAGGGGGAAGTTCTTGCCTATGATTTTTGACATTGTTTATGAGATAGGAGAGGAGGAGGGTGTGTTGTTTATTGTTGTGAGTTATGGGATATGGGTTAGCTGAATGAGAGTTGGAGATGAAATAAACGGTGGAATCCTTATAAGTTGGCTTTATTTTGGTGAGAGAGAGAGAGAGAGAGAGAGAGAGAGAGAGAGAGAGAGAGAGAGAGCGCACTACAAAAGTCCTTAAAGACAAGGAGGGAAGGGGGGTGAGAATCGTGAGATTTTCTTGTGTTTTGTTCTCTCTTTGTTGGTCCTACCAAACAACAAAGGTTCTCTCTTTGTTTTATTCTATTTCTTCATTTAATATCATATTTATAACAATAATGCTACAAGAAGTATAAAACTGATCACTTTATTCATCGTCTCTCTCGATTAAAAAAATAAGCCCTGTATAATGTATATGAATTCATCTGTACTAGAAAGATGGTCAACAACGTGATTAGTTTGTGTAATTATCATTATATTACTCATCATAATAATTCTACTTTTAGGATGGCAAGAAAAACTTCGCTCTTTTTTGTTGGGTGAAAGCCTCGGATATAAGCAGTGTTCTAGTGCACACGAACGCGTATATATAGGTTAACCATATAGAAGCTTTCATTGTAAAATTGTATGGGCTCGTTTGGATATGTTTTTATAATAACTAAAAGTGTTTTTGGAGAAAATGTTTTTGGGTTCCAAAAACTCTTAAAGTGCTTTTTATAAGAAGCACTTGTTATATGCTTTTTCCAGGAAGCACTTTAAGTGTTTTTCTAGGATTTACTTGCATTTTTACTAAAACTTAGTTCTAAAAACATTTTCACCGAAAACGCTTTCAGTCATTTTAAAAGCACATCCAAACGAGCTATTAATTAACTCAGATCATATATGTTAATTAATTTATTAGTACATGATTTATATGATACAAAACAATCTTATCTCAGCGAGCTATACATATACACGCACACTATTGCAAATTTTCTCATATACTTGCAACTACTTTGGGGGAGTCTCATCTACATCCACAACATCCACAACATGAAATGTCCGTGACCTTATTCAATCTTTATGCTAACTTGATTGACCATCAACCAGATTCATCTTTTTATTTATTGTTTTACATACAAAGTAGCCACTTAAAATTTAGCTTGAAATGGCAACACCTACTTGATGTTACAAATTTACATTAAAACTCAAATTCTAGTAAAGGATTCACATATCCTTCTACTGCGCTAAAGTGGGATACACCGAAATTTCATATATTCTAGTTGCAAGAAATACTATATATTTGGAGACTACGTACTATTCGCTACTATGTGCTTTGTCTCTAGGAATGTTTGGTGTGGGATGGCGATGCCAATCAATTTATAACAAGAAAAGAAATGCTTACTAAGAGAGAGGTATGAGAGTTAATTAATCACTTTCAATTTTAGCTTAATTTCAAGGTCTCACAACCACCCTTAATTGGAAATTTTACATAACTTGTAGAAACATTAAATTTTTATCAATAACAATAAGATTACTCGTATACAATTATATTTACTAATGATCATAATGATATGGGTGGGACCGTTGATAATTCCAATATTTATGCAAAAAAAAATTCTTGAAGCAATACTTTGAGCTGTTTCATTGAGCAATTTTTCAGTAACATATCCATATGAGGTTATTATTCAATTCAATTCAAATTATAATATTATAATTTATTTATGATTAATATACCATAAAAGTGGGATAATATCAATCAATTTGTCCACTCTTATTACGATACATAAAATAAAGGGATACTTTGGATGCGGTCCCTAATCCTTAACATTCTTTGACTAAAATCTTACACTATGCTTGGATGAAGAAATTTAAGATTAATAAGGAATTTTAAAACGACGGTGATTAAAATGATAGGATTTTATTTTCTAGAATTTGTGAATTTTCTTGTTTGATTAACCTAAAAGAAAAATGGAATTGAAAATGGAATTTGTTATTTTTAAACTCTCAATCATAAAAATTGGGAAATGACACTTATTTACATGAAATTTAAACTTGGGAATTGGAGGTCCCAAATTCCAAGTTTTTTTTTTCCACGCGGAAATTCTAAATTTCTATGTTTATGAATCCAAGCAAAGGAAATGGTGCAGTTAATTTATAAATTCTGACTTTTACCCAAATTTCAAGTTTATTTCTCTCATCCAAACATAGTGTTAATGATATTCAAAGTTTGATAAAAGTCTCTTAACTTTGTACACCTCATTATATTACAATTAATAATTATATTTTTATAGTTTTGACATTAATTGTTTGATATTTTATGAGATTTATAATCCTATAAATTTAAAATCCCTCATTATAATAC
This sequence comes from Malus asiatica, assembly GCA_033882615.1. Taxonomy (NCBI): domain Eukaryota; kingdom Viridiplantae; phylum Streptophyta; class Magnoliopsida; order Rosales; family Rosaceae; genus Malus; species Malus asiatica. Next base: position 1,736,347 of record JAOVFK010000018.1, read on the forward strand.
TATTAGAAACAGTTACAATAAAAAAAATTCAAACATTTTGATTGAATAAATGGATAAAAACTATGTAAAAATAAGAAATAATAAATGGCAAAAGAATGTATCCATAGTTTTAAAAAAATTGGTACATTTACATAAAAACTGGTACATTTCACATATAACAAAGTGGTACATTAATAAAGAAGAATGGGTACATTATAAATAAATTAGGGTACATCTAAAAGATTAAAAAATGAGTTTAAAAAAAATATAGGAGTTAAAAGAAATTAATACATGGTTACAAAATAAAACTAAAAATAAAATACTACAAATTTAAAAAAAATGTTGCAAATCAAAAGTGGGTACAAACTAAAAATATTAATATATGATACAAAGTTTAGGCATAAAACATAAATATACCATATGCAAGGTTCTAAAAGTCGCTAGGCGCTAGTCGGGCGGCGGGCTGGGGCCTAGCGCTTAGGCGGCTAGGCGGGGCCTAGGCGGACTAGGCGGATTTAAGTAAATCTATCATATTTCAGGTAAATAAGTGTCTGCTTCTACTTGAAATATATATAATTTCATCATAAACTACAACATAGAATGCATATATATCATGAAGTATTGGAACACAATGAAAACATGTGAAATAAGGATATAATGTTTGTTCATTCAAGTATGCAACAAGTCTCTTACAATTTATTAGAAAAAAACAAAATGCAAAATGAAAGTTATGTATTTTCTGTCTAAGTGAGTTGCAACCTAGGCGGGTCTAGGCGGATGCCTAGGCGGGCAAGGCGGGTGCCTAGGTGGTCTAGGCGGTGGGCTGGGGCCTAGGCATTAATCGGGGCGGTGGGCTGGGGCCTAGCGCCTAGGAGGGGCCTAGGCGGCGCTAGGCGGGGATTTTTAGAACAGTGACCATATGTAATTTTTCTATCATTAATTAAATATACAATGTCATGTGACGGTATACACATGAGTACAAACACAAATAAAACTTTAAAAAATATGGTCACAAAAAGAAACTAATATATGGGTACAAATTAAAAATGAAAAAAAAATTGGTGCAAATTAAAAATAGGTACAAACTAAAAATAAAAATATATGATAAAAAATTTAGCCATAAATATAAATATACTAATTGTAACATTTTTAACACTAAAGGAATATATTTAAAAATAAAAATATTTTATTATTCAAATAATTAATGATGTTATTAATACCCAAGGACCTTGATTAAAAATTGAAAATGAATAAGATTTTAATCAATAGAGTAGCAAAAAGAAGAATGTGAACCTAATTTCTCCTAAAATAAAACACCACTTGACTTGTATTCTCTATATTATTAAGAAAATTCCTTTTCATAGATCGATTTCAAATTTTACTTGCAAGAAAACTAAATATTAATTCTTGGTATGAATAGTGAGAGTGGAACCAATCATTTATGTGACTTTTAGTCAAACATAGAGGTCCTTTTATCCTTGCAAAGTTGCAGACCTAACATGGGTTTAACCCCTGTTCGAAGATGGAAAACTTTTTCTTGCTTTTGGCCAACTTTCTATGCTCACTTTGAAAAGGTCACTTCCGGTCTACCATATTTGAGTAACTGTAAACAAAAGTTACAATGGCGCTCCTCACTACTAGTCCATTTGCTGATTGACGCTCAGGACTGCATGGTTCAATATCTACAGCTCAAAGCATCATTCATTTTATTAAAAAATAAAAAATAAAAAAATAAAAATTTAAACAGCTAAAATGGAAGACCTGGAGTTGCATGTAGTTAATCATCATCTCAATTGTGGCATTCAGGAAAAACTCAATTTGATCAAATGTTCACTCAATTCAAACTTATTTCGTACAGCGAGGGAGAGAGAGAATGTTACGCCATGCCATCCTATGGTTTTGGCCCTTGTACTGAGTGAGAGTTATGTGTGTGTCAATATAGTCAATTACTGTTTCGGGTTCAAGCAAGGCATAAGCACTCTTTGCTTTTACATTTCAGCATCATATATTCAATATTAATGTAAGTAAGAGCAGTTCCACCGGAGCAAAAAGGGGCCAGAGCCCAATGGAAAAAATAGGCTGGGATTCAGCCAATCCACTACAGCCTGTGTGTTTGCCTGGCACCTAGCCCAAGCTGGTCTCCAGACCAACCTATTTTTTACAGACCTTGGGACCGGGCCATTTGTGTTGTTGCGCCGGCGCGAGTAGCATACAACAAAATCAGAGGCGGGGCCCAGCAACGCAAGCGCACTAACATCTCCCTCGGGTGGGCGACGTGGCCCAATTTCTGTCGTTAGATTTCCAACGGTAAAAAAATTTGAATTTCACTTTTACACTGGACCGTCCGATCACAGATCAACGGTCCACGTTACCCCCCAAAAAAAAATTAAAGTCAGAAATTAAAAATAAAATTATTATTTTTTATTATTTTATAATAATAAATAATAATATTTTAATAAAATTGACTGGGCTATTTTTTGTTAGGGGTGGAGATGCTTTGGTCTACTACTGTTCATTGAGGTCTATTACTGTCATGGTCTAAAATATCCATAATATCCCGATATTTCTATCGAAATTTCAGTATTTTTGGACTACCTATATTTTTTTGGACTACCGATCTTACCATGCAATGTATAAAGTGGAAAATATTGTACTAATTCATTATATATAAATGATTATGGTGTGTTTAAACTTCTTTAATTAATTACTATATATTTTTTACACTCACAATGTTTGCCAGCTTGCTATATAATAAACTTAAATCAGTTATATTTATCATGCAATGCATTTCCTTCCAATTTTTTGTGATAAACTAATAGATAATTGACTAAATAAACATCCTGCAAAGTTTCAATAAAAATTTCTAAGTTTTTATTCAATTTTTATCGATATCGATAATATCCCGATATTTCTATCGAAATTTCCGTGTTTTTGGACTATCGATATTTCCGATATCATCAATATTTTATACCTTGATTACTGTTCACTTGAGTGGATAAATAGGTTGGGTGCTGACGCAAAGTCTTTAGGGGTGGAATTGCTCTAACTGAGTGGCCTTGCTACTATAGTACATTGGGACCTAGCTTTGTTTTGGTTCCCTCTTCTCAAAAGAAAATTTCAAATAAGAAAATCACGCATGATTCCTAGAAGGTACATGAATAATGCATAGATACACGAATAATGCATATACCAACTATAAAATTACATATATGGAGCAAAATGCGTGTATGATACCAAATATTACATCTCCACCATGCAATGATAAAACCAATTCTACGAATGATTTGATTGATTTATTGTGAAGAAACAAAGCCATCATGAGATGCCAATGGAGGCTATGGAGCAACGCAAACAACGCTGCAGGGAAGCATATGCGCGCAACCGGCCGGGGACACTAGTACTGCATTACACCCACTTCCGTCACCTGCATTTTATTATTCGCTTACGGCCATGCATGATGCATGGGACTTACGCACGATTGTGGGTCTCAGTCATGTAAATGCATGCTTTTCATCTTCCAGGAAACCAACCAACTCCCACATTCCCGCACTTACTTTTACCCTTTTGGATTATTCTTTACTCATGGAAATATAACGGCGTCGCTTCCCCCTCCCTACATCCATGTGAATTATTGTCCTTTCTTGGGAGAGGGTCAATGTGCAGTCAATTATTAAGAGGGTGATTGATACAGAGACTAATGCATAGACATATATATTAATTGGGGCTACTTAATTGGTGCAAATTATACTGAAAATATGCTTTTAGCCCCTGAAATTTAATTTTCTCCACATAAAACCCGAAATAAGATTTTTACTTAGACAAAACCCATTGACTAGATTCCACATCAACAAATTCATTAATTATGCTTAACTTACACATTTAAAAGTTTTTAGATGCCTAAAATACCCCTATTTTAATGTTTTTTTTTTGAACAAAAATGTTAGGTATTTATTATTGTTTTTGTTTGTTTGTCAAATAGTAGATTAATTTGTTAGATTAGATATTAGATTAGGGAGTCGGCGACATTCGAACCCACCCTGTAGTGCAAGGGTGGGCCACTTGCTACCCCTATTTTAATGTGATATACACAATTAATTTGATGCGGATTGTAAGGGAGAATTAATGATTTTGCAAAAAAAAAAATGTTATAATACAATAAAACATGCCTAATATATGTAATAATACATGCAAAACAAGGTCAATAAAAATATTATACTAATTAATTTACCTATATGTAAATATATGTAAATTTATGATTAGCAAATAACTTATATTTTGTAGGTAAATTAATATTGAATCAAATAACATTCCTTCATTTGTAGGCAATTTATTTTCCGTATACTATTACATATATATATATATATATATATATATTTGGCACATTTAATTATTATAATGTGACATCCCATTTTGAATTTAATATTATTTTATTCTTTAACATTATAAAATTATGAAAATGCCCCTGTTGGACTATATTTGTGGACATTTGAATCCTTATCACTTTTTATAACATTGCACATATTTCTAGGTGGTATGTGTTCTTACAAACACGTGAACGTGAATGGGCGTAAATAAGATGATTTATGCATGCTTCCCAATGAAGGGCAAAATGGTAAGTTTGCACTCTTGGAAATTTATTACTTGTTTATCGAGACAACAGTGAGTTGTTGGTATTGTAGGCTACAGACCTTAATATTGATGGCTTATTCGTTGGGTTCGTTAAACAAGTGGGCAAGTAGGCCCGTTGATGTTAGTATTTTATTAGTTAGGTATTGTACCTAATTAATAATTATTTGGGCTTGACCCAAAGATACACACATATATATTTGAAGTACTTGATGATACGAACACGTGGGCACAAGTGATACTGAATTCGGAGCTACGACGAGGATTTTATGAATTCCGGAGCATGAAGGGCGTTTTGGTCACGTATGGGAGATTTTTTGGGTTGTTTTTTGTGGCTTTGGGCAATGTGCGAAGTGGGGCCTACCACTTCTTCCCCTCACTCTCGTGTCCCCTCTCCATGTTTCTCTCTCACATCTCAATCTCTCACTCCTCTTTACCTCTCTCGGTTTCCCTTATCTTACTTCCCTATTCTCTTCCTAACTTTCTCATTCCTCTACAAATGCAGAGATTGAACCACCATTAGCTTGCCCCTCCTACGAGCTCCCTCACCTTACACTCTCTCGTCCCTCTCTTTCCTATCTCAAATCCTCTGCTCATTGCACATATTGCACAGCAACAAACTGGGCGATGGTTCACCACAATTTTCTCCAATGAGTTTCAACATCCTCGACGTTGGTAAGCCTCGAAAACCCTAAGATTCTCCTTTTAAACATGATCTAGTATTGTTTGTGACCTTTATACTGGATTTGGAGGAGAGTTTATGCAGAAAAAGAGAAGGGAGATACCTTCTTGGATTTTTGGAAATCCAAAAACGTGGCTGTCGAGCCACTTTTAGACCCATTTTCTTGCCAACTTCGACCATGACATGACCTCAAATGGGTATAGATCTATTATCTACATTTCTAATTTCACTTAGGTAGTTTTATTTTTGAATCATCTATGTTTGAAAAAACTTGCAAAAATCTAGAAATCACGATGAATGCGCGTGGGTGCGTGTGGTGACTAGCGCATGGTGGCCGATCCTATGCAGTGCGTGGCTGCCAATGCAACCACCTTGTGGCAGTGCGTGAGGCGACGAGTGGCAAAACCCAAGGTCCTTCCTTAGGTTTCTTTATGTGTTGAATTCGAATCCGCCCTCCGCCCTCCGCCCTCCGTTTTCCGAAATTCGATCATTTTAAAACATTTTCTTTATTAGTCGTATTTTGTACGAATACTCGAATTTACATTAGTTTGTCATATATTTACGTAAATGGTTTCCTTTCTACGTGAAACTCATCGCAAGGATCTTCGATGCTCGCGAGGCGGGTTCAACTCGACGATATGATTTATGATTGAGTCTTTGCTTTTAAATATTATATATTTATTTAGTTTCCATTTATATATTTAATAAAGAATTTGTAGACATATAAATTTCGTTGCATACAAATAATGCATCACAAAGCTCCACGTGACATATTACCCATCACAAATGGACAAGTCATTAATGACATGTGGCACAAATCAAGCAAAGGAAGTGTAAAACATTCCCAAAACTCGACAAAAGGGAGAAAATCGCCTTAAAATCGGCAAGGGGCCCAAAATCTCTCAAAACCGGAAAGAAAGCCAAAACATCTTCACAAAATAAGCAAGAATTGAAGATTTCTCACAAATAGGCAACAAGGCCTATAAATTTCGGCCAATATGAGGAAGGTGGCTAAAATTAAGACACAAATATGCCTAAAATCTCCCATGGACAAATCAAGACACAAATCAAGGCCAAATCCATCCAAAGGCATGGCTTTGAAAGTCTATAAATACAAGGACCCAAGACACACAAAGGGGCCGAAAATCCTACATTCTGAAGAATCTCTGCACAAATCTTTGAAGACTAATATATATGCTGCCAAGTTCTCCTCGAAGAACGCATAACCCAAGCCGAAGCTTTCTTTCGACCACAAGCTGAAGTACTCCCCTTGAAGAATTAACAGGCACTTGTGTCGAATCTTTCAAGACTTTGTTGCAAGCTCAAAACTTGTAACGACGTTCGATTCAAGATCAAGTCATCAAGATCCTTGAATCAACGAAATTCTACATTAACACCCTCTTTGCCGCAACCCTAAACCTGAGATGAAAACCATCCAGGCATTGTTTCAAGCTCAAAACTTGAAGCAATCGTTCAATCATTCGTCCAAGATCAAGTCATTGCGATATTTGGATCAACAACCTACGCATCTACATCAAATTTGAAGACTAAATCAAAGGAAAATTATAAACAGAGATTGTAACCCTACAAATTCATCATTAGAAATCTACTTTGTACATGTGTTCTTGTTTCATTCGATACAGAATTTTTGTGTTTACAAGTTTGGCATGCCCGGTGGGACATCTCCGCCTCTCATCTTTGTCTTCAAATCTGCAAGAAGCACCAAATGGCATCAAGAAAGGATCAAGTTGTTCCTATTACCAAAGTGAAGAACAAGAACATCCTTACCGCAAGTGGTGGTACTTTGGGTGTCATAACCCGAAGTAAGGTAAAAACACCCAAGGCACGAGCCCATGATCACCCTAGCCTCGCTAATGGCGCCAAGGGAAAAAAGCCTGAAAAGGTACTCTGAGTCGTTGACTTCCGATGCCGACTCAAGCAGCAGCTCGTATCCCGTAGCCATGCAAGTCATGACTACTGGTGCGACTTCAATCGAAGAGCAGTTGACACAAATGAGTGAAGCAATCGCAAGGCTGACAAGGATCATGAAGGAAAAAGACTTGCAGATTGCTATACTTGTCAACCGTCTAGAGGCATAACATGATGAAAAAGTTGACCGCAACCTAAAGGTTCATTTACAAAAGAAGGAAATTGACGAAGATGAGGAGCCTTCGATAGAAAAAGTTGAGGATAAGTTGGACAAAGCAACATCGTTCATGGGATCTCTCTTTATCCAGTAGCTGTAGGAGATGATCACTAGCACCATCAAAGTGCAGTACGAAGGGAGCTCATATAACTCCGTGCTGTACCCAAAGCCTTACTCCAAGAAGATTGATGCATTGAGGATGCCAAGGGGTTATCAGCCACCAAAATTCATGCAATTCGATAAAAATGGCAATCCCAAATAACATATTGCCCATTTCATTGAAACTTGCAACAATGCTGGGACAGAGGGAGACTACCTCGTCAAACAGTTTGTGCGCTCACTAAAATGTAACATCTTTGACTGGTACGCTGACCTCGAGCCCAAGTCTATCAACAGATGAGACTAGCTTGAAAGGGAATTCCTCAATCGCTTCTACAACATCTACCACACAGAAAGCATGTTAGAGCTGACAAGTATGAAGTAATGGAATGATGAATCTGTCGTCGACTACATCAATAGATGGCATTCATTAAGTCTGGATCGCAAAGATCGACTTTCTTAAACCTTTACATTGAGATGTGTGTTCAAGGCATGCACTGGGGGTTACATTACATCCTCAAAGGCATAAAGCCGAGAACATTTGAGGAGTTGGCAACTCGTTCCCACGACATGGAGCTGAGTATTGCCAATCATGGGAAAAAGGAACAGATCACCAACTTCAAGAAGAAGAATGTGTTCGCCTCAAAGGTATACAAGATTGGGAAGAAGCCCGTCAATGATGCTTTTACCGTTAACACTACTTCCATCAAGACCTCCTCTGCGCCTGTCAAGATTTCCTCCAAGAACAAAGCAAAGGAGATAAAGAAAGGTGAGCCTTTTCGTACCCAAGATAGGTACAAAAACACCTTGAGGGAAATGGAGTAGAAGACGTACCCTTTTCCGAACTCTGACGTGGTTGCAATGCTAGATGGCCTATTAGAGAAGAAAGTAATCGAGCTGCCTGAATGCAAGAGCTCCGAAGAGATGAATTACATTAACGATCCTAGGTACTGCAAATACCATCGTATCACGAGTCATCTGGTTGGCAAATGCTTCGTCCTCAAGGAGCTCATCATGAAGCTAGCACAACAAGGGCAAATCAAACTTGACCTTGAAGACACGACCGCAACATATACTACTACGATTGCGTTTGGATCATTCGATCCCGTGCCTCTCCAAGTGATGCTTGACCACTCTCGTCCATGCTCAAGCTACACAACACCTTCTACACAACCATCGCTAGGGGCAAGCGATCAAAATGCACCTACCGACGATGAAGAAGGGTGGACACTGATGACTTACAAAAAGACAAGGAAGCCAAAATCACGAGCCACACGGCTGAAGGTGGAACAAGGAAGCAAACACCGTCGCCGTAACAATAGGAAGCCCAAAATAGACGTAAGAGGTACTAAGCTAATGTACGTTGGGGAACATATGGAGAAAGAGCCACGCATTCTTGTCTCCTTGCACGAGTACTTCCTGAAAGATTTCTTCCAACAGTGCACTACCGTTACCTGTCAAATGGTTGAAGTGGAGATAGAAGAGCCCTCAAAAGGAAAAACTATCTCCATCGAGGAAGAAAAGACCCCCACGCCCAAAGAAAGCCTGTTGGCAACCTTTACCATTGACGAGGCATTGCGAAGAGCACTAGTAGAGGTCTTGGTAAGTCCCAATGACCACGAGGTGCAAGAAAGCAAGGACGAAGGCTTAAAGCTTCGGCCACAAGAATATGCCATGTGCTGTGCCGCCCATGATGCAATCAACATCATTGACGAAGATTTGTTGCTAAGGTTAAAGCCTCACAACTGTCCACTATTCATCTTTGGGTACGTAAGAGAGAACAAAATCAATCGCATGCTTGTGGATGGTGGATCGGCCATAAACATCATGCCAAAGTCAATAATGACCATAATCGGCATCAAGGTAGATTAACTATCCCGAAGCCACCTTCTAATTCAAGCTTTTAATCAAGGAGGACAAAGAGCAATGGGTATGATCCAAGTCAAGATGACCATTGGTGAACTCAAGTCAAGCATGTTATTCCATGTGATTGACGCAAGAACTTCCTATAGCTTGCTTTTAGGAATACCTTGGATTCATGAGAATGGAGTAGTGCTGTCCACCCTTTACCAATGCTTAAAATTCTACTAAGGAGAAGTGAAGGTGATACAAGGCGACACCAAGCCATTCACCGAAGCCGAATCACACTTCGCAGATGCTAAGTTTTACATGGATGAAGACATGGTACCCGAAAGGAAGGAGTGGCAAGCTGTGCCCAAGAAACAAGAAGGGGAAACCATGCCATCTTTAAGCAAAGATGACGATGAGTCTGCTAAACCCATAACAACCAAAAGGAGTGTGACACCCTAAAAAAGACCAAACATACCCGTCTTCCGATACATCTCCATGTCGAGAAGAAAGAATGGGTAATCCCCATTCGAATCTGGAACAAGCAAAGCCAACACACAGCTACACAAGGATGATGTAAAGTTGTTCAAGACAAAATTTTACCATAACATGGTTTCATAAAACCCTTGCCAAAGGGGGCAGAACCAAGCTCTCTTCCAACCAAGATGACCGAAGAAGGTTTCGACCTAAACGCTTACAAACTTATGTCAAAGGTTGGGTGTGATTTCGCCTCAACGACAAAGAACGTGACCTCACCGAGACTCAAAAAATGTTGAAGGAGCATGGTTACGAAGTACAACAAAGTTGGACTTGGCTTCACACCAAATACCCCCGTGAAGATTTCATGAAAAGCAAAAAATGCTAGCGCTCAACACATCAGCGTGATCGTTGAATAAGATCAATAGGAGCCTAAACCCACCCCTCGAACATCAATATTCGATAGGTTGAATCGTTCAAAACCCAAAATTTTTGCACTTGATTGCATTAATAAACAAGACCGAACTTTCATCTTCAAACGGCTTAACGCGCCAACACCCCAAAGCTCTGTTTTCGAAAGGTTGTTAAAACCTAAGAAACAAAGCAACATGACTAGCTTTCTTCCATGACGGTTGGCCTTGGAAAGACTTGAAGAAACCAAGAAGCCTTTTAGAAAGAAGAAGAGAATGCCAAAGGAAGAAAAGATCGACGGTCTAGCAGAAAAAGACGATGTTCAAAGCTCGATTCCTTCAAGGATGAAAAGCCAAGCAACCTTGGAGGTTGACACAAAAGGACAACTGAAGGTAAAGAGGTGCACCATCATCCACATTGGCCAATCTTTACGCCAACAAGCCCAAGAGGACAACAATGAATAGGAGGTCCAAGACATCTTCCACATCACAATCCAAGAAGACAAAGAAGACGAAATTCCCCAGGAAGACGTCACTGCAGCGCCACCATAACTCGAGGATGGGGGGCAAGCCATAGTTGATGATCTCAAGGAGCTTAACTTAGGTGACCACCAGACCCTAAAAAGAATAATAACAACGTTCAGTGAGCTGAAGCCAACTAGGAAAGCATACCCTGATTGGACCGACTAAGTTCATTAGTTTCCAAAGGGGGTAGGGAAGTACCTTATTTGGGGAGTGAATGACTAAGAATTTGAATTGCGTCGGGCTTTGAAGCATCTTATTGGCCTCGTCACCCTTGAATTCATCTATTTGCTTATAGATCTTGTTTATGCTCCACAAAAGGATGTACCAAGCCAATATTCCTATTTTCTTATCTTTCTTAGGATTGGGATCTTTGTAGAAAGATACGCTGTCATGATTGAATGATAAAGTAGAGTGGATTGACAATCATTTGCCAACTTTCTCATTTTCATTTTTCTAATTCACTGTAACAAGCCATTTTTCCACTTGCTTCTTGCTTAGTGAGAAACTAGCCTATCTTCGTAAGTGCACTACTAAGTGCGGACGAGATCAAAGAGTACTACCAACTGCTAATGGAGTACAAAGACGTCTTTTCTTGGACCTACAAAGAAATGCCCAGCCTTGACCCTATCATCACCGTGCATCATCTTGTAGTCAAGCTTGGAACGCGACCGATAAAGCAAACTAAAAAATATTATCGATCTGAGCTTATCCTACAAATTAAGGCTGAGATTGACAAGCTAATCGAACCAGGCTTCATTTGAGAGGTACAATACCCTAAATGGATCTCCACATCGTCATTATCCTTAAGAAATCTGGACAAATACGTGTTTGTGTAGATTTCTACGACCTCAACAATGTTTGCCCGAATGATGACTTTTTCTTGCCAATCATTGAAAGCATGGTGGACGCAACCACTGGCTACGAGGCATTGTCATTCATGGATGGCTCTTCTAGGTACAATCAAATCCGTATGGCTCATGAAGACGAGGAACTAACAGCCTTCCGCACTCCAAAAGGTATTTATTGCTACAAGGTAATGCCATTTGGCTTGAAGAACGTTGGGGCTACATATCAACGTGCAATCCAGAAGATTTTCAACGACATGCTATGCAAAAACGTAGAATGTTACATAAACGACATAGTTGTTAAGACTAAGAAGAGATCTGATCACTTGAAAGATCTACGAATGGTGTTTGACAAACTATGGTACTATAACCTCAAAATGAACTTGTTAAAGTGTGCATTTAGCTTCATTTTTGGGAAGTTCCTTGGCTTCATTGTCAAGCACCATGGCATTGAAGTGGACCAATAAAAAATTAAGGCCATTCAAAGCATGCACGAGGCAAGGAATCTACATGAGCTAAAAAGTCTACAATGACGGCTAGCCTTCCAAAGCAAGCCCTCATTAAGGATGGCTATACACGAAGGCTTGACTGAAGAGGAAAATGCAAAGCTACAACTTCAAGAGTTGGAAGCACTCAACGAAAGGAGGCTCGAAGCTCAACAACACCTAGAATGCTACCAAGCATGAATATCTAAGGATTTCAACAAGAAGGTCCGCCTAAGGTCTTTCCAAACTAGAGATCTTGTCTTGGCATTACAAAGGCCCATCATTACAACTCACAAAACAAAAAGCAAGTTCACATCAAAGTGGGATGGACCTTACGTAATACAAGAGGTCTACACCAATGGCGTCTATCTAATCATGGTGGAAGACGACTTAAAGATCAGCCCCATCAACGATAGATTCTTGAAGCATTACTACCCCTAAACCAAACAAACAATGCTTCTCGCCTACATGAGCTTAAACTACACATGGCATAATGCTAGTCGCCTGCATGAGCCTAAACTTCACATGGCACAAAGCTTCTCGCCTGCATGAGCCTAAACTGCATGACACAATGCTCCTTGTTCGAACGAGCTTAAAATGCGACACCCAATGCCCTTTATTCGCCCGAGCTTAAAAAGCGACACTCAATGCTCCTCACCCTCATGAGCCTAAATTGCATGGCACAATGCCTTTCGCCTGCACGAGCCTAAACTGCACATGACAACAATGTTTATTGTCTGCAAGAGCTTAAAAGGCGACACCCAATGTTCCTTATTCGCACTAGCTTAAACGGCGAAACTCAATGCTTCTTGCCTACATGAGCCTAAACTTCACACGGCATACTGCTCTTCGCCTGCACAAGCCTAAACTACACATGACATAATGCTCTTCACCTGCACGAGCCTAAACAACGACAAGTAATTAATTGTAAGAATTAACAGTTTTTGGGAATATAGAACAAGAAAACCCCCAAATTCTAGGGTTACAGATTATTAAAAATTCGTAAACAATGCACAAATCAAGCACTCTGAACTGAAAGATATGAAAGAATCAATAGAACCTGATGCATGAATAATGCACAAATATAATCAAGAACCCATCAATTCGACCAATTGAAAAAGATCAATAGATCACCAGAAACACAGTGCGAAGATCTCAACAAATCAATATGTGATCGGAGAAGACATAAACTGATGACCGGAGATGTCACTGAACACCGAGCACAATCAGAGAAAAGTAGCGGAAGCAGGAAGGATCGTCAATCGAAGGCGTGAGCCACTCCCGGCTCTGATACCATGTCAACAATGTAAAAGCTTAAGAACTAAGTAATTAAGAGAGAGAAAGAAGAGAGGGAATGTTTGTTAAAATTGAATATTCTCTTTCATTCAACTTGTGTAGAATAATTACGACTGTTCGTATATATACATTAGTGATACATCTCTCTACTAACCAACTAATGACACAACCAATAATACACAAACACTTGTCACAATCCTATGTGTTTGTACCATACTTGACCAATCCCGAAACTACTAAGTACCGGTCAACGTTATAAAGTCAAAGACCCAGAAGAATTTCCTTCCAACCAGGAGGCCAATCACAGCGCGACACATGTCGACATCAGAAGCCAATCATAGCGCCACACGTGTCAACATCAGAAGCTAATCACAACATGACACGTGTCAATGTCAGAATGAAACTAGAAACTCTTCTCTATAAATAGAGATCATTCTCTCACAATATTTCCTAATGTCATTTGTACTAAATCATTCACTAGTACTCATTAAAGGAGAGCTTGAACCTATGTACTTGTGTAAACCCTTCACAATTAATGAGAACTCCTCTACTCCGTGGACATAGCCAATCTGGGTGAACCACGTCCATTTACTTACTTATCCACATTAGTGACTGGAGCAAGCTAGCGAAGGTCACAAACTTAACACTTTCTGTTGTACCAAAGTCTTCGCTGATTTTGTGCATCAACATTTGGCGCCGTCTGTGGGAACGACACTTATTCCCACTATCTTCAGCTTTGCCAAGCTAGTTTCCACCATTCGTACACTCTCTTTTGACCAGGCATCGTTTTCCAACATGGGGAGCGAAGGAAGCCACAACACACATAATGACACCCCTCTTGCACCTAGTGCGAATCAACGAAAGAAGGATGGAAAGAGGGTTGCTCTTCAAGCTAAAGTCGATGAGCTAGAAGCTTAGAACAACAAGATAGCAATGAAGAATGAGGTCCTTCAGGAGCAGTATGAGAAGATCTTTGAGATGTTCGACGAAATTAGGCGTACTCAAACACGCGAGCTCGTTGCCCCTGTGAAAATCAACCATCATCTGGGTGCCCCCCAACACGGAAGGTCACCTCCCTTGGACATGGGCATCCATGATGAGGAGCGAGCTAATCATCAAAACATTGATCAACATGAGACTTCTCTCAACCCAGATGCTTCGACCTGAAGTAGAAGAAGTGGAGGAAAACACCCCATTGTAGAAGGGTTGTAAAGATCGAAAGCCATTTATCGTGACTGCCAAGACTTCCTAAAACAACGTTGAGAGAATCCCCTCCACATATGCTTGAAGATCAATGACCCAAGGGTTTATGAAAGACTCGATTCCCTCCCACGACCCAGGCCAGCTACTAATATAGGGAAGGAACGACAAGTCCCAGAGGAACATGAAGGTATGGGGGACTCTGAGGTATTCCGACAGACTTACCCTAGAAGTTAGTACGACGAGTCCAAGAAAACACCATACGCCCATGCTCAAACTTTTCTACTTTCAAGAGGAGATGGAGACTTACAAAAGGAAATTCCAGTGGTACATAACTCAACTCCTGACCCCTTTGTCCTACAGCTCATTGAAGAAGTAAACAAGTTGAAGGTCGAACGTTAGGCCGAGATACCTGATTGGAACCAACCCAGGCCTGGCCCTCTCACAAGAAGGATCCTCGACATCCCTTTCAAGTGAAGACAAACAAAAGCCTGGTTTACAACTCTATACTGGAAGGGAGGACCTAATTGAACACCTTAACCTTTTTGAGTCCACCATGGCATATCAGATGCACACCGATGAAGAGCGATGTCATTTTTTCCCCTCCACCCTCTTTGGTGGAGCTCTAAACTAGTATTGCCGTCTTCCACCTGAGACAGTAGACTCATTTGAGGAATTAAGGAAACTGTTTGTCTCTTAACACATCTTATAGACCGATCACTTTTATTTTGCAGATGACTTGTTCACTATTCGCCAGAAGCTAGACGAGTCACTACGAGAGTATGCCGGTCGCTTCGGCCATGAGTATTCTCGCTGTGCTGAGGCAGATGACAAGACCGCCTTCAAGGCCTTCACGGCAGGCCTACGTGATTGTTTCTTCAAGTACATGATCAATGCTAACACTTGGAAGACTTACTTTGAGGTAATGACACAGGCTTAGAACCACGCATCTGTCGAAGCAAGGACATACCAAGGGAACCCCTATATGGTTAACCCCTATCAGCAAATGGGAAGTGGAAGTCAAGTTCTACCAAGTGAAGAGATATTGGCCATTTAGACACCCATTGCATCATCTACTGCCTCATTTAGCTACTCGCTAAGTCACCAAACGTATCTGTCTCTTGGTAAGAGGAAGGCTTTTTACTTTCAGCAAGCCTACTACAACAAGAGGGATAAAAGTTAGTATCAAGACAACTAGGGGTGAACATACTCTCGACTATTATGAATATGGGGCCAAGCCTCACTCTTTCAAAGTGGAGGACTAGGTACTGAAGGAAATGCTATTATAAGAAGGCATACACATTACAAATGTTTTGACTCTTAACCGCTTGAGATCTTTTGTCACACAAGCCATTTGGCAAATATTTAAAGAAGAGGGAATTCAGACAACTTCTTCTGAATTTTTTGCGTTCCTAGCACTGGAACACTTGGTCTACGCTGACCTACCCTTATACTCCAACTCAGAGCTTCAACATGCGTACTTTGACACAAAGTATATGATACTAAGTGTTACAACCAACATGGTTCACATATCAAAAACATGGATCCCTTCATGCATAGCAAAACATTAATAAGCATCACTCATATCAATCAACATAAACATTATACATTCCAACACATTCATACATAAACATCATACATACCAACACATCCATACATAAGCCAACTATGCTTAGAAAGGGTTCAACATACTTTGTGTCTTCGACACTTGCTATAATGTGCCTCGACACCTTGCCCTTATTCTCACCAACAAGGTGATGAAATGTGAAGAAGGAACTCATCTTCATGCCACCAACCAGGTGATGAAATGTACAACCCGTACTCTCCTTTATGCCACCAACCAGGTGATGAAATGTACAACCCGTACTCTAATATCATTTGGCAACTTGCCACTCATGCCACCAACAGGTGGAGAAGGAACTCATCTTCGTGCCACCAACCAGGTGATGAAATGTACAACCCATACTCTCCTTCATGCCACCAATCAGGTGATGAAATGTACAACCCGTACTCTAATATTATTTGGCAACTTGCCATTCATGCCACCAACCAGGTGAAGAAGGAACTCATCTTCATGCCACAAACCAGGTGATGAAATGTACAACCCGTACTCTCCTTCATGCCACCAACTAGGTGATGAAATGTACAACCAGCACTCTAATATCATTTGGCAACTTGCCACTCATGCCACAAACTAGGTGAAGAAGGAACTCATCTTCATGCTACCAACCAGGTGAAGAAGGAACTCATCCTCATGCCACCAACCAGGTGATGAAATGTGATGAAAGGTGATGAAGGAACCCACTTTCGTACCACTAACCAAGTGATGAAAGCAACTCACCATTCATTCCACCTACCAGAAGACGAATGGTACAACTTGTACATGTGAACTCCTAGCATTCACAAATAATAAAAAACTCTCAAGCTTGACAACTCAACTAGGGGAGTACTTATACCCAACAAGAGTTATTGTCACCAACATAGTCTTATTGCAAGCCAACAACAACTTCAGTGCATGGCATACGAAGATCAAGCTATTCAGCCCTCTTGCATCTGCTTTAGACATTTCCCCTCTGTAACAATGCAAACACTATAACTCGTAGAAAGCTTCACACTCTTGATCAAGACAGTGTGAAGCGAAACCAATTTATGGTGCTAATAAGAGCTTCATCAAAGGAGTTCAACTACAATTCTTGAAAGCTTCACATACTCTTGATCAAGACAGTGTGAAGCAAAACCAATTTATAGTGCCAATAAGAGCTTCATCAATGGAGGACAACCACAATTCTCAAAAGCTTCACACACTCTTGATTAAGACAGTGTGAAGCAAAACCAATATATGGTGCCAACAAGAGTTTCATTAATGAAGGGCAATCATAATTCTCAAAAGCTTCACACACTCTTGATCAAGACAGTGTGAAGCAAAACCAATTTATGGTGCCAACAAGAGCTTCATCAAAGGAGTTCAACCACAATTCTCAAAAGCTTCACACACTCTTGATCAAGACAGTGTGAAGCAAAACCAATTTATGGTGCCAACAAGAGCTTCATCAATGGAGGGCAACCACAATCCTCAAAAGCTTCACACACTCTTGATCAAGACAGTGTGAAGCAAAACCAATTTATGGTGCCAATAAGAGCTTCATCAAAGGAGTTCAACCACAATTCCCAAAAGCTTCACACACTCTTGATCAAGACAGTGTGAAGCAAAACCAATTTATGGTGCTAACAAGAGCTTCATCAATGGAGGGCAACCACAATTCTCAAAAGCTTCACACACTTTTGATCAAGATAGTGTGAAGCAAAACCAATTTATGGTGCCACCAAGAGCTTCATCAATGGAGGACAACCACAATTCTCAAAAGCTTCACACACTCTTGATCAAGACAATGTGAAGCAAAACTAATTTATGGTGTCAACAAAAGCTTCATCAATAGAGGGCAACTACAATTCTCAAACCTTCGAGGCAAATTTAAGACTGTTCGAAGCAAATTCAATTTATATGGTTCATCCAAACCTTCGACTACTACAAGGTGTGGCTTGCATCACAATCTCTTGCTCAACAGTGTGGAAGCAAAATTTGTATATGTTGTCTCTCCCACATTTTCAAATTTCTAGTTTCCCAAAAAAAGAAAAAAAAAGAAAAAGGGAAATTCAACAAAGCTTCATCAATGGATGACAACTACAAATTCTCAAAAGCTTCACACTATCTTGATCAAGATAGTGTGAAGCAAAATCAATTCGTGGTACCCAACTAAGCTTCACCAACAAAAGCTTTATCAATGGAGGACAACTACAAATTCTCAAAAGCTTCACACTATCTTGATCAAGATAGTGTGAAGCAAAATCAATTCATGGTACCCAACAAAAGCTTTAACTCCAATGCTTCACCTACAAAGCTTCAACTTTAAAGCTTCACCTACAAAAGCTTCACCCACAATAGTTTCACTTACAAAAGCTTCACCCATAAAAACTTCACCCACCACAAAAGCTTCACCTACAAAAGCTTCACCCATAAAAGCTTCACCCACCACAAAAGCTTCACCCACCACAAAAGCTTCACCTACAAAAGCTTCACCCACAATAACTTCACCTACAAAAGCTTCACCCATAAAAGCTTCACCAACAAAAGCTTCACCCACCACAAAAGCTTCACCCGCAAAAGCTTCACCTACAAAAGCTTCACCCATAAAAGCTTCACCAACAAAAGCTTCACCCACAAAAGCTTCACCCACAAAAGCTTCCCCCACCATAAAAGCTTCACCCACAAAAGCTTCCCCCACCACAAAAGCTTTACCAACAAAAGCTTCACCTACAAAAGCTTCACCTACAAAGCTTTAACACAAAAGCTTCAGCTACAAAAGCTTCACATTATCTTGATCAAGATAGTGTGAAGCAAAATCAATTCATGGTACCCAACAAAGCTCAACCTTAAAGCTTCACCTATAAAGCTTAATATATATATATATATATTCAAAAATTCAAAAATTCAAAAATTCAAAATTCAGAAATTCGAAAATTCGAAAATTCAAAAAAAAAAAAAAAATTTCCTAGGCCTCCTCTTCTTTGGGCCTAACAACTTTCATAACAAATATATATGAAGGAGGAGTTTTGGGCTATCACTTAGAAAGGAAAATGGTGAAGTTTTGTTACTTTGGAAACTTGGCTACTAGCAAGACACCTCATTCGTCAACTCCCTCGACCGGAGACTTGAGGGACTCCTACCATATGCTACTGCACCTTGATACTCGGAAGTATCACGACCACTCAGTGACTTGGATTTTTTCAAGTCTCCAATCGAGAAGTTTTCCTCACTAGGGAAATTAAGGAAGCACTACCTCAACCTATATGCTTCACTCACAAAGCTTCAACATACAAGATTCAACAAAAGGAAAAATTCAAAGAACTTAGTGAAGAAGGCCTTGGTGTATTTAACACAATACGTTGAAATGAAGCAAAGATTGTTTATTGATATCTCCGATAAGTTACAAATATGTACATATACATGAATCAAAATAAACAAACAAGAGAGAGCCTTCACAAAGGTTGCTCAGGAGAAATCTTAGCAGTCGGCAGAGCCCCAGAAAGAGGAGGCACCAGAGGGTGATTATTCGAAGCCTTAGTACTAGGCAGAACCCCAGAAGGAGGAGGCACCAAAGGTTGATCATTAGGAGCTTAATTACGCGGTACAACCCTAGAAGACGAAGGCAATAAATGCCTTTGAAACAAACCCACAAACCTCTGATGATCAAGTAAAATCTGACCATCAGATTTCTGCAGTTGGTCGAGCTTCCTCTTCATGTTTGTAGCATAGTCATGTGTGAGCTTGTGCAACTGTTTATTCTCATGCTTGAGCCCTCTGATCTCCTATTTGAGACTTATCACTTCAGCCGCCAATGATTCAACTTGGTGGGTTCGAGCAAATAGGCGTTGGGCCATATTAGACACAGAACCTGCACATTGAACACTGAGAGCTAGAGAATCCTTAATAGCCAACTCATCAGACTGTTTGGAAAGTAGTCTGTTATCTTTGGGAGTGAGAAGGTTCCTGGCCACCACCGCATCGGTCATATCATTCTTCATCACAGAGTCCCCAACGGTAAGAGGACCATTAGGGGATAAGAAGGATGGGCGCCATATGTTGTCTTGAGAAGGCATGGCTGCCTCTTCACCAAAGTTCAAGTCAAAACGATGGTCGGATGGGCCAGACATTCTCAGAAATGATGAAGGAGAAATGAGGTGCAATAAATCTCTGAAGCAAGGGGAAAATTCCTACAAGCAATAACTCTCTGAATGTACTTCTTGTACATAATTGGTGCCCTTATAAAAGAAAGGGCAACAGGGCCATTGGTTCAAAAATCAAAGAGGCACCACTATCTGGATTCCGAAGAGGCACCACTTTGCACACGCAACATCAGCTCCTCGGGTACCATAGATAACTTTGCCAAAGATCTCTGACAAAGTTTAGACACATAAATTTTGAAGGTCCAGATACCCTACTATTACCCACAAGGGTAAAGGAACAACACCACTGCTTGATAACTAGAAAGTCCCAATGTGTGTCAACCTCCGTGCTCCGTGGCAAGGCAGACTAGCAAAAATGCCCAACCTTTACTCACATTCGAGAAAACACTCCCAACAAGATTGCTTGCTTAAAAATCGAAGAGGCACTACTCTCTGAATCTCGAGAGCCAGACTCCCAACATGATTACTTTCTAAAAAATTGAAGAGACACTGCTATCCGAATCTCAAGAGTCAGACTCTCAACAGGATTGCTTTCTCAAAAATTGAAGAGGCACTGCTCTCTGAATCTCGAGAGCCAGACTCCTAACAGGATTACGTGCTCAAAAATCGAAGAGGCACCACCCTCCGAATCTCGAGAGCCAGACTCCCAACAGGATTACTTTCTAAAAAATCGAAGAGATACTACTATCCAAATCTCAAGAGTCAGACTCCCAACAAGATTGCTTTCTCAAAAATTGAAGAGGCATCGTTCTCTAAATCTCGAGAGCCAGATCCCCGACATGATTGCTTGTTTGAAAATCGAAGAGTCATCGCTCTCCGAACTTCGAGAGCCAGATTTCCTTGGATAAAGCTTATCTGCATTCTTCACATGCAACATCAGCTTTCCAGATACCACAGACCACTTTTTCAAAGTGCTCTGACAAAGTTAAAACACGTGAAGCTTGCAGCTCCCACTACATTGCTATGACCAAGAAGGGTAAAGGAATAACACTACTACTTGTTGTTAGGGAGACTCCTATATATGTCGACCTCCATCCTCCACAACTAGGCAAACCTGCAAATAAAAAAAAATCTCAACTTTTCTTCACATCCGAGAGAGTACTCTCAACAGAGTCTCTCGAAATACTCAGCTTCTTTTCCTCCCGATAATACCTCTACAAATAAGCCACACCAGAGCAAGAGTATCTCATATGATCAGGGTTAAAAGCAAGAGTATCCCATACCATGTTTTTTCCCTGTCTTTTCCTTTGACCTTGTTCTTACCTATAAAATAAGGAGAAAGAGAGCAGTCAGTCAACACTTGGAATCAAGCTTTCAGTCAGGAACTGACTGCCTGGAACCCTTTGCCTAATTACTTACCTGGTATTGCTCTCGAGTACTCATCTTCAACATCTTATGCTTCTAGAGAAGATACCACATCTGCCTGAGGAACAGATAGGGTAAGTGAGAAGGATACAAGGAAGCATGTGGAGACAAGCGTAACAAAACATATGCCGATACATCCACTACTTTGCCAACATCAAAAGTATCCCATCTTATCAGGGTCGAACGTACTCTAGATTTGATGGATTGTTTTGACCCTCAAATTCTTGAGTCGGCCTTATACTCTGGAGGAAACCAGAAAACCCTCTAGCCCAGTTCAAGAATAAGCATGTGGAAAGTTACTTCTTCAAAAACAAAAGTATCTCATATCATCTTTTCTCCATTTGCTTCTCCTTGTCCTTGTTGCTGTTTACGACACAAGAGAAGGAGAAGAATCAAACGGAAGTCGAAGTTGCACCTTCGATCCAGGTTGCTTGCTTGGAAGTCTGATTGCTTACCTTGTCTGTTACCTCCTTCGGCAAATCTCCTAGCTCGCCGACTTGGGGGAATCCTACGATAGGGTTTGTATCGCATTGCACCAAGCCCAAAACTACAAGTAAGCTTCAAGTGAAATTGATACATTACCTTGTGCATCTTCATCGGTTAAAGATACCACCCCTGGATGGAGGAAAAATACTTCTAGAGAAGATGCCACATCTACATATGAGACAGATAAGGCAAATGAAAATGTACCACACTTTGGTACTTAGAAGTTTCGTGATTACTCAATAGCTTGGATCTTGCAAGTCCCCAACCGAAGAGCTTCCTTCACTCGGGAACTTAGGGGAGCACTGTTTATACCATACTTGACCAATCCTGAAACTATTGAGCACTGGTCAACGTTATACCGTCAAGGACCCAGAAAAGTTTCCCTCCAACCAGGAGGCCAATCACAGCGCGACAAGTGTCGACATCAGAAGCCAATCATAGCGCGACACATGTCAACATTAGAAGCCAATCACAACACGACACGTGTCAATGTCAGAATGAAATTAGAAACTCTCTTCTATAAATAGAGATCATTCTCTTAAAATATTTCCTAATGTCATTTGTACTAAATCATTCACTAGTACTCACTAAAGGAGAGCTTGAACCTTTGTACTTATTTAAACCCTTCACAATTCATGAGAACTTCGCTACTCCGTGGACGTAGCCAATCTGGGTGAACCACGTACATCTTGTGTTTGCTTCCCTGTCCCTATCCATTTACTTATTTATCCACACTAGTGACCAGAGCAATCTAGCGAAGGTCGCAAACTTAACACTTTTTGTTGAACCAAAATCTTTGCTGATTTTGTGCATCAACACTATGCACTCATAATCTTATCAACTTTGTCAAAATAGCTCAAATCTATCAAAATAACCCTTCCATCATAAAGACTATATGTGGGCTGTAGTCAAGGCCAAATAATATTTTAGAAACAGCATATATTAAGACTTGGCAGGCAACAAGGTAATAATGCGAACTTATGCCGAGCTTTCCAATAGCTTTGTACGAAGAGTAAAATGTAACCTTCATATAGATGTAGAAACTGAGCAGGGTTTAAGAAAACTCAAACGAATTTTGGATATACCTTTGCATATATCAGATAAAAAACACCTTGATAGAAAGTACATCACATCTTGGTATTTTACCGGGAAAACAAAACCACAACTCAAAGAGTTGAACCCATCCAAGACTAGTACTTGAAAACTTTGAAACTATGTAGCTAGCTACATTGTGGCTTAAAACTGATAACTAATTTACATGTTGTTCGTTACAAGACCTATTCAGTATACCAGAAAGCATGAACAACCACATGTCACATGTTTATATTCTCATTTAGCTTAGCAGCTGCCATCACCGACACTACTGCTCCATCAGGACGTGTTCCCATATTCTTTCGCAGCTCAGCACTCACAATCACTACACCATCCTGTCTTGTCGCAGCCTTGTCCGAGGGCAGCTTTGCAGCTGCACCCTTCAGCCATGAACCAAAAAACACCTCATCAAACACCTTACAAACTATATAAAGCAAAATACATAAAACTCCACAATCAATATGCCTAATGATAGACTTGCTGACAATATATCAATGAGCTTGATCTTGTCCTGCTCCCTCTCAGTCCCAGCATTGTACGCTGCAGCGGCTTGAGCCATTGCAGCCAGCCAACCCGAGCTTATCACATTGCTACGTGTAACTCTCACTTCAACAGCCTGAATGACCGCAACATCGTTTTGATCAATTGGCCTGTCGCCTACTATTTGGGCCAAGGCTTCTAGTGCTTCACCTATGGTGATTGAGTTCTGCTGCATGAACCCTCCCGCTGTTGCCTGATCCAACCGGGTAGGCTGCACGTGCTGCCCAACCACCAAACCACATCCAAACACACAAAGGAAAAGGGTCACCACCTTTATATCCATAACAACATATATAGGTTGCACGGATAACACAATGGCCACATTGAGAGCCATCATAAGTTATGTTTTTTACGATGTCAAACTATACTACTAGGAAAAATAGCAGAACGATCAATTCAACTTACAACATACATGTTAAATTAATACTGATGTTGATGCACAAAACCAGAGGGGTCTTGGAACAACGTAAATCCGACCGTGAATTTGCAAAAAAGTAAATAACATAAGATGTATCATGGTTCACCTCAATGTTTGGGCTACGTCCACATTGATATTGTATTTCTCTGTTTGTGAGAGGATTGTGAGAGAGAGAGGGTGAGAGCCTCTAAGGGTCAGAGTGAGGCTTCTCATGGCCTAAGAATTGGCCTCCCCCAATTGTGAGGGTGAAGGGTCCTTTTATAGAATAAGAACTCCTCACTTATTACATATTTGCCCATTCCTTTATTACATAATTACATTTAAGTCCCTTGAGTATTTATACGAGGTCTAAATACGAGGCCCTAAATATGGTATAAACAGTAGTCCCCCAAGTCTTAAGTCAAGAGAGTCTTTTGGCTGGAGACTTGAAATTCAGTCCATGTGTGGGCCGAAGTAATTAGATGTTGTTTTGAACTTAATGCTCGATATAAGGCGGTGCTCAATCTGAAATGATGCTCAACTAGAAGTAGCACATGCAGCGAGGCTGCTTGGCTCGTGGCTTATGTTGCCTTGGTTGGCTCGGCTTGTGGCGATTGAAGGTGAGGGAGTCCCTTTTATAGAATAAAGGCTTACTCCTCAATACATGAATGATGGGCTAAGAGTGATGTTCGCGGCGAGGCGGTTGCTCAGCTGGTGGTAATGCTCTCTAATGAAGGTGAAGGAGTCCTTTTTATAAAGTAAGGGTTCGCTCCTCAGTACATGAATAATGGGTTAGGAGTGATGCTCGCGGCGAGGCGGTTGCTCAGTTGGCAGCGATGCTCTCTAATGAAGGTGAGGGAGTCCCTTTTATAAAATAAGGGCTCGTTCCTCAGTACATGAATATGGATGCTCTCTAATGAAAGTGAGGGAGTCCCTTTTATAAAATAAGGACTCGCTCCTGAATACATAAATAATGGGCTAAGTCCCCCAAATATTTTTCATAAGGCCCAGTTGAGGCCTAATATATGGTACATATTGTAGTCCCCCAAGTCTTTGATCAATAAAGTCTGTTGGCTGGAGACTTCAAATTGAATCCATGTATGGGCCGAAGTGGCGGTTGTTCGGATGCGGTATTTGTATACCCTGCACTGAAGCTTTGTGGGTGAAGCTTTAAAGTTAGAGCTCTATAAATGAAGCTTTCGAAGCTGGAGCTTTTGTAAATGAAGCTTTTGAAGCTCGAGCTCTGTAAATGAAACTTTTGAAGCTAGAGCTCTGTAAATGAAGCTTTTGAAGCTAGAGCTCTGTAAATGAAGCTTTTGAAGCTGTTTGACATGAGTGATGCTCATGAATGTTTATGTTGATTGGCATGAGTGATGCTCATGGATGTTGTCATGAGTGATGCTCATGAATGTTAACATGAGTGATGCTCATGAATGTTAACATAAGTGATGCTCATGAATGTTGACATGAATGATGGTCATGAATGTTTATGTATGATTGTCATGAGTGATGCTCATGAATGTTTATGTATGAATGACATGAGTAATACTCATGTATAATTTAGAGTACTGGGCGTACTTTTGATCACTTGGTTAGTGGCATGAAGGAGAGTACGGGTTGTACATTTCATCACCTGGTTGGTGGTAATAATGACAGGTTGCCAAATAATTGTGGAGTACTAGGCGTACTTTTGGTCACCTGGTTGGTGATAATAAAGGGTTTGGCTCTTTTGGGCATATGGGCATTCGCCCTCCACATGACATTGCAGGCCATTATTTTGGGCTTTTTCTTTTTTTACCCTCTGATGGGGTTTATACATATTACCCTCTGATGGGGTTTATACAGATGTTTCCGAAAGATAAGGAAAATAAATTACATCATTCTAGTGGGGTGTTTATTCCTTGCTTTTGCTTTCTCTTTTTCTTTCGTTTTCTGTTTTGCTTTTGCTTTTCCACCACTCTCTCTGTCTCTTCACCTGGCAGACAAAATGAATCGTAATCATATGAAAATTTTTGCTTTTCTTCTTTTCTCTTTTCCTTTTCTTGATCTCCCGACTCCTTCTCTGTCCACCCATGTTGCTTTGCAAGGTCATCTTTTGCTTTTCTTGACAAATGATTTCACATGGCTGTGACTGCTCCTTCCTTGCTCTGGGTCCTCATTTTACGCTTTAATGTATGCTTGGAAGATTGCCTCTCAATCCTCATCGCTGGGGTATCCATCCATGAGCTAAATGTGTACAGTGACAAAACCAAGAGCGAACACAAGAGGGCCCACCGAGTCGGAGAGCAGTCGGATTCTTCAGCCCTGATTTCTCGTTCATCTCCTGTGATCTTGTAATAGCCTTGATGTGTGAGTCGGTCGCGGCGAGTGCTGTTGGTGTCTTTGTACCTGCAATCATGGGGCTGTTTGCTCTTGCTCCGAAGCTTCTTTGACATTGGACGCCATAACCTCCGAAGCTTCTTCCCGAACAAAAAGATATATATAAACATCTAAACTATCTTTGATTTATATCGCTGGTCTTCCTATCTATAAGAAAAGAAAATGTTAGCTCGGGAAATAAATAAATTCAAAAAATGCCTTCATGTTATCATCTTATTCTCACACACAGTCCACAGTGCTTTCTGCCAAAAACAGACAAATGCTATTTTAAAAAGGACGAAGAAAAATGAAATATATATGCAGCTTTTAATTCTGGTGTGTTGTTCATAACCGTTGTGGATCAGATAAGTTATCAATCAGTGATCAGTGCATTATACGACCAAGTGTAAGTGGAAATGCTGCCACACGCCGCCTCCCTTGTCGACCAATGCATGCATATTGCTGGGGTAGAGAGATCGACACCACCTTGAACAAATGGCCCAGTTCCTAACCTCCAGTTTGCCAGGAATGAGAGAGTAGGTGTTGGGTCGCATGTTGAACAGGATGCGGCTGAATTCTCGGACCGCTGTCTGGATGTCGGCCCCCATGGCCAGAGGCATGAAACCGTGGACCCATGCCTCATAATTGCCCTCCATTGCCGAAAACATCTTCTCAATCTCCTCCTGTTCGAATCCTCCATGGTATTCTCGATCGTTCAGAAACCTCGGGGAAGCACCGGTGAGCACGAGCTTGGAGAAAGGTTCGGGGCGACGGACTAAGGCGAGGATACCGATCATGGCGGAGACGTTGACACGTGCCAAATGTTGATGGCGTCAAACGGACAAGAGCAGCTGAGAGATCTCGATCTTCAACGGCAAGATGGACAAGAACAACGTCTATGGTGTTGTGCTTGTCGGAGGATACACCTGTATTCCTAATCATGTCTTGATGCATGCTGAGAGATCCCGATCTTCAAAAAAGGAAAGAGAATGAGGACTTAAAAAAAAAAGAAAATCGAGACTCTTTGGGGCTGTTTTAGGGGATGACATGATAGCTTTGTGTTTGTGGGGGTTTTCTGGGGAAGCCTAAGGAGGTTCTGGGTTTTGTGGATTTTGCAGTGTTGATTTTGTAGATTTTGCAGATTCACGGCGGAGACGAAAAATGAAAGAGAATCGACACAACTTTTCGTATCAATTTCCACAGACGGCGCCAAATGTTGATGCAAAAAACCGGAGGGGTCTTGGAACAACGTAAATCCGACCGTGAATCTGCAAAAAAGTAAATAACACAAGATGTATCGTGGTTCACCTCAATGTTTGGGCTACGTCCACATTGATATTGTATTTCTCTGTTTGTGATAGGATTGTGAGGGAGAGAGGGTGAGAGCCTCTGAGGGTGAGAGTGAGGCTTCTCATGGCCTAAGAATTGGCCTCCCCCAATTATGAGGGTGAGGGGTCCTTTTATAGAATAAGGACTCCTTACTTATTACATATTTGCCCATTCCTTTATTACATAATTACATTTAAGTCCCTCGAGTATTTATACGAGGTCTAAATACGAGGCCCTAAATATGGTATAAACAACTAATATTTTAAAATATGAACATAATAATGTTGACCTTAAAAGATACAAAGCTTACATGGCGCGCAAGTCAAGTAACTATGAGCTAACTATGTCCTCTAGTGAATGGGTGCATGTCAACTTGTGGTCGAGCTCGGTTGGGCGAGTAGAATAGATGTAGTGATAGTGTCGACGAATGCACTGATGACTTCTACACTTGAGTGACTAATGAAGGAACACCTCTCATCCTAGGGTTCTGGAATGTATAGACAAGGTTGATTAATTCACTGTGAAGTTCATGATCTTTTGCATTGGGTTTGGTTGTTTCAACTATATTCATGAGAATATATAGGCGTCGAATCAGTATCAGGCTATATAAGCAAAGGCACTCAAAGGAGATGAGTGTATTTATGGTGAACACAGTTCGACTGTCTGGATGCCTACTATGAAATGCACATGAGAGTAACCAATCATAAAACACCTCACTTCGTTGGGGCTAATGAAGTGAGCTTTTTAGGCAAAAGAATTGAAAACTCTTCGTCAACCAAAACTTGAAACAAGAATATAGAATCTCGCCTCGTAGGATTTGAACCTACGATCGACATCGGATTTTAGAGAGTCACGTTTTACTTAACTGAACTAAGAACACTTTATAACAAATATTTTGTAACCCCAATTTATCTTGAATATATATATTCTAGTAAAGAAAAATTTAATATATTTAATTATGTACACCAATTTTATTAATTGATCTCAATTGATCCCTCATTACTGCTCATAAAATACGTAATAGGTAGGGATGATAGGACTTGAACCCGTGACAGTTTGTACTCAAAACAATAACCATCCAACCAGAAGCAGTGTTGTTTACTTGTCTAAACTGAGGATGCTCCTAAATCGCCTGATTCTACATCTCCAGTGCTTTTTCTTATCCAAAATAAAGATGTCACCGATTGTCACACTACAAGAAAACAGGGAATATGTGACAGAATTTATGGTGGCGCCCAAAAATTCGTCATATATTAGGAGAATAAGTGAGGAGACTTTAGAAAGCGTCACATAAAAACTTTCGCGGGACCAAGATGATTTTTTAGATTGTATGCATCACATATGACTTTCAGATTCGCCACATATCAATGGGTGGGAAATTTTACTGCCCATATGAAAGTTTATTTGTGACAAATTATAGAATGCGTCACATAATGTTAAATAATATGACATACGCGATTGTGAGGCTAAAGATGTCTCACTGATATTATATATATAATTATTCATAAAAGCCAAATATTAAAACTTAAAATAAAATAATTGAATCTTTCTTTTAATCTTCCACAGAGTCATCCTTCCTTTGGTTTTCTAAACAAAGAGAGTACCTACTCTCACTTCGTCACTTTTCGCCCCACCCCTTCATCTCCCTCTTTTGAGCTCATGTGGTTGCCATTATCGGTGGCCACCCATCTCCCTTTCATCTCCCACAAATCACACCCTTTT
The DNA here is from genome assembly GCA_033882615.1 of Malus asiatica. Classification (NCBI taxonomy): domain Eukaryota; kingdom Viridiplantae; phylum Streptophyta; class Magnoliopsida; order Rosales; family Rosaceae; genus Malus; species Malus asiatica. Next base: position 1,765,999 of record JAOVFK010000018.1, read on the forward strand.
TTCCCCATTGCACTCCAATTTGCCTCACTGTCCTGAGTCACTCTCCTCAACACCCAGATACTTGCATCTAACTTGGTGGCTGCAATTGGGCAAGGTCTTACCTCATCTTAATTTTGTTTTAGGTTATGCACATAATTAAACTTTTGTTTGAATGAACTATGTCAATTTCTAAACTTGTAACCCTAAAATCCAAGATTTTATTCTCCCAAATTCCAAATCATAAATCAGATATCGTTGGCCTTTTTTGGTTGAAAGATAATGCTAGCCTTTGATTATTGTCTTAAAGTTTTATTATTCTACTTATTTGATTGAATCCTTATCAGTTTCAGTATTTATAGTTTTGATCACTTATCTTGTCTAGTAATGGGCCTTAAAATTTCATGATGGTGTTGGTTCCATGTAGTGCTCGTGATTGCTATTCGGTGGATGATTGTATGAGGCTTTCCTTATTTTCTTAATGGTGTTTGTTCAGAACGTTTTCATGAAAGCTACACAACTATTGCAGCTGCTGTAGCTTTGATTCTTAGAGCTATGACAATGACAAGAAAATGGCTTGGATAATCAACTGAAATATATATATATAACAAAAAAAAACACTATTATCATTTAAGCATGCGCATGACTTTAACATTTATAGCATCACAAACTTGTATTTGTAGCTTTCTAGCAACTTATTTTAGTCGTCGTCTGAATGATAGGCTTGTTTGGACCAGGTGTTTGGATTATCTTGTGCATTGCTTGTAGGCTTAATATAATAGGTTTCACATTGGCTTTATATGTTTGACATTGCAAACTTGTGGGCTTGATATTTGCTTGTATGCTTCATTAGTGCTAGCAGACTTTCTTATAAAACAAGTACAATAACTTGGCATATGTGAATGTCATGAATTTCTTATGATAGCGAGTATAATTTGGCATGTTAGCTGAATGCCTCTTCTTTCTTCCTTCCGGAAGGAGAGTGAATGAGAGTGAAGAAGAAGATTTAGCCTTCAAGTTCAAATGGATGTTCCACCATTGGGGGTGGTGAAAGGAGGGCCCCAATTGGTAGAAAAAAGAAAAAAAAAACCCGCAACCCCTTGGGGTTATCTTGCACTTGGAAGAAGTAGAAAAAAAAAAGAATAAATAGTGATAATTTGATTCTTATTTGATTTGGGAATCAGGCACAATGAATTGAGAAAAAGTCAGTTTGTAATGATATATGGTCACTATGGAATTGGAAAATGGTGGTTAATAACAGGATAGTTATGGTAGGTAAGGAGTATTCTTGTACTTGGTGATTCGCTTGGATTGCATGGGATGGCACGAGTGCAGAAGTATAGTTTTGCATATTTGTTTTTTACCATCAGAGTATTTTAATTCTCACTCTCTCATTAGCAACAAAACAAACCCTTGAGCTATATGTGGTGTGTTTTGCTGTGTGTTTTCAGGGAATCAGCACGGAGGAGAAGATACATTTTACAATACTTTGGAGAATGGAACGATCAGGTACCAATCTATATACTTTTTATTTATTTATTAATGCATACAATATTTGGAGTTTTAGGATACAAATGTTATTAATTCTGTCACTTTAATAATATCATATGGCTTTTATGTATACCACACACACATCCTACGAAAGACATGTATCCTATCTTGTTGAAATTAATATATCTTTTCCTCGTTTATGTAAATTCCATATCTAGATACTTGAAATTATTTTAATCTAAAACATATAGTGTTTAAAAAATAAGTCTTAGTAAGTTAATATTGTGTTAAAATACAATTGGACATCATGGACAGACAATGGATTTGTAATCGAAATCTCCTTAGTTTGGAATATAGAGAAGGGGTCAAGTCATTCATTGACGTTGCTTGTCACCATGTAAACCAAAATAATCAGATATCATGTCTTTGTAAAGTTTTCCATAACATATTTTTTCATTCTGTTGAAGATGTTTATTTTCATTTGTTGAATTCCGGTATGGATATGAATTATGATACATGGATATATCATGGGGAGCGAATCCATCAAGTGCAAGGACAAACTTCAGGATTTACGAATGACGAGCAAACTAGTAATCCTAATGGCAACGTGGTCAACATGATTGATGATGCATTTCAAATATTGGATGATAATGATGATGATGAAGATACAATGGGTTATCGAGATACATTGTGAAGTGGTGAGGTGACTAATGCTCATAAGGTAATTTTTAATAATTATGAGAAGTTGCTTCATGAAGCTCAAATGGAACTATACCCTAGATGCAATGAATATACAGTTTTGACCTACATTGTGGAATTAATTCACGACAAAGTTGATAACCATATGACCGATGGGACACTTGATAAGATGTTAGTAATGATGAAGAAGATGTGTCCCCAACCCAACCACGTTCCTAAATCATTCTATGAGTGTAAAAGATATTGAGAAGTCTTGGATTGGGGTATGAAAATATCCATGCTTGTTACTACAACTGTGCATTGTTTTATAAAGAACATGAAAAGAAAGATAGATGTCTAGTGTGTAATGAGCCAAGGTATAAGGCTAGTGCTTGTAAGCAAAGAAAGAAAGTTCCGAGAACAGTATTATGGTATTTTCCACTTAAACCAAGGTTGCAAAGGTTGTTCATGTCAAGACATACAAGCAAAGACATGAAGTGGCACAAGGATAAAAGAGTCAATGATGTGAACACAACGAGGCATCCAACAAACTTTATTGCTTGGAAAGAGTTTGACAAAATGTACCCTGATTTTGCTTGAGACCCACGAAATGTTAGATTGGGCCTGCAACTGATGGGTTTAATCCTTTTTCGGATATGAGCAAGCCTTGTAGTATGTGGCCAGTTGTTTTGTTTCCGTAAAATTTGCCCTCATGGAAATGTATGAAAAAGCCATTCTCTTTTCTCACCTCATTAATTCCTGGACCTAATGCACCTGGAAATGAGATTGATGTATATTAGAGTCCATTAATAGATGAGCTTAAGGAATTATGGGAAAGTGGCGTTCAAACTTATGATAAGATGACTACATGTACTTTTAATTTGCATGTAACTATGATATGGACCATCAATGATTTTCCTACTTATGGAAATTTATCAGGTTGGAGCACTCACAGTAAGTTGGCATGTCTAGTATGTAATGACGATGGGTCGTACACCAAGCTGAGAAGTAAGTATTGTCATATTGGACACCGTCACTATTTACCAATGAATCATTCATGGCGGAAGAATACTGCACTCTTTAATAGTCGTCGAGAGATGAGAAATCGTCCGAGAGATTTCTCAGGCGAGGACATACTTGATCAATTATATTATATTGTTCCTCGCAAGTTTGGTAAGCATCGTGATAATAAAACAAGAAGATGAAGCAGAATGTTGAAGAATTAAACTAGACAAGGAAGAGTATTTTTTTCGAGTTGGAATATTGGTCGAAATTGAAGATTAGGCATAATCTTGATGTCATGCACATTGAGAATAACATATTTGATATTTTGATTGGGACATTGTTGAATACAGAGAAATCAAAGGACATACTCAAGGTGTGGATGGATTTAAAAGACATGAATATCAGGGAAAGTTTGCAATTGGAATTGAATGAAATAATAAATTGGATAAGCCACCAGCTCAGTATGTATTAAAGCCTTCCAAGAGTAAAGATTTTTTTGCAATGGTTGCAATCAATTAAATTTCCTGATGATGGGTCATCCTCGGAAAGTTGTGCAGAAGATTCAACATAGGCATGTTTGGGATGTTCTTGAGAAAGATGATGATGATAATGATGACGAAGATGATGATGAGTATGAGCATGAAACTGATAATTCAATACGGCCAGTTTAAGATGACAATGATAAATGTACTATATCATTATGCAGAGAAGAAATTGATCCAGAATCAATTGATGTTGACGAAGAGATTCAAAGAATGCTTGGTGTAATGGGGCAACAAATGGATGAGGTGGAGGCAGAGACAAATAAGGAGGAGGAAGGGGAGAAAGATGAGGAGGATGAGGAAGAGGAGGATGAGGACTTGTTATTTGGAAACAATGAAGATGGTGAAACAATTGATACATATAGTGATTATGATTAATGATTTTGGTGAGATTCATGCATGATACGTTAATTTTAATATTCTAAAATAAAAAGGATTGTATGCTATGCTTATAATGTAAGATTATTTTGTGTTGTTATTGTGTTCTATTATTTTGTGTTGTTATTGTGTTCTAACTTATGTCTTTTCTTTATTTAGATGCCAGCTCTAACACAAAAAGGAAAAAGGGTGATGGATTGCACACCACCTCTTCCAAATGATGCACCTGTACCACCAACTCCATCACCACCACGACCCCTATCACCATCACAGTCACCTGAAGAACTAGCAAACAATAACCCAAGTATAAAAATATTAAATGAGAACTCTTTGTAAATATTTATCTTAGTAAAGTTGTCACAAATCTTGCCAAAGTAATGTATTTTTTGTTCAACTATCTGCATTATCAGCTCCAATGTAGCGAGGAAAGAAGGTGAAAATGGTGAGGGATCGCACACCACCTTCTCCAAATGATGCACCTGTACCACCAGCTCCACCACCACCACTACCATCACCATCACCTGAAGAACTAGTAAACAATAACCCAAGTATAAAAATACTAAATGACTAGTAAAGTTGTCACAAATCTTACCAAAGTAATGTATTTGTTGTTCGACTATCTGCATTATCAACTCAATGCAGTGAAGAAAGAGGGTGAAAATGGTAAGGGATCGTACACCTCCTCTTCCAAATGATGCACATGTACCACTAGCTCCACCACCACCACCACGACCCTCATCACCATCATAATCACCTGAAGAACTAGCAAACAATAACCCAGGTATTAAAATTCTAAATGACAACACTTTATAAATATTTATTATACTAATAATGTTGTAAATCTGGTCAAAGTAATGTTCCTTTGAATTAGATAACAGGGCATCTACATATGTAAATATCATGTACAACCGTACAATCATTCATCATGATAAGACATAAGAATTAGATAACAGGGCATCTACATATGTATATATCATGCACAAGTATACAATCAGATAATCAAACTAACATCAATGTACCTATGGATGTAATTATGTTTATGAATGGACTTAATAGCTAGGACGGTTTCCCCAATATAAAATCTAGCTTCATCTTCCGTCAATGTATCCTTACGCATCAATAAAGTCATCATATCCCCACCAGGAAGATATTCCGTAATTAGATACAAGTACTCTTCATCCTGGAACAAACAATAGAGCTTGTAGATACAATTATTGTCAACCTTAGCAAGTAGATTCCTCTCAGCTTTCACATGTTCCACCTAAACAAAAAAAACACCAATTGTACGAAGCCTAGGGAAGAAAAACTTAGATTAAAAAATAAGGTATGAAAAAGTGTATACTTGGCCTCTCCGAAGCATCTCTGATTTCTTAAGCTTCTTCATTGCATATACGTGACCAGTTGCCTTCTCCCTATAGATTCTAACCTGTCTCAGAAAAAGGAATAGGTCAGATGTTGTAAGGCATACATAATGCATCAAGGCCACTTTTATTTCTCAAGATGAGTTATATATGCCAAAATTAGTCAAGATCAGTGAAGAAAATATCGATAATATCGGCGAAATATCGCCGATATTATCGTTTTTTTGGGACCCCGATATTTTATTAACTATCCAACTTGTTTTCGGCAGAATATCGCGATATTATCGATAATATCGATAATATCGCGATATTTTCGAAACTATCGCGATATTTGGTATGGAATCATCGGAGAACACAGCCGGAGCAAATAATCCGAAACCCTAAATCCCCAAATTCTAATTCAAAGCAAATGAACTGAATCTACAATACAGGATTCCCTAAAATCGATTTCAGTACAAAAATCAAAGCAAATGAACCGAATCCCTAAATCCCCAAATTCGGATTCAAAGCAAATGAACTGACTGAATCCCTAATTCCTAAATCCCTAAAATCGATTTCAGTACAAAAATCAAGCAACATGCAGATAAATCGCAATCTGTACAAAAATAGAAACCCTAATTCCTAAATCCCTAAAATCAATTTCAGTACAACAAAGGTGCAACATGCAGAAAGATTGAAATCTGTACAAAAATTTAAAGTAAAAGCCGAGAAGAAGAGAAGTAGGAGCCTGGGAACATCGTCTTCCTCACGAATCCAAGACGGCTGGGACAACGTCGTGCTCCTCAGTGGTGTCGATGGCTTGGACTACGATGATTTCCGGTCGATCTCCATGGATCAAGGTGGTTTAGAAGGAAGGCGGTTATGGAGTGGTGTCGACGGCTAGGTTTAGGGCGGGTGAGATGGGAGGAGCAGAAGGAGACAGGGAGACAGGGAGACACGGAGACACGGACGAGGAGGATCGAGATTCGAGAGATGATGTCTCTGTGTGTGTGTGGAAGAACTGGAGAAGGGAGAAGACTGAAAAGTTCTCGGTGAGAACGAAGGCTCAGACCGACCTCAGAGAGAGAGAAGAGAGAAGAGAGAGATTGAGAGGATTCGAGAATATGGTAGTGGAGTGGGAAATGAAAGATCGAGAGAGAGACTGAGCTCCGTGTATGGTGTACGTGTGTGGTGTGCGTGTGTGGTGTGGTGTGGGGGGTCTCGAAGTGTGTGTGTGGTGGAGTGTGAGTTTTTCAGTCTTTTTGACTGTATGAGTGGTGGCGTGTAAGAAAAAAAAAAGCATCCAATGCTCCAAATTATTCCAAACCAAATCATTCCAAACCTATGTCTACCTCTCTGATCCAATGAGCCAAAGAACTTTTTGCAATTTCAGAACATGGACAACAAATAATACTGCTTTCATAATGAAATCGTGTGACAGTCTTTCACATGCAAAACAGTGTCAATGTCTGTTATATACTTACATTCTTTCATCCAGTGGAGTATCAGAGGCATTCACCGAATTTTCGTTTCTTCTTCTTCCCATACCATTTTCAAAACCATTCCAGATCCTTTCCAAAGCCAAGCAACACAAAGGCTTCCATATTTAAGGTAAGTTTACAAACTTAAATTTATATTATTGTAATTTATACAACAACAAATAAATTTGTGTGGACTCGTATGTTAATTTTTTTTAAGTAATTAATACTTGCATGTTAATTTTTGTAAGTAATTAAGTAATGTTAACAATTACATGTTAATTTTTTTAAGTAATTAAGTAATGTTGTATAATTATTCCCTAGGATAATTTTAATATGTTTAATGTTATTTATTATTTTATTTTCCTTACCATTTTCAAAGTCATTCCAAATCCATTCCTAAGCTTGAACACAAAGGCTTCCATATTTAAGGTAAGTTTACAAACTTAAATTTATATTATTGTAATTTATACAACAACAAATAAATTTGTGTGGACTCGTATGTTAATCTTTTTAAGTAATTAATACTTGCATGTTAATTTTTGTAAGTAATTAAGTAATGTTAATGTTAATTGTTTTAAGTAATTAAGTAATGTTGTATAATTATTCCCTAGGATAATTTTAATATGTTTAATATTATTTATTATTTTATTTCCCTTACCATCTTCATTATCAAATTGGATTATTATTCATTAATATTAGGTTTTTTTATTATCAAATTGGATTATTATTCTTTAATATTAGATTTTTTTATTATCAAATTGGATTATTATTCTTTTATATTAGGTTTTTTTATTATCAAATTGGATTATTATTCTTTTATATTAGGAAATTTTTTTATCAAATTGGTGGATTATTCATTAAATTGGATTATTATCAAAGTGGATTATTATTCATCACCATGTTTTATATTAGGATAATTTTTTTATCAAATTGGTGGATTATTCATTAAATTGGATTATTATCAAATTGGATTATTATTATCAAATTGGATTATTATTCATCACCATGTTTTAATTTAGGATTATTTTTTTTATCAAAGTGGTGGATTATTCATTAAATTGGATTATTATCAAATTGGATTATTATTATCAAATTGGATTATTATTCATCACCATGTTTTAATTTAGGATTATTTTTTTTATCAAAGTGGTGGATTATTTATTAAATTGGATTATTATCAAATTGGATTATTATTCATCACCATGTTTTATATTAGGATTATTTTTTTATCAAATTGGTGGATTATTCATTAAATTGGATTATTATCAAATTGGATTATTATTCATCACCATGTTTTATTTTAGGATTATTTTTTTTATCAAATTGGTGGATTATTCATTAAATTGGATTATTATCAAATTGGATTATTATTATCAAATTGGATTATTATTCATCACCATGTTTTATTTTAGGATTATTTTTTTTATCAAAGTGGTGGATTATTTATTAAATTGGATTATTATCAAATTGGATTATTATTCATCACCATGTTTTATATTAGGATTATTTTTTTATCAAATTGGTGGATTATTCATTAAATTGGATTATTATCAAATTGGATTATTATTCATCACCATGTTTTATTTTAGGATTATTTTTTTTATCAAATTGGTGGATTATTCATTAAATTGGATTATTATCAAATTGGATTATTATTATCAAATTGGATTATTATTCATCACCATGTTTTATTTTAGGATTATTTTTTTTTATCAAATTGGTGGATTATTCATTAAATTGGATTATTATCAAATTGGATTATTATTCATTAAATTGGATTATTATTCATCACCATGTTTTATATTAGGATTTTTTTTTTATCAAATTGGATTATTATTCATTAAATTGAATTATTATCAAATTGGATTATTATTCATTAATATTAGGTTTTATTATTCCATATTATTTGTATAATTACTTAACTTTTTACAATCATTTTCTTTACTTTGTATTTAATTCTTCTTTAGAATAACTTTATTATTTAGGTTCTCTTATTTTTATCAAAAAATAATTGTCTAATTTTAATGAAAAATAAATATAGGTACGTTTAAGATGTCCAGTAAACGTGATCCAGCTTGGGAACATGGAGACCCAATAGACGGAAACAAACATGGCATAATTTGCAAATATTGTGGTCGGGTAATGAAGAGTGGCGGAGTGACACGACTGAAGTATCATCTTAGTGGATTAGATCCATCAAAAAATGTCCAACGATGCGATAATGTCCCCCCAGAAGTGAAGGCATTCATCAGCACATTATTAAAAAATAAAAAACAGCAGAAGGAAAAGATAACACAGGGAATGGAAAATATTCGAGCTGGGCTACGGGGAGAAGTCTATGGCCAAGCGGTTGACAGTGATGATGATGACGATGAGGACGAATGTGATGATGACATGGGACCTGAAGAACGACCCAGTTTGAAACAAGCATTACGTGCCTCCAAACAGTCAGCATGGGAAAGAGAACACCTTCATAAAATTCCTAATAGGGGACAAGGTTCCGGGACAAGTGGTGGTGCACAAATGAGACGGGGAGACAGTCTTAGAGAATCACAACCAACACCACCAATAGCCCCAAGTTTATATAAGTCATCCAACGCACGTCAAAAGAGTGTTTGGAGTTATTTCAAGGGAGGTAATGTGAAGGAGGGAATGGGGCGTCTAATTAGCAAGTTCTTTATCTATGAAAATGTCCCTGCTGCGAAGGCATCATCACATCATTTCAAAAATATGGTAGTGGGATGTCAACAGGCCGGTGTTGGAGTACAACCTCCCACTCCCTATGAGATAAGAAACAAATATTTGGATATGGAGTATAAAGACATTGGCGAGTATGTTAACAAGTTGAGGTCAAAGTGGGAAACTAATGGTTGCACAATCATGTGTGACGGATGGACCGGCCCGACCAGATTATCTATCATCAACTTCATGGTATACTCCAAGGGAAAGACAATTTTTTTGAAGTCTGTTGATGCTTCAGACCATATAAAGAATTACAAGTATATTTACAAATTATTGAGGGATGTAATCATGGAGGTGGGAGAGCATAATGTTGTCCAAGTCGTGACCGACAACGGTTCTGCATTTGTCAAAGCTGGAAAAAAGTTAATGAAGCATCATAATATGTTTTGGACATCATGTGCAGCACATTGTATTGATCTTATGTTTGAGGCAATGGGGAAGAGAGAGAATGTTGCTACTGTGGTCAAAAGAGCTAGAACGATCACAAATTATATTTACAATCACGGTTGGTTGTTGGCAAAGATGCGTGAATTTTGCAGAGGAGAAATTATTCGTCCAGCTACCACTCGATTCGCCACCAACTATATTGCATTAAACAGCCTACTCAATAAGAAAGTAGGGTTGAAGCAACTATTCACTAGTGACGATTGGGCCAACCACAATTTCAGCCGCTCAAATACAGGTCGTATGGTGGAAAGTATAGTGCTTGATCATGCTTTTTGGAGTCAAACAGAACATGTGTGTCAAGTGTTTGAACCTCTTTACAAAGTTTTACGGATCGTTGACACAGAAGTGTATCCTACTATGGGGGCAGTATATGAGTTGATGCGTGTAGTGAAGGATGAATTGGAAAGAAAACATGGTGCAAGGTGGGTCGTAAAAATAATTGAAGACCGATGGTATAAAACATTATACCACGATTTGCATGCAGCAGGTATAAATTATGTCATAATTTGCAATTCATTTCTTTAGTTGCATAAGTATTATTTATCTTATTAGAGTATGTGTTTCTTTGAACAACATATTATTTGAATCCCCGATACCAATACAGACCCGGTGTTGGAGATGATGGTAACCTTATACGTGCTGTACATAATGTATATTCTAAATTAGACCCTGCATCACCAGCAGTTGGCCAATTTGGAAATGAGGTACACAATTACTTAAATTATAATAATTACTTTGTTGGATTAAACTAACACAATTTATTGTATTCAGCTAACATGGTTTAAAGATGCAAGAAGAACATTTGGAGAACCAACATCAGTTGCTGCTCGAACAAATATGTCTCCTAGTGAGTATAAACATATTTCACTATAAGTTTATAATAGAATTTGTTGGAGTTATTAGGCTTATCAACATTATTTTTCATTGTAGCTGAATGGTGGATCATGTATGGGACCGATGCACCAACTGTGAGAAAGTTAGCAATAAAAGTATTATCACAAACAGCTTCCTCATCTGCTTGTGAAAGAAATTGGAGCACATTTGCACTCATACACACAAAGCAAAGAAATAAGTTGGCTCATAGTAGCTTGGAAAAAGTTAACAAAGAGATAAGGAAGCAGAAATCGATCATGTCGACCGTGGTGACCCACTAGATGTGTTTGATATTGTTGGTGAAGATGATGATACGGAGGGTAACCAACTTTTTCAATGGATTAGACCTCTTCATTTAGATGATGATGAAGGCAACCCAGCTCCCAGAGTTGCTGAAGAAGCACGTAATGAAGGGATAAATGTAGAAAGAGTATTAGAGGAGGAGGTGGGATCTAGCAGCGCTGACTCTTTCGAAGAACTTTTGCACCCAAGACCAAGCAACACTGGAATTCCACCTTTTTCCAATCCTACACAACCACAACATCGTGCTGATACTAATGATAGCTCTAGTACAAGATCAGGAGACTCACCTACCAACGGAGGTGGGAATGATGAAGGACATAGTGGAGCTGGAGGTAGTGGAGCTGGAGGTAGTGGTGGTGGATATAGAAACTATTATGGACCACCACTTCCCGGATATATGAGCCCCTTCACTGGTGAGGCAAACTTCACGCATGCAACACAGGATGATGACCATGGCAGTAGGCGGGCAGGACCAGGAATTGGTGCCATAGGGAAGGACTATACTCGCAGAGAAAGAGGCAAAGGGATTTTGTCAAGTCAAGAAGATGACTCGTTATCTAGAACTTCAGACTCTGTTGGATTGGGAAGTAGTAACTATGGTTATACTCATAACCAACCATTTCCCTACCCTTCATATCCCATTCCTGTTGGGATGGAATCGAGCGACTCATGGAATCAATCCCAGCCTCAATCTTCAAATGATTTTTCTTATGGACAACCTCAACCAATCTCGGATCCATATGAGTGGCATATTAACAATTACATGCAAAACTATTTTGGGGATTTATCATTTGATAACTACTCTTCACAATACACTCATTCTACACATAGAGATGATGAAGATAGTGACAAATTTGAACCTCATAGGAACTCTATGTGGTACTAAAGTGTAAACTATTGTACTAATTCATTATATATAAATGATTATGGTGTGTTTAGACTTCTTTCATTAATTACTACATATTTTCTACACTTATAATGTTTGTCAGATCGCTATATAATCAACTTGATAATGTTAAATCCATCATGCAATGCATTTCCTTCCAATTTTTTGTGATAAACTAATAGATAATTGACTAAATAAACATCCTACAAAGTTTCAATAAAAATTTCCAAGTTTTTCTTACAATTTCCGTGGTTTCCATGTAATTTTTATCGATATCGATATTTTACCGATATTTCCATCGATATTTCCGTGTTCTCGGACTACCGATATTTCCGATATCATCGATATTTTCTTCCTTGGTCAAGATGAGTTATATTTGATTGTACAGTTGTACATGATATATACAGCAGTACAATGATTCTTATGTCTTTTTGGTGTGATGCTGCATATGACTAATGTTGCATCTACTGATGCTACATCTGACCGATGCTGCATATGGAATAACCACTCATGACTTTCAAGTCTACTACCAAGGTGACCCTTAGGGTAGATCTCTAGGGTAAGGCTCATTGTAATATTTAGGGTGAGGGTATGTAAATCACCTTTCCCTTGATTTAAGGAAAGAGACTGATTGGAGTAATGTCTTTGTGTAAGGTTTAGATTAGGTAGGCAACATGCATTATTCTTTCTTGTCAGCTGCTTGCTGCAGCCATCCTTCCCATCTCTTTTCCCTCTCTCTTCTCATATATACTCGGTCTCACTCTTGTACAATACATACATGAAATATACATTGAAACTTTAAACTAGAAAATCTACACTTTTCAGAACAACACTTTATAAATATTTGTTTTTCGTTTCTAGAAACAGAGTTTGATTTTTTGCAAAAAAAAAAAAAAAAGACATGTGGAAAGTCATCAGGGAAACGACTCCACGATATTTTAGAGGCCAATAACAGGAAGAAAATGCCAGTCATATTTGATTTGAAGCAGCAAGTACCAATTGATGCAGGTGTGTCAGCTTTTTTCAGTTCTAAAATAGGGATTCTTGTTCGAAGTGATGCACTAGTGTGTTACAAGAGATGGATGAAGGTTCCAGCCATGGCTAAGGAAAAATTGCGGGAGTCATTGCTAGTGAGTTTGACTTTATTTCAACTTAGTCACAATAATTTCAACCACTCATCTATATTTATTTTGCATTTCGAAGCTTCTTGCTTATGTGAATAAGAAGATGGGGAAGTTGTACTCCCATTTAGGTTTTGGTTGTATGAGCACTACTTATCATGTGAAACACCTGCGAGAGGACGAGCTAAGCTGCCTGAGAAGTCACTATGGAATGAGAGACCAGTGAGTCATTGGCACTGGCTGTGTGATAATATTTACATTAGTAAAGTCTTTTTGGTATGTTTATGTAGAACATTTTCTTATTAATGCTATCTTGCTGTGGCACTTTGCCATGTTTCTTATTTATGCTTTTTGGTATGTTTCTATAGAACATTTTCTTTATTTTTTGTTAATTTTTTTTCCTACAAATCATAGACTACAATATGATTTCTTACTATATTAAAAAAGATCAACACATGAGCTTCTTAGAAATGTAAAGAAAATAATAAAAACAAAAGAAATCCACTACCTCAAATTCACACTATGGTAATTAAATTCTTTTAACGTACTTAGAAAGTGACCCATGAATATTATGAGTCTTTTCAGTAATTTCAATGACTTTTCAACTCCATGTCAGTTTGAGATCAAATTTTTACACATTGCAAATCATGCCATATATTCGTGAACCTGACCAAAAGTGTGATGTGATGATAAATACTTTAGAACCACTCATGGATTCAAGGTGTTTCATTTTCTTCTTATGTATAATGTTGCTACAAGTAGTCCTCATAATGGCATTCTAATGTAGGATGTTTCCAAGAAAAATGTTGATAATCGAAAGAAACAAAAGTATCATCACAAGGGAGGGGCAAGGCCATTCATCCAACACGCTAGGAATGCTCACAAGGTAATGAAATTAAATTACATATAAAATTTTGTATGTAATTTCGATATGCTCATGTTTGTTATATTTTGTTTTGAATATGAGGAGTAGAAAGGAGAACCATTTTCTGTGATTGACACTTGGGGGGCTCTCCAAAAAGACAAGAACGGCCAATGGATAAATGATATTGCTCAAGAGAAATATGTAAGTCACTTTTGTGTATGAATGTGGTATTTAGCAATTGATGAATATTGAATTCATTTTTTTAGTATTCTTGGTGCTATTTGTTATGTAAGGATAAGATGAAAAAAAAAGAAGGATGAAGTTATGGAGAAATTGATTCAAGAAGCACCAGATGGTACTCCACCAGATTCTCTACAAGTTCCATTGGATGATGAGTTTGGCATCATGGTTGAGAATCTTGGGAGGAAGGGAAATTCTATTAATGGTGTAGGTATTTTTCCTCGTATGGATACATATGATTATGTTTCTTCAATGCCTTCAATGTCTAAGTTAACAGAGATGAAAGATCAAATAAAGTTTCTATCAACTAGTTTCGTCAACTTGAAAAAGGAGAATAAAGAGTTGAAAAAGAAGAATGATATTCTCATATTACAAGTGAAAGCTCTTTTAGCAAAGAAAGGGCAAGGCATCAACAACTCTATAGGTATTGATGATAATCATTCAAATGTCGATGGTGCATATGGTGAAATGGAAGACCTTGGTACAGATGAAGACTGATTTATATTACAAAGTCTTTTATTGTTATCTAGTTTTAGTCATGTACATGGTAGAACTTTTTGGTTAGCTCCTCAGTGTCTTAGATTTCTCTTTTGTTTGCATCCCAACATGTATAGAGAAGTTGGTGCCCTTCATGATGAACTTACTGTTATCTAGTTTTAGTCATGCACATGGTATAACTTTTTGGTTAGCTTCTCAGTGTCTTAGATTTCTCTTTTGCTAGCATCCCAACATGTATAGAGGAGTTGGTACCCTTCATGATGAATTGCAATTGAGCTGAGATGGGACACTAAGATTTAGAGTTTTTTTGGGATTTTTATGTGAGTATATGCAATGTACTTGATATATGTGCCTAAATAGTTTATTAATGAAAATGCAATTAATCGAAGCATTACCTTATATTTGACATGAATTGTAATTCTATTTTATAAACAGGGAATTGTAATTTCATATTATAAACAGGGAATATGTATTGGTCTATCGCATATATTTCCAAAAAAGGTATTTTATTTTGACATAAGTGACCCAGACTGCGCCACAAATGGAAGAAAAATGTGACGCTTTCAGCGTCACTTATCTATTGCATAAGTGACGAATTATATAGGTCACATAATTTGTTCTTTTTTATAAACAAGGAATTGTAATATTAGATTATAAACAGGGAATATGTATTGGTTTGTCACATATATTTCCAAAATAGATATTTTATTTTGACATAAGTGACCCAGGCTATGCCACAAATGGAAGAAAATTGTGACACTTTCAGCGTCACTTATCTATTTCATACGTGACGAATTATATAGGTCACATAATTTATTCTTTTTTATAAACAAGGAATTGTCATATCAGATTATAAACAGGGAATATGAATTGGTTTGTCACATATATTTCCAAAATAGATATTTTATTTTGACATAAGTAACCCAGGCTATGCCACAAATGGAAGAAAAATGTGACACTTTTAGCGTCACTTATCTATTTCATACGTGACGAATTATATAGGTCACATAACTTATTCTTTTGTGACACCTTATCCGTCACAATCTCATATTTTCGTAAATTTAAACCAGTATTAAGTGACGAAAGCAGTGGCACATATATTAAAAATATGTGGCACTTTTAAAATTCGTCACTTATACTTTCCGTGACATGTCATAGGTGACGCTCACAATGATGATGTAAAAGCGTCACATATTATCAAATGTGACGCATTTTTAGTTTTTGTGACGAATATGTTGTCACATAAGCCCTATTTTTTTGTAGTGTCAACATAGTGTTGTTTATTTATCCAAACTGAAGATGTGTTGACGAGAGGGTTATAATAGTTAATATTTTTCTCAAAGTTGTGAGAAAGTTCCGCGTAGAGCGACGTTTCTCCAAGTAGAGCGTTTAGAGTTGTTTGTTGAGTTGAAGGGGTTTCTCGCGTTGCCAATCCCCTCTACTTACAAAGGTGGACTTCTTGATAAACGGGTATTGTGGATGCAAATTTTTGCCATTTTCTCCTTTGACGAAAATGCACCTGCAAAATAATAACACCTTAGATTATGGCCAAAAATCTCACGCACCCATGATGAAATTGGGGGGGGGGGGGGGCTTTGGCCGAAGAATCTTCAATGCCAAAGTTAGAATTTGAAAGAGAATGTGTTTGGGAATTTTTGGGTAGAGAATGGCTTGGCCTTTTAGTGGGAAAACATGGCTATTTATAGGGGAGTGAGCGGCCTTATTTGGAGAATAGGCGCCGGCCACATATGGTCAAATTGTAAGTGTAATTGCAAGATATTACATAATATCTTGCAATTAACTTGGCAATTAATCCTTGAATAGGAAAAATAGGAGTTACCTTTTGAGTGAGGATTTGATGAGGAGTGATGAAAGAGTTTGAATAAATACCATTTTGATCACCTTTGACTTTTCCTTGACTGAGTCATTATTGTCTGTTGCATGCGTATGAGAAACCCGGTGGCCTCGAGGGTAATTTTATCCTTTTCAAAAGTCCACATGTCACCTCCATAATTTTTTTGATTATTTTTGGCTCCACAAATGCCCACACACCATTTGGGCTGCTTGCAGGAAATGACAACAAGTGCAGAGATCTTCCCTTGCTTTAAGAAACATAATATTGTTTCCTATTTTAATGTAGATTCTCACATTAATTGGAAATTAGATCCTTCTAGGAAAGGGAAATAAATCCCTTCCAAAGTCTATTTAAGTCTACCTTAAGTAGATGATTAAATCAACTTCAGAGAGCAATTTATTCTACCCTACAAGAAAGAGAAAGCTAGAAGATATTTGTTCCCCCTAGCATTCTTCTACACTTGCCCGGGCAAAGGACTGTCTTTCTTTGCTTTCTTCATCTTCACGGCGTACCAAAGTAAGAAAAAAAAATTAATTTTCCTTGCTTTCTTCATCTAAGAGGGTTGAGAATATGTGAAAAAATGGTTGGAAAGGGCCACGACATTGCTATTATGGGTGGCTTGCTGTTGTCGACTTGGTGCGGTGGTGGCTAGCTGGGCTAGGTACGGCTTGGCTTGGGCCCTAGCTAATTAAAGTGCAAAGGGAGCTAGGTCTAGGTCGTTATACTTGGGCCCGTGTTAGAAAGAAGAAAGAAGGCTCGAGCCTCATTCCAAGGCTGGTTTTGTGGATAGCTAGGCTTCTGCCCATTCAAGACAATGAGAAAGGTAAGCGCGAGAGTATCAACCGCTTTCCTATTGATTTGGGCCATGAGGCTTGTGGGTCGATAAGGAGTTGGACCAAGGCTTGCGACCTGGCAAGGTTGTTGGGCTCCTGCGGTCTTGGGTCGTGGGGCCTGATGTGCTGACTTATTTTTTTTAATGATTCTTCCTCGAGTTCTTGTAGAATTTCTTCGAGCATGTCTTTTTTCAAGCCACAAGAGTGATGTTGGTGTTCGCCATTTTATCGTCAAGGAAGGTCTTTGGGTAAGGTGAGCTACTTCAAGGTTGCTGACTTTAAAACTAATTCTAATGGCTCGTTCAAAGACTTCCTCAAAGCGTATAGGCATGCAATTCCATCGGGGGTGCATGTGAAGGGTGCCAAGGAAAGTAACAATCGTTAGCCATATAGTTGGGCTCAAAGAGCCATCAAGTTTCACCCTTACTACTTTATGTTGGGATTTACTTTTCTTATGCCGCGTTTCTTTGAAGAAGTGCTTTGCTCCATGAAGTGAGCCCCCACTCAATGTTTTCCCAATGCGGTCCATGTAATGGTGGGATTCCTCAATCTAAGCCAATTTTTTTACTTGGATTTAACCGTCAACGAATTTTGGTACTTCTTTGACATAGGCCACATTGCAGGAGTTGGGTAGCTACGATCCCGTTATAGGCTATTCGATCATTCGAGCAAGGGAGATCATGACTAGGCTAAGGAGACTTTGAAGATAAATGGAGAGTGCGAGTCTAATTTTTCCCCTGAGCTGTACGTTCCAATGATTTTCATCACCATTAAGTAGACTGCTTAGTCTCTAGGTTACTTTGTGCTTTTGTTGAGTTGCTCTTTGATTTGTTGATTATCCTCATTTACTTATGTAGATTCAGAATTCGGCTCAACTCCTCAAACATCTCTAAATATGAAAAAGGTGCATGGCGTTAGCTGTTTAGTCATCTTCCCCAGGAGAAATGTGGGCTGCCTTGGAGAAATAAGATAAAACATATCAAGGTGAAGGCATTCGCTCGTCCGATCGTTGTCATGGAGCCTGTTATGAATGAAGGTGGAAAGAAGAGATCTTCCCCGCCTACTCAAAAGTTGTCGGCTGAGAAAAAGCCGAAGACTTCCTCCACTACTCGTGAAGGTCTACCTGCTGCCAATAGGCTTGTGATTGACTTGACTTCTTCCAAGGGGAAGAAAGATAGGCATGCTAGAGCCTAGCTGGTGGCACCTGCTATGCCAAAGGTGGCTAGTACAATTATTGATAGGATTGCTCAACGTAGAGGTTATGTTATGCCCCTAGTTCCGAAATCTATGCCAAAACGCCCATTGGGAGGTAAGTCTGGTTCACCTTTGGAGAGGCTTACTACTATGAAGTATGATAAAGTAGATTTTGCTGGTAAAGTGGTGCCATCGCCCACTCCTCTTCCTGCTAAGATTGATTTACCTGTTGAGAAATAAGAGACTGCTCGCATGGGCAGTTGTGAGAAATCTACCAAGTTTGTTTCTAGGGAAGCTGTTGAGATTTGTGCGCTCCTAAAACCATATCTGCTTGAAGACATGGACGAGTGTGCCGAGCTTGTCGATTGCGTTAAAGAGGTTGTTTGCCCAAGATCATTTATGAAGCATACAACCGAATATATGAGGACTGCTCTGCTTGCTATGATGCAGAAAACACCATTCTGGCAGCTGAGTCTATGCTTCTTGACCAAAAGGATACCAAGGCTACCAATGAGGTTGCAAAGACTATGGCAGTCGAACTTTATTCTTCTGCTGAGAAGATCAAGAGGTTAGAGTCTCTACCCCCACGTTTCTGCAGCTTAAGACCGCTTGCCAAGAGATCATTGACTTGAAGACTAGGCTTGACACGATCCAAGTTAAGTATAAAAGTGTAAGAAAGTGATAAGATGTTACATATCTCAGATTCAGGATCTTGAATGTGCTGTTTCTGAGTTTCGTTTCGCTATTTACGCAATGTATGAAGAGTTAATTGTTGCTTATAATCAGGTGATCCACTTTAAAAAGATCGTCGATAGGTTTGAACCTCAAGTGTTAGAACTTCAAGGTGTACTGAAAATCAACAAAAGGCTGAAAAAAGAAGTGGATGAGCTGCAACACGTCTGTATTAATCTGCTTGAGGGGAACGAGCAGTAAATGTGAGAAGGTTGGGCTCGTTCAGAGTCAGGTCGATTTCTACAAGCTGGGTTATGTAGACCATCTCTTTGGTAGGCTGTTTCACTTTGAGTTTGCTAGGAAAGACTTGGAGACCTTCTTAATTTCTCTGGAAGACTTGATTGCCTTCTTTTTGAGGCTTTCATTGGTGACGTAATCAAAGAAGTTGGTGCTCAGGCTAGGGAAGCCAGAGGTGAGGCTGGATGATGTCACTGCTAAGAGCATCACGACTGCTGAAGATATGGTGACCGAGTAGTCATGGGATGTCCAAGCTGCTGAAGAGTAGTCTTCAAGGTAGTCTTTAGGATTTTCTTTGTTTTCCTTGTTGCTTTTTGCTTTGCATGAACTCCTTCGACCTTTGCTATTTGTTTATCAATTTTTCTAGAAAATTTAATAAACTTTCTTCCTTCGATATTCTTCATATTCGCTTCTTTTGTTTATGCCCAACCTTTGACCTTTAAACCAGCAGCAAACGTGCTACTTTTCTATAAGCAGACAGGCTCGCGTAGCCTATGCAACCGTAGGTGTTTGTGTAGAACTTTTGCCAAGTTGTTGAGCTGTGTGACCTACATCACAACACACTAAAGATTTTTGGGTTATGAAATTCACTGACCTTTCATATCAAAAGTAAGCGGTTGTATGGAATTTCGTAAGCAAAGGTCCAAGAAAACTCCTTGCTTTTTATGTAACCAATTTTGTGGGTTGCATAGCAAGTATGACAACACTTTAGGAATTAGTGTAGATCTAAATGATCATTCCTCATTTGGCAAAGGTGAAGATTATTAAATGCGTAGCATGTCGACAATGGATAAGGCTTTGTATATGCACGCTAACTTGTTTAACCTTTCACAAAAATGTGCAATTGCACCATAGGCAGTTTTTTGGAAATCATAGGCTACCTTAATGCACTCGGTAGCAGCTTTAGGGTTCCAGGGCAGCAGTCTATAAGGCATACTGAGTAATGTGCCTCCTCCGTCTCAGAGGCCCAGTTCCTCACAGATTAGGCTAAGAGACCCAAAATCCTTTAGTTAGCTAATCCTTGAAAAAGACCATTATGGGTACTTCTAGGAATCTCATCACAAGCCATTGTGCACTTAGTTACACCATGGTAGCCCAACTCATCCATGTATGGATATTCGGAGTGTAGTTTATCCTCTCACATCGGAGAGTAAAACCATGTAGGTGTTAGGGAATTGGTTTACCCTTTCGTAACTGGAGAGCATGGTTGTTCCCCATAGGGGCGTAATTCCTATGATAAGTCTTTAACAATGGCGCGATCTTCTTTTAAAATGCATGAATGATCAATTGTTGTAAGCATGCAGTCGAGCCAAGTTGTAAATTACTTCTGAATTCCTTATTGAATAATGAGTGAAATGAACGAAAACTTAGTTGTAAGGTAGGAACTGCATAATAACTGGATAGCCCTTGGTTTGCAAGGTGGTGCCTGTCGAGCTGCGAGAGTCTTCGGGCTTTGATATAGCGGGAGGTCACACATGGTCCTTCCTCAAATTGTAGGTATTCCACTGCTTTTCAATCTCTTTATTGTTCATGGTGACGATGGTGTAACTACCCTCGCCGCCCACTTTGCTGATCTTTTACGGACCTTCCCAGATAAGATCCATCTTTTTTTAGCCTTATCTGCAGGCTATGATGAAGGCTTTTCTCAGGACTAGATCTCCAGGCTGGAACTGCCTGATCTTGGCCCTTTTGTTGTAACTAGAGATGAGCTGCTGCTGGTAGGCTGTGATGTGGGTGATGACCTTCTCACACTCATCATCTGCCAGATCTAGATTTGTGGCCATCTCCTTTCCATTTTGCTCGATACTTGGCACCAGAGTGCTAATACTTGACACGATGTCATTGGGATGAATGATTGCTTCTGAACCAAATGCCAAAGAGAAAAAGTCTCACTAGTTGTGCAATACGTTTATAAACATTCGGGAAGTTCATTTGGCCATTTTCCCTTCTTGTCAGAGAATGATTTCTTAAGGCAATTGAGAATCATCTTGTCGAATACTTCAGCCTGCCCATTGGCTTGGGAATACCTTGGCGTGGATATGTGCTACTTGATGCCATAATTCTGGAATAACTTTGCCAAATCTTTGCCTACAAATTGCGGGTCGTTGTTTGTGGTGATGGATTGAGAGAATCCAAATTGGCAAATGATGTTCCTTCATATGAAGCACTCTATGTCTGTCTGAGTTATAGTTGTCATGGACTCTGCTTCCACCCACTTGGTGAAGTAGTTAGTTACCACGATCATCATGCATTTGCCCCCCAGTAACGGGCAACATTTGCCTTACCAAAATGATTACCTACTGCATGAACGGCTAAGGACTCGTCTGTGGGTGTAGTTCATTGGTAAGCAGTGCTAGTACAGGCTTGTAGCGTTTGTAGCGGTCGTACTTTTGTACTAATTCCTCAACATCTTGATGCATAGTAGGCCAGTAATAGCTTATGTTAAAAGCCTTATATGCTAAGGATCAGCCTTTGGAGTGATTTCCACGAACGCCTTCGTGGATTTAGTTTAAAACCTTTAGGTCGTCGAGAAATGCTAGGTAACGGAGATGTGGTCCAGTGTAGGATCTTCAAACGAGAATGTCATTCCACATGTAGTAACGTGCTGCTTTCGTTTAGATATTTCTAGACTCCAATCATTCCATGGAGAGTGTGCCATTGATGATGAAACCTTGCTAGTTTGGAGTTGTACTAACTTGTAACATCTTGGCTGCTAACTCCACCTCTATGCTTGGATTGTCTAGATATTCTACTAGAATAGAGCATTTGAGTTGGTGGTTGAGGGCGAAGCCTAGGCCAGCTAGCGCTTCCGCATGGTTATTGTTTGGCTGCTGAACTTAAGTGAGGGTGTAAGTCTGAAACGCCTCAAGTTATTTTCGCATCTTCTCTAGGTATTGCGTTATCTTCGGATGTTTTGCCGTGTACTCCCTAGTAGTCTGGATGGTGATTAGCTGGGAATCAGAATGAATTGTAAGCTTTTTCACCGCCAAGTCTTTTGCCATTCGAATTCCTGCTTGTAGGGCTTCTTACTCTGCTTCGTTGTTGGATGCTTTGAATCTTAGAATGATTACCTACTCAAGCATCTAACCGTCTGGGGTAACAAGGACCACGCCTGCTCCCGAGCCCTTGTAGTTAGATGCACCATTAACATGCAAATGCCAGAAGTCTCCATCGGGTGAAGTAGACGTCCTTAGGGCGTGCTCGATTACCTCCTCGAGCATCGTTAGGCCACTTTGTTGCGTTGCCTAGGTTAGGCGTGAATTCTCCTATGAAGTTCGCTAAGGATTGGGCCTTTATCATAGTGTGAGGTCGGAAAACTAAGTCGTATTGGCTAAGTTCCAACGCCCATTTCATTACTTATTGAGAAGCATCTGTACCATGTAGGATTGATCGTAGAGGATATTGAGTCAAGATGATGACTGTATGAGCTTGATAATATGGTCTGAGCTTCCAAGCTGCAACAACTAGTGCCAAAATTAATTTCTCGATCTTCAGATATCTAGTTTCCGTATCGAGAAAAGGTTTAAAAATGTAGAATACCGGTAGTTGTGCCCCCAGCTCTTCTCGTATGAAGGCAGAGCTCACTGCTACTTCTCAGACTGCCAAGTAAATGTATAAAACCTCCACTGCTTCTGGCTTGGATAGTAAGGGAGGTGATGTGAAATACTTCTTCAGGTCTTGGAAAGCTCTTTCACACTCATCATCCCATTTGTCTCGTTGTGCCTTCTTGATAGCTTTAAAAAAAAAGGCTTGCATTGATCGATGGACTGCGAGAGAAAGCGATTGAGCGTGGCTACTCGTCCGATTAAGCTTTAGATCTCTTTCAAGAAAGTTGGAGACTTCACCTCTAGGATTGCTCAGATCTTCTTAGGATGTGCTTCAATTCCTCATTGGGTTGGTACCCTAAGAATCTACCTGAAGATACTCCAAATATGCATTTGGAGAAATTGAGCCTCATCTTGTACTTTCTAAAAATGTTGAAAGTTTTCGCCAAGTTACCTATATGGTTTGATCACTGCTTGCCCTTCATCATGATGTCGTCGCATAGACCTCCATGATTAGTCTAATTTGCTTCTTGAACATTATGTTTACCAGTCGTTGGTAAGTGGCTCCTGCATTCTTGAGACCAAAAGGCGTGACCTTGTAGTAATAGGTGCCTCACCTGATCACGAACAAGGTTTTCTCCTTGTTGGGCTCGTGCATGGTTATTTTGTTATAGCTGGAGTATGTGTCCAAGAAATTGAGCAGCTAGTTCCTGGAAGTTGAATCTACTAGTAGATCGATTTGGGGAACTGGATAAGGATCCTTTGGGCATGCTTTGTTGAGGTCAGTGTAGTCTACGTAAACCTTCCATTTGACCTTCTATCTCTTCATTACTAGTACGATGTTGGCAAGCCATGCTGAGTGTGCTACCTCTTCTATGAATCTAGCCTCAAATAGCTTGTCAATTTTCGTTTTGATGATCGCCATCGTTCGAGTGCGAAATGTCTCCTTTTTAGTTTCACCGGTTTAGCAGCGAGGTCAACTTGCAGCTTGTGGCAAGTTATCTTGCGGTCAATGTCAAGCTTGTCAGAAAGTGATCACACAAAGACGTCATGATTTTCCCTTATGAAAGCCATGAGTTCCTCATTTTCCTTCAAGCTCAGACATGAGCCGATTCTAGTAGTCTTCCCCAGCTTCTGAGGATCAAGAATGATGTGTTTGGCATCCTCTTCGAGTTTCCATCCCATTTTGTCTGTTGGCACGTTGATTTGGAGACCATCTTCTTGATCTGTCTACCGTAATTGCTATTTGATAGCATCGTTGTCCCTTTGGACGTTGGTAGCCTCTACAGGGGTAAAGGTCTTCTTTTTTTACTTTTTCAGTACTTGCACAGTGCATCGTTGAGATATGGCCTGGTCAAACTTGATTTTTTTTACTCCTCCTCTAGGGATGCCAAATCAAATTTTTTGACACTTAACGGATGTTATGGCATCCAACTTTATCAACTAAGGTCACCTTAAAATCCTACTATAGAGAGACGGGTCACTTATTATCGTGAACATCTACTTTGAGACAACTGGCGGTGTTCTCACGTCAAGTGTAATGTTGTCGATGGCAACTGAGATATGTCTGTTGAATTCGGTGAGTACCTCTATTCGGCGTATGATTATGCTTTCCAGGCCTATCTTCTAAATTATTGAGAGTTGAAGTAGGTTGACTGCACTTCCATTGTCAACCATTATTTTGTCGACTATAACGTGGGCTAGTTGGACATATACCACTAACGCAGTTATGTGGGAAGTAGACGCCTTCGGCATCCTACTCAGTGAAACAAATGATGGGTCCAGGTTAGGCGTTGACTGCTTGGACTTGTGAGACTAGTAGAGCTTGCTCGATCTTTCTCTTCTTAGAGTTGTTAGTGGCTCCCAAATGCTCGAATTCGACGAAGATGCCATTGATCCAGATTGCCTTGGTTGGTGGTTCTTTGTCAACGTCTACGTTTCTTCTACGATGCATAGATGGCTTGTCCAAGTATCTGTCGACCTTGCCTTCTTTCACTAACTTCTCTAGGTAATTCTTCCAAGTATAGCAGTCGTTAGTTGTGTGACCGGGACCTCGATGGAATGCGCAGTACTTGGTATGGTCTAACTTGGAGGTATCTCCCTTTGATTGCTTCGGTAGCTTGAACCAAGGTTCATTATTCATTTCGTGGAGGATTTGGTGGATCGGGATCAAGAACTTAAAGTAGTTCTTAGGTGTCGGGCCCTCTTTACTTGGGGATCGATCCCTGCACTTGGCCTCCTCCCTGTTTTTGTTGTTGTACTGTTTATCGTCCTCTTTCTTTTGAGTTACTTTTGATTCCTTTCGAGGCTGCTCGGGTGCCTTGTCTGGTTGCAATGCCTCGTCCCAAAGTGTATGTTTCTCTGCTAAAGCGAAATAGTCTGTCAGAGTTAGATCTTCTTTCATGATCAATTCTTCGAAAAACGGGAGATCTATTAGAAGTCCTTTTTGAAAGGCTGCACTAGCTATCGAGTCGTTGCATCCTACTGTCTTTGCCTTCTCTACTTTGAACCTTTTCACATAGTCGCGGAGATACTCCTTTGGGTTCTTCTTCACGTTGAACAAGTGGTCGGACTTCTTCTTAATCAAGCGATATGATGAATACTCCTTGGTGAAAACCAAAGAAAGCTCATAGAAACTCTGAATGTATTATGGCGGCAAGGTATGGAACCAATCTTGAGTCTTGCTTTGTAAAGTGGTGGTGAACATTTTGTACAAGAGAGCATCGTTATTCCGATAGAAGATCATTGAGCTTCGATAGTGCTTTAGGTGTCTCTAGGTCTCCATTTTTTTTTAAGGATGTGAAATGTCGTATGCTGAATTTACGTGGAGGCTCTACCTACTTGATCTCGTCCGTGAAGGGTGACCTGTTTATGTTGGACATGTCCCATCGTAGTGCCTCATCAATGACCTCGTTGCGTTGGAAATCGTGTAAACGCTCGGTCAGGAGCTTCTCTACTTCTTCCTGAATTTGCCTTTGTTGGGGTAGCGGAGCTCTTGGCTACCCCCGGTTTTGACCTGCTAGTCTAGTCTGCTCTTCCATATGTTCAGCTTATTTATGTCGCGGTTGCGGAGCATGTGGTATGTTCTTAATTAGCAGGCGAGCAAATTTCTCGTAAACTGCTAGCTGAACTTAAGCCATATTTAGTGACTGTTTCTCTCTGTCCGTTATGCTGCCTACTCCGATATGAGGTAGAGGATGCTTCTTGGCAACCTAGCTGCGTATGAACATTTCACCTGGAAGGTTGCTTATGTTGATTATCGAAATATGGCCCCAACTATGAGTGCATGCTCGTCCGTGGGCCTATCTAAGAGTGCACGCTACTTCGCACGGTAAGACGGGAATATATGTTATCTTAGGGGCCCAGTCAGGAGTGTACATTGCCTAAACGCTCAGTTTGGGGCTGGTCGAGGGGCAGCTTGCCCCAACGTTGTTGGAGAGGTTCGTCTGCCCATGTCCTACTTCAGGACACCTCATCTGGGATGTGCTACATCTCAATACGCTGCAAAAGCTGATTCACCAAGGTCGTCTGCTGTGCGAGGGTGCTTGCCAACTCTATGACACTTCGGGATAAGTGTTATTCGCCATTTAGGTTATAAGAGCTTAGACGGTATGCGTCTCCCTGAGTAGTGGAAGTGTAATGGACTCCAGGTGCTAGATTTGAGTTGGAAAATGTCAAATCTGCGGAGAAATTGGTTGAAAATACCCTTTTGTTCAATTGTGTGTCTAGAAATCTGAAGTTGGGACAGTTGAACCAATCTTGGACTGATTTAAGCTGCTAGGAGGGCTACGGAGTAGGCTGGGCCACGTGCGCATACTGCCTTGAGTGCAGCGCCCTTGGGCGCTAGGCTTGGGCTCGCGCTGGCCTTGTGCTAGTGAGTGTTGGGCTTGGATAACTTAGGTAGTGCGTTGAGCTTGGGCCTACGCTGCCGAGGTAGTGGCTTAGGCTGCCTTTGTCCCTTGGGTTTACTGATGCACAATGGCGTGGGCTTGTGGCTGCCTCCCTACTCCCTGCTCACCGTGGGCCGTGAGCTCGTCAAAGGCTGCTACGATGGTTGTTGATGTGGTGGCT
The DNA here is from genome assembly GCA_033882615.1 of Malus asiatica. Lineage (NCBI taxonomy): Eukaryota > Viridiplantae > Streptophyta > Magnoliopsida > Rosales > Rosaceae > Malus > Malus asiatica. The sequence continues at coordinate 1,793,332 of JAOVFK010000018.1, forward strand.
GACGCGATGGTACCTCGTAAAGGTGGTGCCACTCCACTAGCCATCGTGTTAAGTCTTGTGGATCGTTGTGGTAGGGCTACGTCACGATCTCCATCAGATGGTCCAAATCCTTGAATATAGTGGTTTTTGAATTTCTAGTCATTGTACTTTTCTTTTATGTTTATTCAAAGAACTTTATATAAAATTCTAGTAATAAGAACGCATGAAAATGCACCTGCATACAAAATAATAACACCTAAGATTAAGGTCAAAAGCCTCACGAGCCACGATGAATGGGGGGAGGGTTTTGACCAAAGAATCTCCGACACCAAAGTTAGAATTTGAAAGAGAATGTGTTTGGGAATTTTTTGGTAGAGAATGGCTTAGCCTTTTAGTAGGAAAACATGGCTATTCATAGGGGAGTGATTGGCCCTATTTGGAGAATAAAGGCCGGCCACATATGGTCAAATTGTGAGTGTAATTGCAAGATATTATGTTAAATAATATCTTGCTATTAACTTGGCAATTAATGAGGAGTGATGACAGGATTTTGAATAAGGAGTGATGACAGGAGTTAATGAGGAGTGATGACAGGATTTTGAATAAATACCATTGTGATCACATTTGACTCTTGCTTGATTGAACCTTTATTGTCTGTTGCATGCGCGTGAGAATCTCGGTGTGCCTCGAATGTAATTTTGTCCTTTTTACCCAAAAGTGCACGTGTCAGCTCCATAATTTTCTTGATTATTTTAAGCTCCACAGGTATGTCAAGGTAAAGTCATGATAGGACTCTGCCTTCTTGGTAGTTTGCTAGATATCCTCTCTCTATCCTTTCTCTTGCCTTCTTTGGCTGAAACTCAAAATTATCCGGATTCGACTTTTTTGACCTGAACTAGAATTCTGAACCTAATTCCTTTAGTACTTAATTCATTCTTTTCTAATCAAGCATAAGTTATGATCCTTAGAATAATGCAAATCTTATTAAAACTCATCATTGCAGTTCTAACACTCTCATTCCTATTAAAACTCGGTCAAGTCAACGTTTTCGCGAACTAACCTGAAGAATAATTACTGGGTCGAGAACCATGACTTTTCAACTTGAGTTATCCCTTCTCAGCCTAAACCCTCTATTCGGGCCCAAACAAATATACAAGTTAGTATTAGACGTAACATGTATGAAGAAACAAAAAGTGTATATTAATTAGACATAATTAACATGTTAAAAGTGAGTTTTATTGTTAATTGAATCAAGCTTTAGTATCTAAGTGAGTTTTATTGTTAATTGAATCAAGCTTTAGTATCTAAGTGAGTTTTAGTGTTATACCCACCCCAATGTCTTATCTTCCCACCCACCTTATATTCCCACCCACCAAGAAAAGTAAAAAGAAAACCATACTATTTTTCCACCCACTGTTATTCCCAAAGCGCCCTTACCCCCAACACCCTGCTCAATGGCCTCATATCCCATCATTACGGATCGCTTATAAACCCCAGATATTATCATATCAATGCTTGATTTCCTTCCAGACTTCCAGTAACATGTCCTCCATTCTATTTTCAATTCTTTGAATTTCCAATTATGAAATAATTTTGAAACAAAATAGAAAGGAAAAAGCCGAGCTCACCCGTCACTTTTGATACAATCATACACATACTTTGCACTTCCATTGCAATTTGCATGCTTTGCCTGTGCTTGGCTAGTGCCCAAGTGCCTAGAGCCACAAAAGCAAATGTAGGCGAAGGCAAGGCAAGAAACGAAGTACCAAAAATGGAATCAAAACTGGTTGCCAATGGATATGTCCACCCTCCAAATCCAAATCAAATCCCAATCCCAATCAAAGATACCACCTCCTAGCACCGCCTATTGGGTTTGGCAGTGACAGCTGCAATGGCATCTCAATCCGCAATAATCGCCTTCCCTCCAAATGCCTCATCCCTTTCCTCTCTCCTCGCCATTCACCGACACAAAGTAATAGAAACTTGACCTTCACTTGAGTCACCTGTCCACAAGATCCAGTCCGTTTCATAACCTTGATCACAATTGCATTGTCCATTAATATGGAGGTTGGAGTTTCAGAAATGACTGAGAGAGCTTGAAGGAGACTGAAACGGAAGCATTGCCTTTTTGCATGTCCTTATATGTCATTTTATGAGAGGATAAATTAGTCATTAAAAATTTAATAAAAACTGTGATGGAAAAATAAGACATTGGGGTGGGTGTAGTAGCACTCTTAATAGTATTGTTAATTGAGATCAGATTGGGAACCTGTCCACCAACTAATTCAGTGACGACAACGCTGCCGAGGACATTAGTTTTGCTAACAGTGACACCTTCACTTCCAGCAACATCAGTAGCCTTGTCATGGGGGACGAGACGGGCTTTTTCATTTCGGGTGGCGGCTGACTGCATGACAGCAGCCGGACCGCCCTTCTGGGTCTGCCCGAAAATCATGGTCTCGGCGGTCTGCATCATGTTAGCATCTTGCGGTGTAACGGGCTTGTCAGCTAGTTGCCCTGAGATGGAGAAAACACCGCCGTATTTGATCTGTTCCGGCTTGTCCTCCTCCGTGGCTATTCCTGGCTCATTTTTATCAGTATTTTGTGATAAAACAACATTTTTTCAACACTTTTGGTGGTTCTGACTAGTTCTATACATACGTGAAGCAGTAAGGGAACAACATGAGATTTTTATATCGGTGATATATAGTTGTGGAATGTTATTGACACGTGGGGTTTTTTGGAGACGTGTCGAGAGAAAGGCCAGGACAGTTCGACTTGTAACGCTACATAAATCAGTAGTGCTCGTGTTTGCAGTTTGGTAGATTGCCAGCCCTTAGAGAGATTTTTCAGTGTGACTAATACACGGGATGATATACCATATATCACTTTACAAATGATGAGATATGTATGCTAAAAAGTTAATAACTTAAAAAATAAAATTTTCCACCACTCTTATTAAAACACGTAATGTAACACTTGTGTTCCCGTCATAACTAAAATTTTCTCATCTATCAGCTTAGGACACTCATCAGTTCATTGAACAATGAAAGAAATTAGTTAATTTTATTGTAGCTCAAGTTGCTTGGAATCGGGATTGGACACTAAATTATCCTATCCAAGTATCCTCTCACATCTAAGAGGATTTGTAGTTCAAGTTTTTATTATTTCCTGGTATAACCGAGAACGGGTGTCCGATTACCTACCCTATGAAGCTACCATTTTAAAGTAAATAAATTACAGTTCAAATTATTAAGAGCATTTGCTCAAATAATTTAAATCGGAGTTCTCTCCTCTCACTCTCTCACACTCCCTCCTCACTCTTTATTTCTCACTCATTCTCAATCTTGTCAAAATATATTTTCTCCTTAAATTTTTTATTTTTTTCATAAATATGTGTTTTTGGAGTTAATTTTGGGTTTGAGGCATGCCGATTTTGGGGAGGAGCAATTTTTTTGGTATAATTTTATGTTGTTTTTTCGTTATTTGACCATATTTGTTTTTTTTTTCAAATCGTTGGGACTTTGACGGTGGAAGTTGAGGAGTTGAGGATTAGGACGCTATCGGAACATATCCCCCGCCACCACCACCACAATAGACTTGTATAGGATTTTATTATTTTAATTTGTTAATTTATAGGTACACTTTAATATAATATATATTATGGATAATTTGATCATTATTTTTCACATGTAATTTTGTTTTGAATATGTCAATTTAAATTAAAGTAATTAAAAAATAAAGCCATATAATTAAATTAAATTAAAAAAGAAAAATTCCAAAAATCTTGCTCTATCAAATATTTTGTCGCTAAACAATTAATATAATTAAATTAAAATAAGAGAAATAATAAAATAGAAAGTCAAAGACCTTGCGCGACAAAATATTTCGTTGCACAAACAATTAATTTTGTCTCACAAAATATTAAATTAAATAATCAAATAAAAATAAAAAAACCAAAAACTTTGCGCGATGAAATATTTCATTGCGCAAAGTACCTTCACACAATGAAGACTAATTTTTGTCACACAAACCCTATCTTCATGAGCTTTACGCGACGAATCATGCGCAACAAAAATTTCGTCGCACATTGTTTTGAGCTACGTATTCATGCTTTGCGCGATAAATCTTTTTTCGTATCATAAAATGTTTTTTTGTAGTAGTGGGGGTAGTGTGTCGGATAGTTCCTTGAGCTCATATAATAAGTGTACCTCTTAGATTCTTTCCTAGCTTATGGTTTGCATGCCATTAGATTACCATGTGTCACAATCTCATGGAATTCTACATTAGGTTTGGATCTGTGCATCATTGTCAAATTCCAAGGAATGTAGCCGTTTGGAATCAAATCATCATTTTACACAGAAATGAAATAGTTCTTTTGAAGCTTTCATCATCTCCATTTTGTTCCTTTACATTTCTGGAAATACAAAGACCAAAAGCTGAAATTAGCTATTCAACATTAACACTGCATACGTTGCAAGTTTGCAACTTATTTTATATATATATATGTAATTAAAATTTATTGATCGTGTGCTTCATATTTATCCCACTCGACCATTCGAAAGCTGCCTTCGGTGGTGCTGTGGAATTCATTGAGGTGCTGCAACCTCCAGCCCATTCCCTGCACGAGTAAAGACTGATTCAGAAAACGAAAGGAAAGCGTCGAAGAATACATGAATCCCACATCCAACAGTTGAAAAATAAAAAATAAAAATCTTGACTGAAAGGAATTACAAAGACTCATAGTATGATAATTGATAGGTATTTTTACCACGTGCAAAAATAGGGATAAAAACACTAAAAATACTTACAAGAGTACAAGATAATTGTAGTATAGACGGCTCTAGTAAGGTCGTTCTCCACAGGGATTGAATAAATAATTTATGTTAAATCAAATCTTAATTAATTACTTAAAACAAAGTTAGAGAAAAAGTTTATTTTTTATTTCAAATAATAAAAACGAATTTAATAGAAAATAATTAAATAAAGTGATAAAAGAAAATAATTTTTGAAAATTAAATTGTAAAAGCCTAGGGTTCAACCGTCACCTTAACAATCTTATGTGGTTCTTCCAATTACTTATGAATTACACATGCATATTTTGAAGGTTAGGTTTTCCTAATATATGCCTACTTGGACCCCCAACATAGAGCGTATATCAAACATGCAACTCGTCTGTGGTATTCAGATCAAATCTAAACATGCATAACTCATTAAGCTTTGTTAAACCTTCTGAAAAATCATACAACCCTTAAAACGTGGTATCCATCCTAAGTGAACTTGCACATATTAATCACAAGAAGCCTTCATCAATTTCAGGGACCGACCTCTGACCAAAATTGCATCAAATTACTTTTCTAAAGATCCTAATGGTAGCTAAGCATTAAGACAATTAGACAGTATAAACCGGTGATTAATAATTCAACCTGCATGCATAATAGCGTAAGCAAATTGAAAAGAAACTACATATTCTTGCTAAGGCTCGTGGCCTTGCCCTAGCAAACGGAATTTAGTTACTAGCAATTCTTACAACGAAATATTATTAAAAACAAGGATAGAAAGCACCTTGAAAATAAACTTGAATCCAAAAGCTCTCTAAAGTGTGCGTGCATTTTCTCCCCCTTATCTCCTACTTAACCCTAATGACTAAATATTTTATTTATACTAATACAAAATAAAACCCTAAAGGTCTTAGAGTAAAACTAGGAAACATAATTAAATAATAACATAGAAAATAAAAAGGTTTCCTATTTGAACTAAAATTCGGACTTCTCAGAAAATCAGACTTTTGACCGACCAAATCAACTCTGATTTGGTCCCAAGAGACTCTTTTGAAATCTGAGGTCGTCCCCTACAAATCCTTAGAAGAAATCTTCCTCAAAATATGCCATATTGACCTCCAAAATGCCCAAAATATCCTGAAACGTCAATTTGGAAAAGCTGCGCGCTGGGCCTTTATTTCATCGCCACGGTCAAATGGCTAACTAGAAAAATCTGAAACTTTGATACAATCATCTTAAAAGACTCACGAATATCTTCAATTGGAATTACTCTAAAATTCATCCGTTTGATCACTTTTTGTTCCAGATGAAGTCGAATGTCCTACATTATAAATATAATTCAAAGTATCAAAATTCACACATAATAACCAATAAATTATTACTAAGATTAGGGTAAAATATATAGTATAATATCGACTCATCAATAATGGGGAAACTTATTGAAATTCATAGTCATAAAACTCTATGTATGTGTATATAAAAATAGTGGTGATACAAAAATCTTACCATCTATATCAAAGAAGAAGACTTGCTGCAGGAGCGTACCATCATTGATTCTCCTCTCAGAAGTCTGAATTCCCTTCTCCTGCAAGACCAAATTTGTTCAGATAAATCGCGATCGTGTCAAATAGAGGAAGAAAAATATAAGTAAATAAAACGAGAACAAACAAGCATGCTAGCTTTGAAACATGCCAGATAAACAACCAAATTTATGTGTGCGCTTTAGATCCGCCACCGCTGAGCAGTGGCAGATTCGCGTAAGGACCAGGATAGGCACAAGCCCCTTCTGCATGCAGCTCCCACCATGGCATTAGCATGTTGGTTTACAAGACTTTTATAACCCACCGTTTTACTGCATGAACATTTCTCTTTAGTTTAAAATTATTCATGATAATGTCAGTCACATTTACGTGTATTTTTCTTCACTTGTAAATAGGTGATTTTAGGTTCAAATCTCATTAATAGCTAGTGGTTATGATATTAAATTATTGTTGCTCAGTCATTATGTGGCTTAGCTCAATATTTACTGTTAGTGTAAAATATTGTTGTATCAAAATATTTATACATGCCAACACAACAAAACCTCATAATTTTCTTACGTTACTTATATTGTACTTAATTCCTTTAATAAAGTCTACAAAGTCTAGCCTAAAGGCCCCTAGCCTCGACACTTCTGGCTCCGCCACTGCTGGTGAGTGCAGAACTCCGCTATCCGTGGACCATAAGGTCTCAAAGAGAGAGTTCTCAGACACGTAGATCTTAAAATATCCAGCAAGAAACACCGGTAAAAGGCTCTGGGATAAACTGTGAGTGGATGTGTAGAAATGATCCATGTCGGAAGTTTATCAAACATTGCATTTGCTTATAACTCATAAGGAGCAAAAGGGGAACAAACCCTAGCACCAAAGGCTAGTCCATATAAAAGGTTTTCACTATCAAAAATCAACCAGCAACAATAAAATACATAATGCATTGCATATATACCTTGAGGGTTTGGACTAATGACGGGAAATTGGAGACAGTGAAGCAGATATGTTGGCCTCTGCCGAGATGGACCGGATCAGCTTCAGGTAATACTTGCCGGCAAATGGCCCTTCTGGAAGGTTAAAACTAGGGTTTCTCTCAATGAAGTGAAAAGCTAAATTTCCAGGGACCATGAGCCATAACACCTGCACTCCTGCAAAGGTTGGGGCTTCAACCTCCTCGAACCCAAATATATACCAACCATGTACCATAGCAAATTCAACTCAATCACGTTAATAATGAAGTTACCAAATATTAGCTTGTTAAAATTGAAGTACTTAGTTTTTGAAAAGTTAAAGAACCTCTTTGTAGAAATCGGCGAGGCGCCTGATATCGGGGGATTCTCTGGCAATGTGGCTCAGACACACTCCTGCTGTGGCTCAGACCTCCTGCTGCTGCCATTTCTTTCCTTTTCGTATGCTGTTTGAAGCTACGTTTCATGGCTGCCTTTATAGGTGGATTTTCACAACGTCGTGGGTCTTGGTTGTTAGAAGTACCTTTTTACATTATTTGTTTACTCTTGGAAAGTTACATAAAATAATTTATTCACTCTTGACTTGTTACATAAAATTATTTATTACTATTGACATGTTACATAAAATTATTTATTACTATTGGTATGCTACATAGTTTTTTTTTTCTTTTACTCTTGGCATGTCACATAAAATTATTTGTTTACCTCTTGGCATGTTACATAAAATGAAAAAATTATTTGTTTACTTTTGGCAATTACATAAAGTTATTCGTTTACTCTTGGCATATTACATACAATTATCCCTTTACTCTTAACATAAAATTATTCGTTTACTCTTAACATAAATTTATTCGTTTACTTTTGGCATTAACATTTTTTTTTTCTCTTGGCACGTGACATAAAATTATTTGTTTACTCTTGGGCATGTTATATAAAATGACAAAATTATTTATTTACTCTTGCAAGTACATAAAATTATTTGTTTACTCTTGGCATATTACATACAATTATTCATTTACTCTTGACAAGTTACATTAAATTATTCGCTTACTCTTGACAAGTTACATTAAATTATTCGTTTACTCTTGGCATATTACATACAATTATTCGTTTACTCTTGGCATGTTACATAAAGTTATTTGTTTCCTCTTGCCACGTTACAAAAAAAATTTGTTAACTCTTGGCAAGTTAAATTAAATTAAAGACCATTATTTGTTTACTCTTGACAAATTAAACAACATTGTTTACGTTTGGCAAATTAATACGTAGCTATACCAATCAAGCACATAAAATTATTACAATATATATTTAGTGTCTCAGCAAAATATGATTTTTTTTTTATAAGAACACAACCATATATTTTGATTACACAAGGAAGAAGCTAGGCCCGCTCGTCCTTCCTACGATCACGAACTAAGAAAACATAATTAATAATTGTGTAGATTTTTCGATGTACAAAGAAAAACAAACCTCTAGAAAGAGAAACCCTAAAATAACCGTGGCCTAATTGATCAAATCTAAGAGCAGGGATAAGAAACGGGGAAATAGTGTGGATCCACACATGAGCTTCATTCGATGACCTAGGTAGGTTGAAGCAGGAAAGTTAGCTTCACCAAAAGTATGAGACGAGAGAAGCGTATACTGTTGAAATGATTGCTAAAAAACTCGACATCCTGAAAAATAGTATTAAATCCCAAGGAAGTGTGCATTTTCCCTTAATACAAATAACTAGTTAAGAGTCACCTCCACCAATTTGAATGCCTTATGGCCAGCCTGAGACGAGCCTGAATATATAAGACCATCACGGAGCGCAATAGTACTATCATTAGCTTGGTGGTGATGAGTGCTTGCTGTTAACTACATTGCAAAAGATGAAGATTGGTACAGAGGAAGAGAAAGAATTGGTAGAGAGAAACAAACAAGATTGTATTGATTGATTAGAGAAAATGTATACAAATGAACTTAAGGAAATAATTGCTATACACTTCTTTATATAGTCATATAACCTAATTACAATAATACCCTTCTAACTATATTTCTGTTATATCAATTATTATTCCCCTCCTCAAACTAAACTTGGAGTATCCAAGTGAAGTTTGAACTAGCCAGGTATTTGAGACTGATCTACAATGACTAGCCTCCAACTGTTTGGCCCAATTCTGTGCCTGCTCCCAGTGCATGTTATTCTCCAGTCCCGTTGCAAGGGAAACATCATCTAAAGTCTTACTCCCAAGATGTAAAATGTCATCCTTGCGTAATAATGGCTCTGCTAAATTAATTTTCCCAAGATGTAACTGTTGGTAGTATGTTGCTGCGGACCCTCCATCACCAAAATCAGTTGAAGCAAGCAGTTGCAGTAAACATCTTTTCTCGTAAGGAGATGGACATGTCAAAAGCATTGCATTTGCATCTTGAATGGAGGTGGAGCTGATCCATGATGTACCAATCTGCGTTTCTCGTCCAACATTTACTAGCAGTCGTGTTGATTCTTCTTTAATTCGAGCAAAAAATGAACCCAAATGCGATGAGGCTTCAGATAGGCGCATTTGTGAAAATGCCTGGATAGCACGTATGAAAGGTAAGAGAGAACACGACGAAAGGAACATTTCAAATGCCCATAACAAAGGCAGGAACAAGTGTTTTTCACAAAGCACTGCAACCATCTTGGACAGCAAAGCAGCGAACTTGCTTAGTAGAGTCCAAATTAGCACCAAAGCCATTAGAATTGTCTTTTCTGTAAGCAGAACCCAATACAAGCTCCCCAAAAGGTAGATCAATGAGCTTAGCAATACAATCAAATCTAGTCTTGGTCTGAACGTAACCAACAAGTTTTCGACTTTGAACTGAGAATCCATAGTAACACACTCAGTGTATATGCAAATTATCCCTCCTAAATCTTTACAGAGACTGGCACCAAATCAACTAAGGAGAATGACACTCCAAGAAACTAAATCAACCAAGGAGAATAACACTCCAAGAAACTAAATCAACCAAGGAGAATGACACTCCAAGAAACCACATCAACCAAGGAGAATGACACTCCTGATAACTTCCTAAATCTTCCCAGATACTAACACCAAAATTAACCAAGGAGAATGACACTCCTGAGATCTTACTAAATCTTCCCAGAGACTAACACCAAAATTAACCAAGGAGAATGACACTCCAAGAAATCAAATCAACCAAGGAGAATGACACTCCTGATCATCAGAATACAATCAATCATGTATAAAATCAAGAAATTATCAAAAAAAATATATCAATGAGGAATTTGAGGGAAACTAGATAACAGACTATCAAAAGCAACTCCTGACAATCAAGAAACGTAGATCACCAGACACTGGTTTTACAATTGAACCTTGTCCCCCAGATCACCGAATCATCAGAATCGCAGAAACTCCTTCAAAAAATTATCTTGGCAAACAATCAAGAAACTATATTTCATCATTCTTCAACTAATGGCAATGACCTTCACAAGTAATCATGTATAAAATCTCACACTTTATCTTCCGCAACAATTCCACAAACACCATGTATGCATAAAGAAGATGACAGATACAAGAAACAACCTGACAAAATCCAAGATCCCACTTTCCAATCAGCAACGCATAAGAGAAACTCCCAGATGAACAGCAGAAAGAATCACCACCGAATCGAGATTTGCACAGCAGAAAGAAGATGGATCTCGGCACCGTAATCTTTTGACGAAGTGAGCTGTACATATTGACATCCAGGACACCGTCAATTAAACCCCTGATTCTTCCTCGCAGACATGTCGATAGAAGTGGGAGCTCGAGTCCATTTCTTAATGCAAGTCAGATGGAAAATTGAGTAGTAACTTGAGCAGGACCAAACAAGTGCATACCTCCTTACCATATCATAACAAATGTACACTCGACAGTGCCCTTCGTCAGCTTATCTTGAATTTCTTGCACAAGCTGGAGCAAATTTATCTGCACCTCCAAGACCGAGCGGCTAGACCGGCGCATAAGGCTTTGGAATTGGGCGAGAGGAATCCCTCGATATAGAGCTTTAGTTATTGGAGGTAGTGAAGGCGTTAGTGGAGAAATCTCCAAATCAGGACAATCAACCAACAATCGCAGAAAAATCAAGCTCGCGGAAGCACCGAAAATTTAATGGAAATTTGAAGAGAAACTGAACTAGGAAAAAAAATTGGCAAACTACTACGAAGAGAAACCACCAAAATCCATGGCGTGAGCCTGGTGGCTCTAATACTATGTTAACTAGATGAAAATTGGTACAAAGGAAGAGAAAGAATTGGTAGAGAGAAATAAACGAGATTGTATTGATTGATTAGAGAAAATGTATACAAATGAACTTAAGGAAATAATAGCTATACAATTCCTTATATAGCCATATAACCTAATTACAATAATACCCTTCTAACTATATTTCTGTTATATCAGTTATTACTTGCAATTACAGGAAGGTGAATTAGCATGAAGGGGGGAAGGACAAGAAGAAACGCTACTCCGAGTAGCTTTGGCAAAGGAGCAATGCAAAAACAAATTAATGATCTACATCTTCATCATGCAAAAAGATACACAAGGGAATTGAATTTTCAATTACGGTCTTTAGTTCTAAGTCTTCCTCTAGCAAATAATTGTGTAATTACAATCATCAAGTAAAGAATCTAAAAGAAAATCTTGAGGTTATTTGAATCAAAGTTGCTCCGCGTCAAGAGACATTCCCAAATAAACCAAACGGTGAGAATTTTTTTAAAGGGGAGTGATTTTCAATCACTCTTTTTAGCTTCTTAAATGCTCCTCTTTATTTTATGATCATCGCATTGAATAAATCAAATAGAATTAATGACCAAAACTAAACAGCAGTGTGCAAGTGGTAAAAAAAAGTGTATGAAAATCACTTCCCACTTTTAAAAAATTGAATCGCCAACTTTTATCATAACAAGGTGCCACACCTGAGAGTGCTCTTGATTAGTTAATATGTCAAATCGTGCTATGTTCATATAAATCAATATTAAAAAGTTGAGATAAAGTTAGTGGTCGTAGTAGCATTACTGTTATCTACAAGATATCGTAGTAGCATTACTGCTAGTGTTCTAAAAATCGGCCTAGGCGACCACCTAGGCGCTAGGCAATGTTGTGCTGATGCGATTAGGCCTGAAGCATTGAGGAAAATTGGGGAGCTGTTAGTCACCCGCCTAGGCGCTTCTAGGTGGCCTAGGCGGTCTAGGCATAGTGAAATGGTTTCCTAGAAAGAAAGTCCAAAAAGAACCCTGAATCGCAAAAGCTTTCTCGCCGCTTCTACTCCCTTTCTCTTTGCACCACAGCTTTCTTAGTCGTCGTAGTCGTCATGACTCCCTCTCTATGAACTCCATCTCCAAGAGGAACTTACAACGTAAAACAGAAGAATAGGAAACAAAAAAAAAAAGAACGAGAATTTATTGAGGGAAAACGGAAAAAAAGAAGAAGAGAAGGGAATGTAATGAAGATAAGAAGACAGGGAAAAGAAAAGAATTTAAAAAAAAAAATAGATTTTCCAGTTTCAAGGCGTTAAAGTGGTCTCATTCGTTTGGGAATCTCTTGGGTCATTTGAGGGCTTGATCCGTAACAGAGATCCCTTTTAAAAGTTATAATAATTTTAGTCGTTGGATCAAATTTCAAGGACCCGGATCACTTGATCTAAGGGCTTTGGTGGAAGAGATCCGGAGAGAATCCCTTTCCGGAGGGAGGGTCACACCTTGGGCTTTATGAAATGGGAAAGGAGAATAATTTTATCTTTTTTATGAACCACTAACCCACTACGTGGATATTTACTTAATTATTTTTAAATTAAATACTAATCATTCAAAATGTCTTAAATTATTACTTTATTTCTATTTTTTTTTTTTTTGTCAAACAATATATTTTGTTAGATTAGATATTAGATTAGTCATCGACGAGATTTGAACACACGTCATCATATAAGGACTCAACACCTTTCCACCACTGTGATAAAGAGCCAATTGCTTGTTACTTTATTTCTATAACTTAAATTAACTTTTTATAATACATATTAAATTTTCTTAAAACCACCTAAACGCCCAGGCACTAGTTCTCAACCCGCCGCCCAACTAGCGCTTAGCGTTTTTTAGAATCTTATTGTTATCTACCAGATATGCGGCATATGCCCTATGCGTACCGCAATAATTTCAGTAATTTTTTTTAAATGGTTAGAAAAATTTTAATTTATATCACCAATAATGTCTACACGAGCAATGAGTCCAATGACCACCTCTAAAGCGATGAAAGCAATTGTTATCTCTCACAATAATTTCTCTACCTATAATGCTAGAAACAAACTTGATTGCACCATGGAAATCCCCACAGATCCTAAGGTTCTTTGTGATCCTTATAGGCACCCCGGGAGGGATGGATATGAGTCCAAACGCAAGCGCAATCTTCTCGCTGTGGTACCAAACTTCAGATACTTTTTCTTTCTCTAAATCAAACAACGCAAAATTGGTGTCGGCGATGTACCCAGCTTCGTCCATTTTCCTCCTTAACTCGGTTAGCATTGCCTGAATCTCCAAATTCCTTTCGTGGGAGGTGTCCTTTGCTTGGAAGACATGGACTGCATTCTTGACTGCGATCCAACTGTAGCCTGCACCCTTTTTTATCCCCACATCCATCATCTTCTTTCTCACAAGTGTTGCTTCTTCCCACCTGCATTGATTCATTGACAAATACAAATCAATTTGTCTAAAGAAAAAGGGCAATAAACGCCACAAAGTGTGTAGGATTCTATTGCAATGGGAGTTTTAGTACCTTCCAGCAGCTGCAAACATGTTAGAAATCACCACATTGTTGCCAGTCTTTAGGATCGAGTTCAAATAACTTGTCGGCTGCAATCTTCCCCAACTCTGGCTTCCTACACATTTTACAAGCCCCTAGGAGCCCCCTAAATGGAAACCGTTGGACAAATTGGCATCTTTGGAATAAACTCAGAAGCTCGCTCTACCATACCAGCTTGGCCTAGCAAGTCCACAACACAAGTATAATGCCCTGCCCCTGGTTCAATTCCATACTTAGCTTTCATTGACTCAAAAAATCTGCATCCCCATTTGCCCGGTCCCCACTCTGCTACATGCTGATAATACACAGGCCAATGTAACATAATTTGGTTTAACCTCATGACTTCAGGCGCACATTTCCTCGAACAATGCCAAAGCCATGTCAGCATGTCCTTGATGAGCATATGCACTTACCATTGCGCCCCAAGTGATCAAGTTCCACAAAGGCATCTCATCAAAAGCACGATGGGCATCTTCTATGCTCTCATATTTTCCGTACATGTCAACAAGTGCACTGCCAACAAATACATTTCCCTCCACACATGCCTTCACTGCAACTGCGTGAACTGACCTACCCTGTTCAATCCATACAACCCCAGCACAAGCGCTTAGAACACTCGAAACCATGAAATCAGTTGGCTTAACGCCTTATTCCCTTGCCCGTAAAAATAACTCGCATGCCTTCTCCTCCTCATCATTCTGCACACACGCAGCCACCATAGAGCACCAAGAAACATCGTTCCGCTGACCAATTCCATCAAAACCATCATTGAACACCCAACCTCCCGTCACTTCTTGTATAAGTTAACAAGCCTATTTAAAATTGACACATCTTTTCCAAAACCACATCGCATAACAAACCCATGTAACTGTCTCCTGAGCTCCAAATTCAACATATCCGAGCATGCATTGAGAAACGCACAAAACGTAATCGAATCAGGCCTCCGTCCACCCACAGAAACTCAATAAACTTGTAAACTGCACTTAGGGGATGCCCATCAAGCACAGCAGTCGACATGTACGCATTCCATGTTGCAAGGTTTCTATTGGGCATTTCATCAAACATCTTCTGAGCCTCGTCTCGTAGACCAGTCTTGTTGTACATATCAAAAGCACTGCACCTAACAAATACATCGCATATCTGCCCCGCCTTGACAGCAAGCGCGTGGAGCTGTTTTCCGATGACATATAACCGCAGCAACCCCGAGGCCTTGAAAGCGCACAGGAAGGTGAAGTCATTGGGCTGGATTGACTAGCGGTGCATGTTACCGAAATAAAGAAAAGTGGAAGCGAAATGATCGTTTTGGACGGAACTGGCGACGAGGGAGATCCAGGTGACGACGGAGCGAGAGGGGTTGAGTTGAAGGACGAGTTGGGCTGTGTCGAGGAGGTCGAGTTTGGAGTACATGTTGACGAGGTGGTTGGAGAGGAATGATGGGTGCGGGTCGTCGAAGGTTCTGATCATGCGGGCATGCGCCGCCCGACCGAGCAGAGGTGAGTGAGTCAACACAGCGGATTATTAACGGTTCTTTCATTTGGACTATTGGATTTTTAAAGTTAAAAAAAATTGAAAATTAAAGGTTGTGCTATGTGGCACAATCTGGTGTACATCTGATTTAAGCAAAATTTAATAAATCAATGGTCTGGATTAATTTGAAGGTAAAAAATTCAAAAAAGTACCCAAAAAAATTCTAAAAGAGAAAATGTTTTATAACAACACATTTAAAATTTTACGTACTTAACAAACTTACAAAGTTCAACCATCTTCTTCATTTGCCTTTATTTTTAATTAGTTATAGTCCTTACCCTTGCCTTTCCTCTTCTCAAATAGGTGGACTTGTGCAAAGATAATTACTATTCAGAGAGAATAGTAAGGGTAAGTTCCTTGCCCTTGCCCTTGCCTTCCTAAAACGGGTGGAGTTGCTCTTACAGTAGAACCCCTAAATTCAAGATGTTTACAATTTTATGTAATAATTTGGTTAGGTGAAAATTTTTTGTTTGTGTTAACTTTTTTGAATTAATTTCATATTACGTAGTGGAAAAATATTTTTGTAAACGTTTCAACCAAAGAAATTCAAATTTGATACCACATTACGTAGTCGTAAAATATTTGTGTCATGGTTTTGTTGTTGAATTATGTTACGCCTATGTCATGATCAGTTATTTTTTATCCATATAAAATTTCAACTCTTTGCAACCATTGAATACTTCTACCACACGTTTCAAAAACATCATCAAAACTTGGCCATTCCCAATAATAGGATCTTCACTAGTTGCTATATAAGCACGTCATTCAGCAATATCGTCTTCAATTGAGTAATTTCCACCCTTATTTGAAGGCTCACTTGAACTCGCCATTGATGAATAAAATAAAACAGCAAATTAAACAAAATAAATTATTTGGAATGAATGAATTAAGTATATGAATTGAAGTTGTGGTAAATTTTAGTTGCATGAATTTGGTATTTATAGGAATGACGAGAAAGCAAAAATAGAGAAGCAACGGCCAAATGGAACCCAAAAAAAAAAAAAAAACCCATCAATCTAGCTGTTTAAAACAAGAGAAAGAAAGCAGCAGCAACGGCCAATTTTTAATTGTCTCTGGAATCGACCCTTAATGATAAATAAAAAAAATTGAAGGCCAAAAAATCCATGTGTGTTTGGGCTTTCAAATTTGTTTTATCATTAAGGGTCAACGATTTTCAAAAGAAGGGTCTAGATTCAAAATACACATGGATTTTTTTTATCATTAAGGGTCAACGATTTTTCTTTTGTACTTTATTTATGGTTAGTTTTGGATACATAATTTTTTTTTATATTAAATATACACTTATATATAAAAAAGAATAAGCATACTAGTATACCACAAAATTAATTGAACATATACATAAACATATATCAAATATTAAGAAAGAACAACAAATTGCATGTAATGAAAAGTTAGCAACTAATAATACACAAAAAATTATAAAAATACATGAATTTTCGAATTATATTCTAAAATTTAAGAGATTACTTTGATTATGAAATTTTTTAAAATTTCAAAAATTTTGAATTTAAATATTGTGATCCAATCCGATTTCAAATTTTAGAACAGAAATTAGAAACGTGTTTCCGATCCAATCTGATCCGATCCTTCCAAAAAAACACCCCTAGAACTAACACAAACAATATTTGACTCATTTGAGATTTTGTCTAAAAGAAATCTTTTTGTTAGAAGTACATTATTCTTAAAGAAAGTATAATTATTTATTATTATTTAGAAGTAACTTCTCATAAGCGACCATTTAGTACTACGGTCTAGTGATAATTATCTTCACTTGTAAGTGAGAAGTCTTTAGATTCGATTCTCGCCAAAGGCGAGTTTGAACCATATTATTGTTAGTCCATTGTGAGGCTAAGCCCATCTCTCCTCCTTAGTGTAGATAATATCATTTGTTTAAACAAAAAAAAAAAAAAACCTTCTCATAAGCATTTGTATTTTTTTAAAGTATATTTTAATGGTTAAAAAACACATTTATATTGTGGCTTATTTTATCTAACAAGGAAGAGAGGGAGGCGCGGCAACAGAGAGATGTGTTTGTAGGGTTGTGTAGAGGATGTGGTATTCCCCCTATGCAGAGCCTTTATTTATAGTAATAAGGGAGGGAAGAATCATTCTCCTCCAAGTAATACAAGTCCTAATAGGGAAGAATAACTAGTATCAAACTTAATCTAGGATTTACACAATCACATTTTAATACAATCTTTATAATACTCCCCCTTGAGTGTGTAAATACTCAAGTAGATTCGAAATCATGTATAGTTGAGGAAGTCGACTCGTTGGCATTGACTCTAGGTACACACTAGTCTCAAACAAAGTAGGAACTTGCATATGAAACTAAGTCTCACAAAAAATCCAATGGCTCTAGTAAAACCTAAGTAAGGACAAAACGCATAGTCTAAGGAAAAATGCATGAGAAAATGCAAAGTTAAATTAAATGTCTACAGGACATCATCAGGGATATTATCAACCTAAGGTGGGTGTCTCGCCAAAACCTCGTTAGGTAGCAAAAAACCAAAGGAAAAACTACTCATAATCATGGGGAAAAAGAGTACACTAAGATCAAGCAAGTATACTTCAGCATACTCCCCTTGAGTTTGACATAATTTCAAAGAAAACTAATAATGTTACAACTTAGAAAGTTTACGCTTACCTATTCCTTGAACAAGCTTTTGAAATGTCACCTTCGGTAGTGATTTGATGATGAGATCCGCCAGGTTGTCTTGTGAACGGATTTGTGTGACTTCAATCTTCTGATGCTCTTGTTGTTGATGTTAAAATAAGAACTTCGGCTCAATGTAATTAGTGTTGTCTCCTTTGATGTAACCCTTCTTGAGTTGTTCGATGCATGCTGCGTTATCTTCATAGATCGTCATAGGACGTCAACGACAGGGTAAAGATTGCAGAAGGTTCGAATATGGCTCATAACTACTCTCAGCCAGAAGTGTTCCCGAATAGCTTCATGTAAGGCGAGTATTTCAGCATGGTTAGATGAAGTGGCAACTAAGGTTTGTTTAGTTGACCTCCAAGATATTGCAATGTCTCTAATGGTAAAGACATAACCCGTTTGAGGGCGTGCCTTATGTGGGCAAATAAGTAACATGCATCGGCTTAACCAACAAGGCGAGAATCAACTCGACAACTGAGAGGGGTTGCGACATCACTCGAGGATCCATAAGGATAGAACAAGCCCATATTCGTAGTACCCTTAAGGTAACGAAAGATGTCTTTAACGCCAATTCAATGTCTGCATGTCGATGCATTACTGTATCTTGCCAAAAGATTAACAGAAAAGAAGATGTCAGCTCTAGTGCATTAAGTTAAGTACAATAAAGCGCCTATTGCACTTAGTTAGGAACTTCGGGTTTCAAAATCTCTTCTTCATCCTCATTCGGACGAAATGGATCTCGTTTTGTATCTAGCGATCATACGACTATAGGAGTACTTGAAGGCTTGACTTTATTCTTATTAAAGCGGTTCAACATTTCTTGGGTATAGTTCGATTGATGTACTAAGATTTCATCCAAACAGTGCTCTATCTCGAGATCGACACGGTATCGAGTTTTTCCTAGATATTTCATCTCAAATTCCAACTTCAGGTGCACGGTAGTTTTCTTGAGCTCTTCAAAAGTTCCAATGAGGTTCATGTTGTTAACATAAACTGCAACAATTGCAAAACTAGAATTTGACTTCTCAATAAACATGTAAGGGCATATTTTGTTTGTTCACATATCCATGACTAGTCAAATACTCACTCAAATGATTATACCACATTCTTATGAATTACTTCAAACTGTATAGTGAACGCCTCAGCTGAATTGATAGCGTGTTACGCCAGTCAAAATAGGTCATTCGAGAACTTTATATAAATTTTCGCATCAAGATCCCATAGAGATACGCAGTTACTACATGGCATAAGTTGCATACTCAATTTTTCGAAAACTAATAAACTGATAAGGCAACGAAAAGTAATCACATCCATAACAGGTGAAAAGTTTAGTCATATTCAATGTCGGGGTTGTGAGAAGCCTTGCGCAACAAGACAAGCTTTGTAACACACAATTTTGTTCCTCTCGTTACGTTTCTGAACGAAAATCCACTTGTAGTCAACGGGCTTCACATGTGGAAGAGTATGAGCTACATGTCCAAACACCTTACGCTTTGCAATGAAATGAGTTCGACTTGGATTGCTTGTTTCTAATTTGACCAATCAGTTCTACGTCGACAATCATCAACAAAATAGGGTTAAATGTCATCGCGCAACCTGATCTCAATAGCTACTGCATATGCTAATGTATCGTTGATTATCATCTCATTTCTACACCAAACATCATCCAAGCTAGCATAATGGACCAAAATCTTTCAATTCTCGAGAGATGGATTCGTCTTTTTAAGGAAGCTTCCATAATCTAGAATTTCCTCATGAGTTGGATAGAATGAGTAGGCGATAGTTGGATTCACAGTAGGCTCAGTGGCCTGTGTCATGGGTTACCTCTTTCGGGGGTATGAATCATTTGAACCAAGAGGTCTACCACGTTTTTGTGTAGGGGCAGAGGATTGGCTAGCCGTTAATGTTCATGGACTAGTCTAAGTGGAGTTGCAAGCCTTTAGGAGGAAAGTCCGTTGTACATTAGGTACATCCATCTTTGCAAGCACATTTACAGCTGGAATATGTGATCTTGTCACTCGCACTTGATCTATGAAAGCATCTAGCATACTTTAAGCTACAATATGAAGATCTATTATGCGTTGCACTTGAATTTCAGAATAAGTCGTGCAGTGATCCAAATGAGACAAAATGGGAGTCATCCACGATAATTTGCGTCGTTCTTAAGGAATAATGATGTTCTTATCTCCCCCTAATGACGGGAAAACTATCTCATAGAAGTGACAATCCGCGAAACGAGCGGTAAAACTATTGTCTCCCAAAGGTTCTGAGTAACAAATAATTTGAAGGAGAATCATATCAGACATAGATTTCCACCATTCGCTAAGGCCGCATTTTTGTACGTAAAGGAGGCGAAATAGGCACATAGACCGCACAACAAAAAATGTACATATGTGATATGTCATGTTCGTATCTGGTAACCAACTGAATGGCGCTATATGCTTGGGTTGCAATAGGCCTCAGGCGAACCAATATGACTGTGTGCAATATTGCATGGGCCTAGGCAGCAATTGAGAGCTTAGTACGTATGAGCAATGATCGAGCAATCATTTGTAAGCACTTAATGAATGTCTTTGCCAGGCCGTTTTGGGTGTGAACATGTGGTACATGATGTTCAACTTCAACCCCAACCAACATGCAATAGTCATCGAAAGTTTTAGATGTGAATTACTAGTGCCACTTCATCAACCTAATTGTTTACATCATTGTGAATCTAACTTTTGTTGTTTTCTTATTTAGTACATAATTGATCCGTTTTTTGCTAAAATATATGCTAGTTTGATGACACGTCAACTACCATATGCCATATGGACGAAAAATAAGAATTTTACTTGAGAACACCTTAACCTTTGGGTTGTCGTTACAATGTCCTATGGTAGTAGATGCCTCAGAATTATAACAATGTGATTTATCTTTTATGTAGCAGTTAGATAAATTTACATATAAAACTTTACATTATATATATAGCGAGGGCAGTCTTGCTTTATAATCACAACTCCTTTGCCCGGGGGTCGGAGTGGAGGCTCACCAAGCCATCGAGTCTCTAGTCTGTTTGCGCAATGGAGTCACTGAGGAGACAAAGAAGTTGGTTGTAAATTTGGGTTTAAGAAATATTGATAGTTTAATTAAAAATATATAGGTGAAAGTTAGGTGTAGAAAGAAGTTTTTATGGGTACAAATAAATTTTTTCTTATTTGTATGCACTATTTTATGCTTTACATGGCATACACTAATATGGTGACTTAATTCATATAATATAACTGGAGTTTAATTAGAGCCCCAATATTGATAACTGCTCACGTGCTATAATTTGTGTAAATAATGTGAGTATCATTTTAAATTGTTAAATTGTATAAGTGACAACAAGTAATAAATTTAACAAACAAGAAGGTTTTCGAAAAATGAATAGAGTTAGTCAATCTTGTCATTTTCTCTTTATAAATTGTTGAATAATATTGAGATACTCATTAGTGAATACTTTATATACTTATTTTTTAAATTTGGCCCGATGATATACTAACACATAATGTTTTATTGTTGTAAAATGATATTGCATATGTTATTTAATTTTTCTTCAACTTTGAAAATAAGAAACACATGTCATCTTTTAATTTTTCAACACTAAATTGTTGTCATATCTGTTAACTTTCACAAAGGAGATCATACAGAGTTTCAGTTTGGCCTAAATGAAAAGAAAAGCTAATTAGTTAGCATAATACAACGCACCTATCATCAGATTTGGACATGAATAATCAATCAATTAATTAACCAGGCTGGTTAAGGCCAACTCATGCACACAAACAAATTTCCTTATTTAAATAAAAATCGACTTAATAAGCTCTGTATTATTACAAAGCCTCACACATGAAAAATCCATGAGAGTAATATGCTCACAAAGGCCTCAGACAAAAAAATGCCAAACTATGTCTAAGCTGTTCCGTTTCCGACATCTCACACACTTTTTCCGAGTCTCTCTCTTCACTCCACGCATTTCGCTCTCTCTCTCTCTCTCTCATTCTAAAAACTCAATTACAAGCCTCTTCCTTTTTTTCTCTCTTTGCACTCCTCGATCATCGTCCAGATAAAGAGAGAAAGTTTTGTTAGGTTATTTTGATCGAGCAGGGTGGAGACGGCCTAGTACTTAATGCCATGGGATCCATCAACGGTGGACGTGTGATAACAACTTCATCATCATCTATCGTAGAAAGGTCCCATGACCATGATCGTTTGCGAGAAGGCGTGTCGATGGTTTTGTCACAATGGAATGGCCTAGAAATGGCCGTCCAGAACCAATGGGGTGGCTGGGACTCCACCCACAAAGCTCAACAACTCTCTGCCGATATTCTCTCTTGGTTCTCTCAATCTAAAGGTTCTTTCTTTTTATTCATTTTATCCGATGCATCACTTACGTATAACTTAAATCTTTATGGTTATTATCGCTGTAAAGTTAGATTGTCTGAGAAGAGAATATTTCCACAATATACGTGTTAATGTGCAGCGCCACGGTACGTGGAAGATCTAGAAAATTTGCTCCACGAACGTATGCTTCTCTCTTTCAACACAGATATTGAGGATGGAAGCATCGAGGAGGTATATATGAATCATTTATATGTACTACAATACTACTATCTCATATGATTTGTAAATAATTACACTACTTAATTAGAATAGATAGGCTTTGATTAATGTTGAGATAGCATTACATAAGTAATAGATGTTCCTGTATATGATCATGATCATCCGTAGGGATGTGATTTCCTTTTAATATTTCCATTTATATCTAACTAGACTCAAATCTTATCGGATAATATTAGGTACTCACTAATAAGTACCTTATATACTCACTTTTATTGTGACTCAATCAAAAGATGTCACGAGTTTCTTGTTTTTTAAAGTCCAAGAAAATTGGGTGCATTTTTACTCACCACCCTTATTTTATTTATCATTGTTGTATGAATATAAATTTTGAGATTTATGTCTATCTAGTACACATATTTTAAAATTTAAACTTATCTAACATAATAAATAGGGTGGTGAGCATCACCATCACTTGAGAGTGGTGAGCAGAAATATTCATAAGAAAAATTAAATACCATGTCTATTATTTTTAAAACAGTAAAACATAAGTTAAACTTTCGTTGGGCTAAAATCAAAAGTAAGATATATAGAGCATTCACTAATAAATACTTAAGTATTATTATTTATTTAATTATCATTTTTTGGAATTAATTTGATCTAGCAGGTGGCAGAACAATTGATGATTGTACATGACGAATACTTGCATGGAAACCATTAGGCCATCTCCAATGGAAATGTCAAATTATAACAATCAATTACAATTGATAGCTGATGTGGCAATCTGAAGTCTTATATCAAATTTTGTGTTTCTCCAATTAAATTGTCAAATATTATTTTCTTATAAATGTAGAGCTTTAAATTATATGAAAACTAATGAAAATAACTTGAAAACTTTGAGTTTTAACGAAAATGAAAAAATAAATGGTAAAGTGAATAGTACCATAATTGACTTTTTAGTGTAAAAATGTGATTTTTCGTTAAAGTAAACAGTACCAAAAACTTTTTGTTAAAGTTCCCTTAAATTATTGTATTTATTTAAAAAAATTATTGAAACAAATTTTTATTTGCTTAAATACTAGTGGAATAAGCGACCCACCATTAAAATTAATATAAAAAAATTTGGCGTTAGAATCAAATTTGACTCCTAATCACAAAAGCATTAAAATTCAGTTCACAAACTGCACACAAATAATTAATTATTAGCCATAATTAGCCTGCAAATAATCTATCCTCGTTATCATATGCTAGCAGCCTAGCACCACCACCTCATGAGATCTCATGGTTAATTTAATCCTCACAGGAATTTGTATTAAAAAAGATCTCACAAGGATGAAGGATCAATTTTTCAAGAAAAAATTGCACAAATGGCATCCCATAACTTTCCTCTTTACAGTTAACTACCCAAGCTTCATTTTCATTTCCCTTCTTTGGAATGCCTTGGGTTACCAAATTCTTTAACCTCATCTCTCTTTCCAATTTACTTGTTTTTTTATTTTTTGGTGAACATTTGTGAGGGGGATGCAACACAAGAACTTTCTAGAATGTCACACATTCTCGTAATACTCTCGTCCAAAATCGTTTAACTTCGGAGTTCCTGATAAAATCCGATGCATGTGAGTTGGTATGATCGCATCCCCAATTTACTTGTTTATTCCCAGCTACTCAACGACAAGATGCACTAGATTTGGCCAAAAGTTTTGAATAACTAGGTGTGCAAATACCATCCAAACTAAAATTGTTTTTATTAGACGGCCCCAGTTTTTTCGTTAAAATTTAGTCAAAACATACCATATGCAACATTGAGCCTTTTTCCTTGGGTATTTTTGCTACTTAAATGACCCCTAGATGATGACTTGGGTATACATTCAGTTGATTAATACTCGTAGGACATATCTTCGACTTTTAACAAAATTTGATTTACATTAATCTTTAATGTATAAACCAACCAAAAGAATGAAAAAGGTAAGTTCCCAAATACCGTTTTCCAGCGTTTTCAAACACGGGATCCAATCACCATCTCCTGCGAATGAGGACGATTGTTTAATTCTGCAAACCAGAAGGGACGATAGTATTCGCCGTGAGGAGGCCATTCAACTTCTGTGAGGTTATGAAGTTCCATGTAAACACTGTGCTAGTATATTGATAAATTAACAGCTGCATATATTTACTTGAGGACAATGTAAAAGGGTGATTCTGCATCCACATATTACTTCAAATCCTTACTTTTTTCATCATTTTTATTTTACTGACAGAGGTCGCACGTGCGACGGCAAGTGCTTTCGCCCATGAGCGGTAGGTCTCGGGTTCGAGACTTGGGAGCAGCCTCTCCATAAAATGGGGGCAAAGCTAGCCGACATTCACCTCTCCCAGACCCTGCATAAAGCGGGAGCCTTGTGCACTAGGTACGACCTTTTTTTATTTTACTGACCGGGAGTACAAAGTTAACGGATAACATAGTGGAAAAAATGGGCAAACATATCACACAATGCCGTAGCCATGCAACTCTTAGAAGAAGGAGACAAACAACAACCCAGTTTTCAATCTCCGACCGAGACATCACCGTTGCCCCACGATCAGGGAATACCTCAGCCAGGAAATCCGACATTATGCCAAGTCCATACTAGCTGAGGCTCAGCATGGAGGGGATAAAAAAAGCATGAAAGAAAAGGGCGGTAGCATATCAAGCGGGAGAATCAGATGAAATAAAATTCGACTTAAAAAATCTTCGAGGCGACTCATCAATAGTACTCAGCCGATGATCATCAGGAAAATGAGAGACCTCGTCACAAAAGAAACATCAGAGAAGAACTAAGAAAAGCAGAGAGATGTTCATTTTATAACCATCGAGTAATTGCCTGGCTCCTGGTATTGGAATAAAGGCAGTACCTTCCATCAAAATTTCCAAAATTAGTTTTCACAAGCAGTTGAAATTGAATAAAGGAATCTCCAGAACTAAGGTCGACTAGCTAAACCCCGCTTAAGAGAACTACAGAACAATTCGGGCTAAACAACGGACATGGTTGAATTTTTAAGTTGAAAGAGTGTAGACAACATGGGACATGAATAATGTTTCGATCTCTAGCTAAACGAATAATCTCTTCACAGGAAACACAAAAGGAGATTTGATTTTAAGTTTGCAACACTCTCTAGTTCGGTTACACAGCATTCATATAATACCAGGGGAAAGCAAATAGCTAAGTAAGAACAACTAAAGGAGAAGAAAAAAAGGACGAGCACAATGAACTACAAAAGCACACATATCTCATGACCATAATTTAGAATCAAAAATTCAATCGTACAACCAACATGATCAGCAGAAAAAAGGGAAGTGAGTTCCGCACTCCCCTTTTCGCTCCTGCGCTCCTCTTGCATTAAATCAAACGAAAATCAAGGAACAGAAACAAGGAGAGCAGTGTCAAACGGAGAAAACGGGAGTGTGAAAATCACAACGGCGTAAAACCACATGCCAAAAAAATACCAATAAGAACACCATTGCATTATCGTCGCCAAAACCAACATTTCTTTCATTCAACAAGCAGCATATAACAACTAGTTCCACCAACAACAGCCTCAAAAGGGTTGCAAGCTAAATCCAATTTAATTGGAACAACTAAAATTATAGCCCAAGGAAGTAAAAAGGTTAAAAAAAAAACAGCGATAATTACTGTACAAGCACAAGGCGGTTACCCATACCTCCTCGGAAACCCCCGCCCCCATTCCCGTCGCCACCGCCCCAAACATCTCCGCCACCATCACCACCGTCGGAATCCCCCAACCCCTCGGCCTTCGGCACCGTCACGATAAGCTCCCCGCCAACAAAAACCGCGCTGGCCAGCTCGGGCCGAGTCGATTCCGGCAGCCTAAACCTCCACATATCGAGTTCCAGCTCGTCCAACGTTAATTCCACCGACCCACTTTCCCGAACGACGATTTTGGTCACCCCGGGATGGATTTCGACGGTATGGGCCCTGACGTCGTCGCCGATATTATCGGCTTCGGCGACAAATCGGAAGCAATCGGGGTTCTCCTGGACCAGAACGTCGGCGTCGGATCGAAAGGGGAGCTCCAGGACCCGGCTGAAGACATGGGGGAGACGGCGGAGCTTCTTGTGGTTCGGCCCCAAAAGTGCCTGCGCTTCAGAAAGTGAGTTTCTTGCGCTGTATTGGACGGTGATGTTGCGCTTCCTGGGCATGGGGTGGACCTTCATGGTTTGGGCTGTTTCAGTGGCAGCTACGGCGGCGGCGGAGGCAGTGGTGGTGGTTGTGCAGAAGAAATAGAGGGATTGGGACAAGATTAATAGAAAGATGAAAGATGCCCTTCTTCTGGAAAAGGCAGTCCAACCTTGGGTGGGAATCAGAATCCTGATTGGGTGGTTGTTTTTACCAAAAGGAGGAATCATAAAGGATTGGTGGGAAATTTGATTTGGGAATTTCTTGGGTTTTGCTTGGTGAGAAATACCCTAACCCTAGAAATTGGATAGAATTGAAATTGAATTGGATTTTCCCAATTTCTCTCTGATAATGAGAAAATGGGGATTGAAATTGCAAAAGGGTGGTATGGAAATCTCCCTTTCTGGGTAAGCAAAGTGGCTTCAGAGCCCATTGGAGGGGGTGCGAATCACAGCCAAATATATAAAAGCCATGATGGTTTCGGTTTCATCCTTGGAGTTTTACTATAATCCCAATTTTGGTCCTTTTATTTTCAATTATTTTGGACCATTCAAACTATTTATAGCTTTTTTGGTGTGATATGACCAAAGTAAAAAAAAAGCAAAAAAAATTATTCTTTCTGTAATTATATAATAATACAGATGCATAGGTGTAATTTCTTAGTAATTGCAAGTCACCCTCTAAGCTCATGACTCATGACCCAATTTGTGAAATCCTTTTGTTTGCATGTTTTCGTTTTATTATGTCACAACTTCGTAAACATGTTTGTTTGTTTGTTTGTTTTTTTCATAATTAACTTTGTGAACATGTTTTGGGATTTCTTATGATTTATTTTTAGTGAAAAACGAGTGATTTATGTGTACCAACATATCTTTGTGAGAAGAACAACAACTGAAAATGACTGGTTGCTGTTATTTTCTAGATTGAGGAGCAAAAGGAGGAATCTGTTCAAGGAGGGAAAGTAACAAACATGCAACCATCATAATGTGATTATGACATTCCGTGTTAATGCTCTAACTATCAGTCATTTATCTCCTTCCTTTTAAGTAAAAGAATCAAGAATGTTAACCGCATGAGTTATATATTCTTTGCTACTACTTTTTTTATTTATTAATATAACGATGGTGACACAATTTAAAAATAAAAATAAAAAATCATGATATTCAATATAATAATCTCCCATCATAATATTCAACCTAATATTTAACA
This sequence comes from Malus asiatica, assembly GCA_033882615.1. NCBI lineage: Eukaryota > Viridiplantae > Streptophyta > Magnoliopsida > Rosales > Rosaceae > Malus > Malus asiatica. The sequence continues at coordinate 1,821,573 of JAOVFK010000018.1, forward strand.
CAATTTCCACCATAATTTAAAAATGTCATGACACAATTTTTAAAAAAGCACAAAGCTAGTAAAAACACAGATGATTTCCTAGTTAAAAGCTTTGAAATGACTTGTGTCAATTGACTATGATTAGGTACCGCTGACAATTAGTCTTATCCTTCAAGACACGGGATACCTCACGTTTCAAGTTTCGACAAAAAGAAAAAACAACAATCTCCCATCATTATCTTTTTTTTGTTCAAGCTCGTAGATAAGATCTCTAATTCCTCACTCCAAATCCTAAACCTAGGATCTATTATAATTTATAACAACAACAATACAATATATAATTGAGAAAACAAAATTGACAAAAAAACAAGTGATTCCATATATCATGCAATCTTCTTATTTATAAGACCAAGGAAGAAAGGGACATTCCCTCTCCAATATTCGGTAGCAACTTCTTAGAAGTTACCTTCCCTCCTCCACCCTTGTCTAATATGGCTTTATACAAATTTAAAATCGATCAACTTTGCACGAGCTCTTTTATCAAAGAAATTAGAAAATACAAGACATTTTAGATTTGTGCATATTCTATGTAATTATATAAGGGTGTATATTTGCTCATCGACTTAAATCGATTTTGAGCATCGCCACTACAATAATTGTCGTTAGATGAATATGATTTTATTAATCTACTAAACAATTCTCGAAATTTAAACTCAATTAGAAGATGAGGTGGTGAGCAAAACAATCCGCATTGTATAAAGACAGAATGAAGGTTCCTCGACCCTTCGCAGAAGGGTGGCCGACTAAAACAAAACAATCTTAATTTATCGTCCCTATAAAGTTTTGGACCATATGTAGACGGAGACATGGTGCTCGGTGACAAACAAAACCACCATTGGCTATTGAAACTCTAAACCAGCACGCATCGATTTGTTTTTTTTGTCCTTGTTATTTTTTATTATCTTTGAAATTACTCCAGAGATTGGAGAGTATTTTTGGGGACATTTGTTGACCATAAAACGTCTTTCCAACCAAATGATAAAATTAACCACGTATTTTAACATCGCTTGTACTGAAAGAAAAAAACTCGCCACTTATTATCGTTGTTCAAGTGCATAAGGAGCCTAAATGGAACTTAACTAATGATTCATCGATAATTAAACAGCGGTGAAAAGTAGATCACAGTAAACTTGCCTGATACTGTTGTAAATTCAGACAGATACGCTCTCTTCCTGGAGAAGTTTGACAAACACAAAACAACTGTAAGAGCAATTAAGCTCTCACCTTTCACCTTTCATCTTCTCCGATGCTCAACCACGTTAAACTTACTGTTACATGTGTTGCATTTTTGGTACTTCTTCCTCATGGTGCATACGACGCCTACGGTGAGATCTTCTATGTTTATGAGTATGTACTTTTGGGGGACTGTCAGTGCTAGAGGTACTCGGAAGAAGAATCTCCTCACTTGTTGTATTACCAAACACGCAATCAAAAGGGTCGACCATTGAATCAACATTAGTGTTCATCTACAAAAAGAGATGGCGTCAGAATGGAAGAGTTGCCATGAAAGTATAGAGTAACGTCCTCATCATTATTAAGGTATCTACATAGACAACGGGTAAGAGCGAGAATCCGGTCAGGAGGTGCAGAGTACAAATGATCCCCTACAATAGTACTATTCACTGTTGATTTCATCATGTAACTTTTCTCAAGACAAGCCTGCAAAAAAGATCTAAATCTATATCACCTACGAAGTTAGGTTTGCTACCGGTATAGGCACAGGGCATGATACTTTCTTTGGCATGCAAATTTGATCTGGGTAGGATAGGTTTTCTGTACCATATTCACATGCATTTGGTGGGTATAATGTTCAACTATATGAACAGTAAAGTTTATAATTTACAAACTATTTTACGTAGACATTTCTCAACAGTGACAGGTTTCTGCTATATCTAAATTCCAAAATCTTCTTCTGCACTACTATGGCTACTTATAAAACTGGGGTGGTGCTATCCACACACCCATTTTTACCTCTCACACACCCCTCTCAGTTTCTTGTCGTCGGATCGAAAGAATTGAAGAAGATCAATGGACAAAAATTAACAAGGGTGTATAGGAGGTAAAAAGGGGTGTGTGAATAGCACAACCCTAAAACTAAACTCATCAGTAATTTAATGCAACCATTTCTAAGAAAAGAAATTACTAGATAAGTATTCTTACAGGAACTTGTTTAGGAGCAAAACGTTTTTTGTTGGAGTCATTCTGGGTGTTCCGGGAATCACTGTCAGAAGCACTCTGATGGTCGCCATGGGAAGCCTGTTCTGAACCACCTTGAGAATCGCTGTAATCTGTTCTTCGACCATGGGTAATGTTATCACTAAAATAATTCCGATAACGCCACCTCAGTGTTGGCTGATCTGAGTTCGCATCATCAAAAACTTTCTCAGAGTAGAACTGTTTAGAGATAAGCCGCATCATAGAAGGATCATTCTGATATTTTTTCACCATTCTGTTATTTGAATCACAGTTCATAGTTCAATAATTCAAGAATTCCAATTAAAGTTAGTTGAAAAGCAGATATTGGTCATATATTAAAGTGCATTTATTTTTCCTGGATAAATAGATGTACAGTACGTGTCCCATATATATTCAGATAATTACATACAAAATCCAACCATCCAAGTAAACAAGGGCATGCCAGAGATGTGAAGAAAGGGCAGACACTAGTCATTTACAGAAGTGAAGTTTTCATGAATGGATAAATGTACTCTGACATCTGACTTCAATTCGATAAGTGTAAGAAAGATAATGAACTTTTTTTTTGTCGGACGAAAGACAATGAACCTAAAATTTTCAAATTAATAACTCCTAATTACAACTCATGAAGAATAGATCCACACAAATATGGCTAAAGATCTTTGGATATCTGACATCAGCAACCATGGGCAGCTAACTTGTTCTATTCATGCATACCAGAAGAAAATCAGTGTTTCTAGAAAATTGCAGAGTGAATTCATCAAAAATCGTAAAAATAAGTAAGGTGACATACATAGTTGCTAACTCTGCCTGCAAACGACTTCCATCCTGAGAAAGAATATGGTCAACACATGAGTTTAAGGACCTCGAGAAGCTCCATAGTCCAAATATAGCAGCAGCTCCTGCAGAAGCATAAAACTTGTTCATAGGAGAATTTGATAGGTAGCTATGATTCATATATATATATATATATATATATATATAGAGAGAGAGAGAGAGAGAGAGAGAGAGAGAGAGAGAGAGAGAGAGAGTTTAACTCACCTCCTGAAAGGTTAAGTCGAACAAACTTATTCAGCTTCTTTGATGCTGGATAAAAACATTGAGATTGTTAAAAGAATGAAACATATATAATAACCATCCAAACTTACAATAAACAAAACTTGAATCGTTATTGGACCCCAAAAGAAGAACCTCTAAATATAAATTAAATGGAACAAAAAAATTAAGATAACTGTTTATTAAAGAATCCTACAACTTTTCACCAGCTCACTCACTCGAATGATTATAAATGAGTATAAAAGTGATTTGCATACGGTAAATATTCATAAAAGCTCCAGGAAACGTGTAAGATTACAATTCTGTGAATCATATAATATCAATTGCACAGCTGATATCCTTTCCCTTGCACTGTTTCAAAAAGTGCATAATTAAGAAAAGAAGAAAAAAGAACAGGACAGAAAAATGTATTAACTTTAATGCTATGGATTGTTATTTTCCAAGCAGGGAAAGCCAACATATTTGTACAGTGTACGCAGTACATATCCTTTTTCATTTGAACATACGTGCGGCAATCTGTAAACGCCTCATGATAACCACCTTAAAACCATGGAACAATGAAAACTCGAAATACCAGAGAACCAATGTTTCTCTATCCAAAACCAATCCACATTGTTGTAACTGAAAATGACCCAATGTAAACTCTCAATCCAAATAATGAGAAACCCACGTTTCTCTATCCGAAACCAATACAAACTCTCGTCACATAAAATCACCAAATCAAAAGTGGGGTTTGCAGCTTTTACTGAATGTGAATCCGAAATGTGTGTCGAATTGGTTAATATCAAAAAAGCCTTGACTGTACCATTATCACTATCATACAATTGAAAATTAAAAAGTGGGGGTTTGTAGCTTTTGCTGAATGTGAATCCAAAATGTGTGTGGAATTGGATAAAGTATCGAAAAAGTCTTGACTGTACCATTATCAATATCATACAATTGAAAATTCCGACCTCCCAATGAATTGAAATATACAGAAACACATAGTTGGAAGATAAAAATTCACAAAAAAAAATTAAAAAATTAAAAAAAAAAGACAAGAAAATTGACAAATTAGATAGAGACAGACCTGTCCAGGCAACAGCAGCAGCAGCAAGACCTCCGAACGTAAACTCCCTGACAGCTTTGGACTTGCACGTAAAAAGAAGCTTAATTTCTTCAGGCGTCAATTTGACCTGCAACACACATTTGGTGCAGCAAGGTTAGCAATTGATGTAATTTTGGGTACCATTTCGGTAATCCTGAATTGGGATTAGGGTTTCGAGGATTTTAGCACCTGAAATTTGCGAAATTTGTGAAATGGGAGTGAAAAGTTTTACCTGTTTGTACCTGAGATGTTGTTCCAGCTCGAACAAAGCTTC